>BLKR01001830.1:0-245506 GCA_011170035.1 Teleogryllus occipitalis | reverse complement strand
ACTCACCTCGCGGGCTTCCCTGACTAGATGAGCACCACAAGGCAAGAGAGCTGAGCCAATGGCGAGCGATGACTCACCTCGCGGGCTTCCCTGAGTAGATGAGCACCACAAGGCCATAGAGCTGAGCCAATGGTGAGCGATGACTCACCTCGCGGGCTTCCCTGAGTAGATGAGCACCACAAGGCCATAGAGCTGAGCCAATGGCGAGCGATGACTCACCTCGCGGGCTTCCCTGAGTAGATGAGCACCACAAGGCCATAGAGCTGAGCCAATGGTGAACGATGACTCACCTCGCGGGCTTCCCCGAGTAGATGAGCACCACAAGGCCATAGAGCTGAGCCAATGGCGAGCGATGACTCACCTCGCGGGCTTCCCTGAGTAGATGAGCACCACAAGGCCATAGAGCTGAGCCACTGGTGAGCGATGACTCACCTCGCGGGCTTCCCTGAGTAGATGAGCACCACAAGGCCATAGCGCTGAGCCACTGGTGAGCGATGACTCACCTCGCGGGCTTCCCTGAGTAGATGAGCACCACAAGGCCATAGAGCTGAGCCACTGGTGAGCGATGACTCACCTCGCGGGCTTCCCTGAGTAGATGAGCACCACAAGGCCATAGAGCTGAGCCAATGGTGAGCGATGACTCACCTCGCGGGCTTCCCTGAGTAGATGACCACCACAAGGCCATAGACTCACCTCGCGGGCTTCCCTGAGTAGATGACCACCACAAGGCCATAGACTCACCGCGCGGGCTTCCCTGAGTAGATGAGCACCACAATGCCATAGAGCTGAGCCACTGGCGAGCGATGACTCACCTCGCGGGCTTCCCTGAGTAGATGAGCACGCGGTTGCGCGTGTGGCAGCGCGCGGGCTCGTCGGGCGACGGCTGCAGCGGGAGGAAGGTGCCCCAGGTGAGCAGGAAGAGCGAGCGGTTCTCGTGCGCCTCCACCAGCCAGGGCAGGCCGTCGCAGGGCGCGTCGGCGCGCGTGGCGGGCGGGTGGCTGAACTGCACCTCGCCGCCGCTGCCGCGCAGGCGCTGCTTGCGCGAGCACTCGGCCGAGCGCACCATCTCGAACGACGCGAAGAAGTACAGGTCGGTGAAGTCCTCGGTGATGTTGAGGCGCGACACCACGAAGTGCAGCTCCAGCACGCGCGTCGTCGACTTGAACACCAGGTGGCGCGCGCCCGTGCTCGACAGCGTCGAGTTGTCGCACAGGCACACGCGCGGCACGCGCACGTCCCGCCACGGCACCTGCGCACGCGCACGCCACGTTGCGAGTGGGAAAGCACGCCCGCTGCTCCCTCCTCCTGGCAATCTCCGGACTCATCGAAGCTGCCAGAAAAGAATCGTAACGTGCTCCAGGAAAATCTTTACGCACCGAGCCGAGCCAGGGTCTCTAGTAGAAACTGGATGTTTTTGTAGTAACCTGATCACTCGAAAAAAATACTGCTATGATTGTGAGATCGCAACTTACGTCTTCTTTTGTTGCAAGCTGCAACTCTTGCTATCAACTAAATTTCTATAGCTACAACACTCTCATCAGAAATACGCCACTGCGGAGAGACTTTCCTGTCACACTGTATGTCAAATACGGTTTTTGTATACCAGCATTATAAACGACTTTTTATACTGAAAGAAATCTATCATAAAAGGGCCTTTTGCGGCATAAATGATGAAATATTAGATATTGCTGCACGAATGTTTGCGTCATCACACATTCAGTCAATCGCAATGAAAGAATCCTGGAGAGGTAGCAGTAAAGGGAGCAGATGACAACCGTTTTCTCACACAGATGTCAAATACCCAATACGTCAGAAGAAAGTTGTCTCGCAAAATTAAGTTTGATTCTCTTAAAAATTTATAATGCTGTTATATATAAAAATAGCGTATGCCACTTGTTTACAATGTTGCTGAATGTTTCATTCGTATAATTGTTACAATGTTTCATTCGTACAAATTTGAAAACTCACTCCTAACGCCGGTCGTCTTCAAATCAGGTTCTCAAGCAATAAAGCTTAACTTTGTAAACTAATACCATAAACTACTATTAAGGACCACTTATTATTTATTTGCATTTAGCCATGAACACGTATATGAGATAATAAAAATAACAAACACAGAGAGAATAATATAATTTTAATTTAGTAACATAATAAATAGAAAAACATGAGAATATAGGTAGCTTTCCATTGCCATCCAGCAGTTTCTACGGCCGTATGACGAAAGGAAAGCTCAGGCAGGGCCACGCGTACTGGATACGGTGAAAGGAACATTCACGCTCGCCATTTGTCTCCCTCTCCTCCAGGTGTGGATAATAAATAAAACACAGTCCAGGCCTAGGAACATTTATGCTGCTCTAATATATCAAATACACATTTAGTTTGCATAAATTTTTAGATTTCCCTCAATTCACAGTAACCCCGATGAGAGAGGAAATGTTCTGATCAATTACAAGCTATTTTTAGATTAACCTCTAGGCAAATTATTTGAGTAGGAGTCAATAGGCTTAGTAGGTAGAATGGTTATGGTTATGTTTTCGAAATTTGCTACGAAAAAACAATCCATGTAAATATATAAATATAAAAAGTATTGATTCCTACGTAACGTAAGAACATTCATTCGTTCTATGACATTACTTACTGTTCTGTTTTGACCGTATTCACTTAAAATTCTTCGAATTTAACAAGTTCCAAGGCAATACTGTTGGTAGGATTTTGCAAATTTGTTTTTAAAGATATGGTATTAGGTCTACGGAAAAAATTAAATTGAAATATGCCGAGCAATTCACATGTTCAAATTAACGTCACTTGTTCACTTAAAGACGTCATGATCAGTGCTGCCAACGTCGTGAAAACAATTATGGCGTGTTGAGCGAAAAATGCCTTAGGTAACTGTGGGGTTTAATCAACGCCAAATACATAGATCTATTTAGGTGGCGTGGGTTTAATTCCCGTCTTACTCAGTAAGTTTGCAGCGCCAAAACACGTTTTTGGAAATTCCTTTGAACCTTCTTGGCGGACTCGGAAACAAAATATCAGTTCTCCATCAGGATACTAGGACGCGTTGAATGACACTCTATTTATCGACTGGGGCACAGGAAGAGGTCTAGCTGTGAGTGACGAAGCCGCACATTTGCTCACTCGGGGTTGATCAAATACTGTTTAGGGATATCTGTTTGCTTCTAGTTAACTCTACTTTATAATTTAAAGCTGAATTCCAAAACAACGAACTATGTCATGTGTATGTTTAAATCGAAGCAGAATCTCATGAATTCATTCAAGAACGTAAATTATGTCATCTGAATCCGTAGGGTAAACATATTGTATGTTGGGAAAGATAACCTTTTCGGATGAAACTATCACCAAGAACACTATTTGTTGGTTCAAAGCGCGTAGCATAATTGACAGATTTCAGTGTCAACAAGTTTAATGACCCGGATTGGTAAATATTGATTAAACGCGCTAGGATCAACAAGCTCATTTATCTATCTAATTATTAAACAAATATAATTTCATCTGTTTTACTAAATTTATGGCAGCATTCTTGTAATGTTTGTGGCATGGAAAATTGATATTAAATGAACATATGATGTGAAATGAAAACATTATTTTTACAAAATGAACATGTGTTATCTTGTGTTTTTCGGTGTGTTTATGAATATATACAGTAATAACCGAATAAAATTGAATTTGTTGTTTACTAATTGAATGTTTTATGATTTTCCTAAGGGGCAACAAAATATAAACGCTCACTAACATCTTCACTTTTCAGACATCATTTTACTCCTTTACTTTGAACTGAATTATCAGAAGTATTCGTTTCTACAAGGGTATGTTCCTTCTGAACTTCTGTAAAATGTTTTACTCTAATGATCTACATCGGACTTCATAATTAGAAGATATAATCTATACGTCACGCAGATATATTACCTACTTTTTTTTAGAAAATGGTGTAAGAACATAACTCGAATATGTTTAGGAACTCGAGAAAAATGTTTTAAGAGACTAGGACGCATCATTCCTGAGGTATGATCGATAGCTAAATGTGCTGCACTGTGTACCTGGTTCCCCTGCTATCTTTCATGATCTGCGAATTTCTGTATTTTTCTTACTGAATCTGATTGATGTAGGACTGAGGGGTAAATTTCCTATCAAGCAGTAGCAGATTTAATTTATTGATGTTTCCGGGAGATTGACGTCAACTGCTATGATCATTAATCCCGTCTGTGTAATGAATGTTTCGGCGCCGGAGGGGGTAGAGTTCCTATCCCGCTGGTTGGTGAGATCCGGCGCCGATCTATACGTCGGCTTGCAAAGGTTTCTTCATTCAGAAACCTTCCCTCAGTGATGCTTCGCCCCCAATAAGGCAATTCGTAAGCTCCCGGGATGTGTGGAAGTGTACTGCACGAGAGTAGAGCGCAAGTGAGTGTAACCGTGTATGCGTAAGAGGAGAGAAGAGGTTAGGAGAAGGAAGGGGAAGGAAAGAACGCGCGTCGTCCGTGGCCTGTTTGTTAGGGTGCTGAAGCGATGTTCACCTGATACTGATCGGAGAAACCACGGAAAACTACCGTTCAGCTAGAACCGGTAGCTAGAGCAACTGGTTGCTAACATTCTCCTACAGTCAGCGGCTGAATTATACTTTTGTCGAAAACTCGACATCGTCGGAACTCAAATCACAGGACCCCCCGGCCAGAGTTTAAATCGGAGACAGCGGCAATGCTAGTTCTGACAATTCAGCCGGTACCCAGGGGATGATGATGATGATGATGATGATGATAATAGTAATAAAGAAGAAGAAGAAGAAGAAGCTCACCTCGTAGATGCGCAGCTCCGCGACGCGCGGCGCGTCGGGGGCGTCGGGCGGGAAGGCGCGCGCGCAGCGGGGGCGGCCGGTGTGCGCGTCGGCCTCGGTCACGCAGGCGCCCGCCCCGCCCCCGCCGCCGCCCGCGCCGCCGCCGAAGGACGCGTTGTGCAGCGTGAGGCGCACGCGCTCGTCCGCCGCCGCCTCCAGCCGGAAGACGCACGACAGGTTGTGCGCGCCGCCGCGCCCGTACAGGAAGACGTTGCGCGGCGACCAGAACTCGCCCGCGCGCACGCGCCGGAAGACGCGGCTGCACGAGGGCGGGTGGTCGTCGGGCCCCGCGCCGCCGCTCGCGCCCACGCGCCGCCCCGCCGGCCACGCCTCGCCGCCCAGGCGCGTGTCCACGAACTCGTAGCGCAGGCGGAACGCCGCCGGGTGCAGCGCCGTGCCTGCCGGGCCACGCCCACACACACACGCGCGCGCGCGCTCAGACGGAGGGCTGCGTGAGGGGTGGGGTGAGAAAGGTGATTGGGAGCATCAGAGGCTGTGAGGGAAGCGAGACGGGGCGAGACGGGGTGTTAGGAGCGAGAGGTGGAGAGAGGAACCTGACGGGTTGAGGGGAGTAAGGGGGTTGAGAAGTGGTGATAAGGATCATGAGAAGCTGTCAGAGAAGGAAGAAGGGGCGCGACGGAGCGAGAGGTGGAGAGAGGGGCGGGAGGGGTTGAAAAGGGGTGATAGGGATCAAGAGAGGCTGTGAGAGAAGCGAGAAGGGGTGAGACGGAGCGAGAGGGTACGAGGAGCGAGAGGTGGAGAGAGGGGCGGGAGGGGTTGAAAAGGGGTGATAGGGATCAAGAGAGGCCGTGAGAGAAGCGAGAAGGGGTGAGACGGAGCGAGAGGGTACGAGGAGCGAGAGGTGGAGAGAGGGGCGGGAGGGGTTGAGAAGGGGTGATAGGGATCATGAGAGGCCACGAGAGAAGCGAGAAGGGAGAGACGGGGGAGAGAGAGTAATAGGGACGGAGCGCGAGAGAGGATCGCGAGGGGTGCGAAGGGGCCGAGAGAGAGCAAGAGGAGTTGAGAAAAGCGAGAAGGGGCGAGACGAAGCGAGAGGAGAGGTAAGAGCAGCATGATAGAATGATAGGTGATAGGAGGGATGCGAGAGGGGATTGAGGTGAGAGAGAGCGAGGAGGGAGAAAGGGGAGAGTGAGAGCGAGATGAGAGGGGAGTGAGTAGGTGGTATGAGGGAGTAAGAATGGAAGAGGCCGAGTCGTTGAAAGAAGGAAAGAGCCTGAGCACCTGGTGGGTGCGAATGTAGAGTGGGAGTAATTGGAAGAAAGTAGGTGAATGGGAGTGAGAGTGCAAGATGGAGCATTCAAAGAGTGAGACGGTCGAAGAAAGTCGAGATAGAGTGACCGAGGTTTAGACAAAGCGAAAGGGTGAAAAGGACCGCGAGACCTTAAGGGGCGAGAAAGGGTTAGTGGGTCCGAGAAGGAGCTGGAGAGGAATTAGATGGGCGACAGGGCAGGCAGTGCGTGGGAGGTGGCCAAAAGGGTAAGAGTGGATCGAAGGGTGTGTGTGTGTGTCCAGAGATGCTCAGAGCGTGACAGCGTGAAATGACGCGAGAGAACAGGAGGGAAGTGAGAGAGGATGTGGTGATGGGAACCAAGGGGAAAAAACCGAGTTACGACATGGCGAGGGAGCAAGAGGACATGGGGCCGGAGAGGGTAAGTTAGTAAATATCTAGAAGCGTGAAAGGGGTCAAAGATGACGATTGCACTGAGGGCATGCATCTGAAGTAGCATCGCCCAAAAAATGTACACCAACTCGCTGCCCTGGCGTTGACACCTCATATTTGCATTCCTTTTACGAAATTGCTTCCTGGTACTCTTTATCTTCACTGATTCAAGTGAGCGGAAGCAAAACTGTTTCCTTGAAATATAAGAGATCAAGTGACATGAATCAAGACAAGAAAATAATATGGAAAGTAAAATTGGAAACGGAGGGAACTACAATATTGAATTTCATATCAAATTTTGACAATACATTTCTCACACTATTATGTTTCTTTACTTCATTGAGAACAGAGAATGCTTATTTTTTTACAATTCATAGTAATTGGGATAGCCGAAGTTTAGATATGATTTAGTTTTGTGAGTTAAGATTGTAAATTTTAAAAAAAAGTTTGTTTTAAATTTACATCTTCTTTGATTTGATTACAAAATGCTCAGACTTTACCTAGTCAATGTGGTGAAAATCTGAAAAGACAATCATAACTGTTTATTATGATTATGAATCATCATTTACTTTAGAGATAATTAATGAAACAATGAAGACCAAGGCTGATAGTTGGAAGAAGTTTCGAACACATCTGATGTGGTGATCTTATGTTCAAGGACTTACAGGAAAAAGAAAATTTAGAATATCAGAAGAGTTTCTAGAGGAAACTAGAAGTTGAAAAGAATTTTTTGAAAATATAATTCTTTATTCTTAATTACATAGGGTTTGACTTCTATACTGGAAAATAGTAAAACAGAAGAATTTTAAAAATATTGGTTACACGCAAATGTTTGTTAGCTTTACATGACAGGAATATCAAAACTTCAAAGAGAATTTCTCACAAATTTCTTGTGATGACTTAGTATACTTTACTCTGACGAATGCTAACAGTAACGCTGGTTTATATTTCCTCGACAAAACATCCGCGTACCTTTCAAGTTTTAAATTTCAAAAGCTTCAGAAACACCAAAGTGTTCGGCGAGGTGCAACGGAGTAAGATTCTTTAGAAGGAAAATAGAAAGGCGACGGAGATGCTAGAAAACATCAAAGGCTTTTATAATATCGCTAAAGTCTGGAGATCTATAGGTAAAATGTAAATGCACTCCAAAGAGATGGCAGGAAAACACACTATTTCTTACGCGATTTAGAGGAAGCGAGAAAACTTGCATCATAATGTAGGAGGAAAAAGATGAAGCAAGATGGAACATCTTTCA
The DNA here is from genome assembly GCA_011170035.1 of Teleogryllus occipitalis. Taxonomy (NCBI): domain Eukaryota; kingdom Metazoa; phylum Arthropoda; class Insecta; order Orthoptera; family Gryllidae; genus Teleogryllus; species Teleogryllus occipitalis. Next base: position 237,721 of record BLKR01001830.1, on the reverse strand, counting down.
TATATCACCTTTCGAAGTGGAATTCCTGCCGATTCGGCAGCCATCAATATTTTCTATTCACCGAAAGACGTTATAATCCAGGATGTTATGACATACCGAACACTGAGATGACATGGTGGTATACAGATGATGTCATGTTTCAACAATCGAGACAACGAATGAATCGAACTAATGCACCCTAAATGAATCCACGCATTTGCAGCGCAAACGAATTTACGAGGGGACCGAGCTCCGTTGAGCATCGCGTCCGCCCGCAGGAAAAAGAACGGGTCGGGGAGTGCGTGGGCGATAGGGCGGGGAAGGCGAGATTTATGGGCGATCATCGCTCAGCCGCCGAGTCCGCTTCGCTCGCCCACCTCCGCCTCCGCCGCAGAATCTTTTCCCCTCCCGCCGTCGCGCTTTGACTCCCTGCTGTCGTCTTATCTCTGCCCCCCTCCAACCGCCAGGACCCAAACACTCCCGATGCCCTGGAGCTGAAGTTTCTTTTGTCCCCTTCAGAAAGTTTATTATTCGTTTGCTCAGATATTTGTTAAAAGGTTGAGGCTAAAATAAAGTCTCTGATCAAAATAGCTGCCTATATTTCACTGTAACAATGAAGATCAACTGTAATGTTTTCTCTGGCGGTTTGAGATTCTTTCTTTTTTATTAGAAAATCGATAGGTCATACGTCGAAATGCTTGGATTGTTTAGAAACCGTAAGAATAACAGAATATTCCTCGTGAAATAATACCCTACAATTCTGGCAATTTGTTTCATATTTCTCTTTAGCAATAAAATGGTAACACCGTATTTTATACGAAGTTAGCTCTGACAAGAGTATGCTCCAAGAGTTGTTTGTTGCGATTGTTTGATAACCTTATTGTCAAATAATTTTCTTGTTTTCACATTTAATAGGATATCGGTAAACATTTTAAAGCGAACAATATGAAAATTTTCTTCGGAAATTACTCGAAATTACTCATGTGCGTGCATACAGCAAACATTGCTTGCCTCAGCCGTAGTGATACTGAAAGTAGTTCAATAAATTTTGTGCTTATTCTTAAAAGTTTCAAGAAACATAAGAATAATTTTATAAAAATTAAATTTCGATTTCTTCCATTTGAGTGTACTTTGCATCCATCCACCAATACTTTGTTTTATAAAACTAAAGAACCTTCCTATATGAATATATTTCGTAAAATTTAAGTTGAATTCGATCAGACATGAAACGTCCCTTCTGCAATAGAGAATCCAGAGTCGTTACAGGCTGTCCGTGAGGCGCTTTCTCGTAGATTCCATGAATACGATTAGTATAAGATATCGCCGTCTGACGGTGCCAAATGTTATGCATAGAAGTCCTTTGCCCGATATCTGTTGCGCTATTGCCAGTGCAGTCTATTTTTATGTACTCCAGAGAGCTCCATGAAATGACCTGAAGCATTTTCAGACGTTTCTGGAGTGTATTTTCAGTTTACATTGTTAACTGCTGTGTAAATTACTCAATTTGCGATACATATACACATTGATAAAAAAATAAGTTTAATATATTTCTCTGATGAATAATAATTATTAATTAAATAGCTCAAGAATCAAGAGGAACTCAAACATTTCATAGTTCAAACATTTGTAGTATTATTTGGTGTCACCTTAACTAGCAACGAACTTAAAGAAAACATCTGCGTAATTTATAATTAATTTTGTTAATTTACAGTTTTTCTATGTATTGTTTGTAAGATCATTTATCTTTACTGAAATGTAAATTACTCAAGTTTTGGAGGAAACTTCAAATTTCATAAAATTATTTCTATAAACCTACAATTCAAACAAATTCGGCAAATTATTTGCTGGATCATGACTGTCTTCTTTTTCCTTAGGAGCAAACCTTCATTCTCTTTCATTCTTGGCTGTCCGGGATGAGCCGCGTCACAGTCGGTTGAGCGATGACGTTTCGGCCATCGTGTTGTGGCCTTCTTCAGTTATACTGTGACTATATAGCACTGAAGAAAAGTGGCGTATGCAGGAGGCCACCGCGGCTATCGGCGGTAGCCCGAGAAAATTACAAGAACAAAAATATGTCAAGATAAATTATATTAAAAATAATTATGGGCTACATTCTTTTTCAGTGACATACATTTTTTAAAACTCTGTACGATCTGTTCTATTGAGATCTGTATTAAATTGTTCGCTAGTCGGCGCATGCGCCATCTGAAGAGTTGGCAACGCTGAAGAAACATGACTCACCCCCCCTTCCTACTGGTAAGATGTGAGCCAGCCAGAATTCAGGTTGCCGATTTCTCGAGAGGTTTCTCAACACGCTTGGAGCATTTCGGAGGCAGTGTGTAGTAAATGGACAGAGTAAATTATATGTGCGCTTTTGTGTAAGACATACGTTTGGTGGTGTTATTGTACAGCGCTTATTAGAAAAATCTTTTAATAGTCGTTCGTATAATGGGATGTGGGAAAAATGATTGTGTTTCGTGAAATTATAATATTGTATAATAAAATTAGTACAAACTAGAAAAACTACATAATCGAAGATTATGTACAGTTATATAGTCAGAGATTGTTTCGCAGGTCAGCGGTAGTCCAGATCATGAAAGCAGTATACGTCACTGTTGATGAAGGCCACAAGATGATGACCGAAACGTGAGCTCGACCGACTGTGACGCGGCTCATCCCGTACCACTCCGACCGCAGAAGCCTTCGAATCTCTTCATTCCTTTTATTTTCGTTGTTCATCTTGCAATTCCATACACAATTCCTGAATTCTTTCCCAAGAAAAATCCAGTTCATCCTAGCGCGATTCACCGAATGACTAGTCGTTCATTGATTGACTGTTAGTGATTCCGGGCGCATCAACTACTGAGGTCATTAGTCCCGTAAGTACAGTGCATGCATTTTGCTCGGGAGGTGACGGTGGTCTCGATGGCGAGGGATGGCGGTGAATGGCGAGATCTGTCGCCGACCTATAGTCGACTAGCGGGGTTCTCCCCAACCAGATATCTCCCACCCCAGCTGGACCAGTTCTAAGATCTCCATCGCTCTCCCGGCATGTGTGGTAGTGTAGTGCATCTTAGTGCAAATGTGTGTACAAGGGGTGAGGATAGGACAAGGATGAGGAAGGAAAGATCACGCTCGGTCCGTGATGCTCCAGCATTCTCCTGGTTTTGATCGGAGAAACCACGGAAAACCACCGATCAGAACACCCAGTTGCTAGAATTCTCCTCCAAACGGTGACTGAATTCGACCTAGCTGACAAGCTAGTGTCGAAAATCCTGCCGCTGTCGGGACTCGAACCTGGGACCTTCAGGTCGCGGACATTACGGTGACAGTTGATGCACTCAGCCCCCTCTCCCAGACTGACCAGTCGCTCCCGTCCGCGGCCGTGCCCACCTTTTCCCACTCCTCGCCTTCAGTAGCAGTAGCTTCCATTTCCATTGTGTTAGGGCGCGACCCGAGGGGGGGGGGGGCAGGTCGCGCCGAGTCGCTCGCCGCCGCGACGCCGCGGGGCCCGCTTGGCAGCCGCTCGGGCGACATGCCAGGCCGACGCGCCGCGCCCGAGGCAAAGAAACGGAGGGGAAAACAGCGCGTGACGTTTGAGATTTCATGCCTCGCCCAAAACGTTTCTGATTTTGTGTGGTATACTGAGTAATAAATGCCTAGATAAAATGAAATCGAAGTTAACTTGCTGGCATAGATGGACACTTTACTCTTTTTCACTCGCATGGATTTTCTAGAACAATAATTATGGACGCTCTATTTCGGCGTCATTCAAGTCGTTATGTCATTATATCATTTCATTTTCTCTCTATTTTTGTCGTTATTTTCTTGTTTGCTTCTTTTACAGTATTCACACCATTCTATTTATTGTTTTTCTTTTCTGTCGTTATTTTCCTGAACATTGCTGTTCTCTTCTTGATACCCTGAACTACTCTCTTGGTCTCTGTTATATGTAACCTTCATTAATTCACCTCATTCCACTCGCTTCATCCCACAATGACCCGATTGAATAGTTCTCGCATGCTTCGTCGCATCCCTTAATTATTCCCAATCCAACCTCTCCCGACCGTTCTCTACTTTCCGACTTCTACCAAGCTTCACATCTTTCTCAGCCCCCTTTCCGCTGGTAAACGGCCGTCAGAGTTAGGGCCGGACGCGATGTTTACATAACGCCCCCGACGAGAGAGAGAGCAACGTCTGGCTCTTTGCAAGTCCGCCCCCGTCCGCGCCCCCTCCCGTTCTACCCCGCCCCCGACCGGTGTCTGTTCCTCGTCCGGTCGGCGCCCCCAGCACCGCTCCGTCCCCTCCCCTCCGCCGCTCCCGCTCCACTCAGACTTCTGCCCCCGCTCCGCTTCTCTCCCTGCTGTCGCCTCCAGCACCTCCCACGTCTCACCCTTCAGCCCCGCCCTACCCTCCCCCCCCCCACTTCCGACACCATCAACGCCACCGCCCCACCCAACGCCTGTGCTACTTCCGCTTCGCATCGCTTCGTCTCCCTCCTCCGCGCCCTTCACCCCCAGGCCCTTCCCCGCCCCCGCTCTCAGCGCTGCCGGCGCCAACTCTTGGATGCGGCTTCTCGTCAACAAACCAGACGCGGAAAGCGGCCGCTTTTTAGAGCGCGCGTCGCGCTCTCCTGGCCGATCCGCAACTCTCTTTTGTTCCGCGGCGTTGCGCGATCGCAAAGCTTCCCTCGAGCGCTTTGCGGCAATCACAGCCCCCGCGCGACGCAAACGGCTCAGCGCCGATGCACGCAACACGCTCGGCGTTTGTTTGGTTGTATATTCTTTGCTGGACGGTCCATACCTTTGATTCATTTTTGTGCATATGATCATGAGTTGCAAAGGTGTTTTTGTCACACAAAATGGAGCATGCGCCAATATAATATAGCTCCACGCTGTGCTTTAGAGAGTCGTCGAATGCATTACGCTTGGAGTTAATCATCGTATTTGTTGAACTGTTCACGCCCTTGATTCTTTTTGTGTTAACAATCGTTTGACTTAAAACGTTTTTTCTCACGCAAAATGTAGTATGCGTCAAAACAATTTTCTTTTATCGAGAGCTTCGCAAACTTTGTAGTAAGAGATCAAATGATTAGTAACTAAGTGTGTGATGTTTTAACGAACAGGAGTCAAAGGGACGTCGGTAATATTTAAACTCGATTTTGCAAATAGTAATGTAACGTATTATGTTCATTTAAGTGGCTGAAGAAATGGTAAATTAAACATTTCAGAGATGAATTTATTCTGGCACGACATTGTTTTGGATGTAATATTGTACTTTTAAAATTTTAAAAAAGAAAATGAAAAGAGTTGACTTCACTTGAATTTTTAAATTAATTGTTTTGGCATCTATGAGATAACAACATGAAGAATGGAATTTTTATTTGCAATATTTAAAACTTAAAAAATAATTTAATAGTATTCTGGTGTTAAAAACTACCACCCACAAATTGCACGATTATAAAAATTATCACTTGATATAGTTATTTAGTAAAGTTCAAACTTTTATACACTGCTATTTTAAACCAGCCCACGATACAAACACATTTCAATAACTCGTTAAATTTCCACTTGGTACGAATAAAAATACGTAGTCTTTTGAATTACAATTCACAGAAAAACAACAGGAAAATAATTCAACATGATTTTGTGTGTAGGTAAACATACTGACGATTATGTTGACTGGTACCAGCACCGGGTGTGCATTTGCAAAATGAATGACTTCCCATCGTCCATCAAGAATCAAAATTTTATCAGTTCAATCTGATGCTGGCGTCGGTATGTGTGTTTTATTTAATATATTTGAAGTCGTTAATCAAGTTAACAACACAATTACCAGCGATATGCAGCATTTCAGTTTCAAATTAAACGCTTTTAATTTTTATTGAAGATCCCATTTTGGGGGGAGGAACTGCAATAAAAACGCGATAGCCTGGGGTAAATGCATGCGCGTTTCCACTGACATGATCGGCAAACACCAGAGCACCAGCAGACCACAATTTGTCCTGTGTTAGTTGTACGCACGTTGCAGAGACTCTAACGATGTAGGTGTGTGGTTACAGACAAACAGAGCACAGTGCATCAGCTTTGTACACTTCATCCAGGGTTAGTTGTCTAGTCATTATTGAGAGAACGACACTGGCACACTAGTTAAAGAGCAAAAGCACAGAACATCCACCGTCAGCTGCACGTATATTGTAGATAACCTAACGAACGCACGCATTTGTGCCAACATTGTGATTATGCCTGTTGTTGAACAAATGTCTTCCTAAAAGATACCAAAAATTCTTCGCAATAATTAAGATTATATACGTATTAGACAAACTTCTTTTAAAGAAACACGCATTGCACTCTCTCATACATTTCATAGGTTTTATAATACATGCTGTACTAAAACCATATCACTAACAAGAATATCAATACCAGATTAAGAAAAATGAGATTTTGTTCGAAACAAAATTGTTATTCAAGTGTATCATCAGGTATAGGCTATTTTGATATTTTATTGAATCTTTCGCCGGAAAATTGTCTCCTTACTCCCTTTCACTACAAAGTATTCACTGAAATAGAGTTTTATTTACGTCCCACAACATGTTTTTGCGAGCTGTTGCACGAAATGAAATTTAGCAGTAATGTGACAGAATAAATGTTTTTTGAAAAAAAAACTCAAAGAAGCATTTCAAAGAAAAATATGAACATACCGAAAAATATTTGTTAAATTTAATTGTTAGTCATATTATTCAATTTTATAAATCTGTGAGATTCAACCCAAACGTGCATTACAAATATTATTTCGTATTTTCATTTTTTCGTGAATTTCCTTTTTTTCTGCAGTTACAAAGTGAAGTCAACGACGTAATACAACTCTTACAGAAAGAAAGTCTCTCATTTTCTTGCAATTTAAAATATCTCATTTAATTGGAATTTAATACTTACCATTCTGAAATTAGAGTTCGAAAACGAACATTCTTACATGTTTTGTAAATAAAATTGAGATCGTCAAGTTATTTCAACGGTCTCAAGATAAAAGGCCTACAAACAACAAAAAAGATTGATATGAAGGTAATGCATTAAATGCCATATTACTAGCCCCTAAATTTCTAATATTTATACCTGATCATGTTGAACGAATACTTTTTGCTCTTGAGCTATATCGAAAAAACGTAATTAAAAAAAAAAATCTCCGTGGATCCATAGATTCCACGGAGATATCAAACAAGAGTGTAGGAATCTCTAAACTTTGCTACGCTGCACTTACAAAATTATCTAGCAACACTAATAAACATAAAAGTAGCAATGCGAAGAGGCAGTTTGAACTGTGGACAATTGCGAATATGGGAGGACACACAGGCATTGCTTGTAAACGCATTTTTATTGAGATAAAGAAATCATCCTTACGTTGTTTGTTTGTGATTTTTCGTTTGATAATCCAAAAGGAATCATGAGCTTGGGCCAAAAATGCAAAACGTTCAAGAAGAACAAACAAAAAGTCCAAGACAACAAATGTGCCTGTTGTAAGAGGAAGATCATTAAAAGTAACGTATGCGAACAAGGACTTCCGTTACATAAATGATGAAAATATAACACTATATTGTTCAGGTTTTGCTCAAACGTATTTATTCAATAGACTCAGCTTCCATCACAGTGATGAACTGAGCTGCTTTTGCAATGCACTCAAAGAGCGGAGGAGAAATCTCAAGGAGAAGTAAAATAATAAGAAGCTGAAGGACGAATAACAGTTTATAGAGCTTTCAACACTTAAGGCATTGAATACCATAAGCGATGACCACCTAGTGCGTTGATGGCAACGACATTGATGATGAAGATAATGATTATGTAGAAATGTAATTAGAGAGAAGAGAAACTGAAGAATCACAAGATAACCTATCGAGAGTTCGAATTGTCCTCCACAAACACCACACGTTTTGTCACGGGATGGAACTCAGGCCCCAGGAATAGAAAACGTATGTGCTAGCCTTGCGCTAGAATCCCTACAAGAAGATGAAGCCGAAGATGAAGATGAAACAGGAGAGGAAGAAGCTGTAAATGAAGTCGGAGATGTAGAAGCAGCAGATAACAGGAGCATGATGACATTACCTGCCGATAGCTCGTTTTTACCACCACACACACCACAAGGTCTGTCTGAGGATGGAATTCAGACCCCCAACAATGGAAAACGTATGTACCAGATGTACAAGCTAGTACATTACCCCCCCTCCAAAAAGGTGAACAAACCAGAGATGAAGGAGGAGAAGAAGGAGATGGAGAAGTCGAAAATGAAAAAGCAGGAGATGAAGCACAAGACGAAGAGGAAACAGGTGAAGACGAAACACAAAATGATGAAGATACACAAGATGAAAAAGTTGAAGATGCACTGATAAACAAGCATAAAATACAGATAAAGAAGATGAAGAAATATAATGGAGAAAGAAACAAAAGAAAATCATATGAAGGGGAAGCATAAGAAGCAAAACATAAGCAGATGAAGTGGAAGAAGATGAAGAGGTAGAGGAAGGAAATGAAGATACAGTAAATGAAGGGGAAGTAGATGAAGATGAAGAGGATGAAGACGAAGATAAAGCAGATGAAGCAGAAAAAGACCAATATGAAGAGAAATCAGATGAAGAGAAAGCAGATAAAGAGGAATTAGATAAAGAGGAAGCAGAAGAAGAATCAGGCGAAGAGGAAGCAGATGAAGAATCAGATGAAGAATAAGATGAGGAGGAAAAAGAAGCATATGAAGAGGAATCTGATGAAGAGCAAGCAGATTAAGAGGAATCAGATGAAGAGGAAGAAGAAGAGGAAGAAGAAGAAGAAGCATATGTAGAGGAATCAGATGAAGAGGAAGAAGCACATGAAGAGGAATCAAATGAAGAGGAGTCAGATGAAGAAGAAGCATATGAAGAGGAGTCAGAGGAAGAGGAGTCAGATGAAGAGGAAGCATATGAAGAGGAATCAGCTGGAGAGGAATCATGCGGCGCAGGGGGGCGGTGGGTTACCTTCGACGGTGGAGTGCGCGAGGGTGAGCGTGCTGCCCGAGGAGAGGTAGCTCTCCTGCGGCGAGCAGGGCCGCGTCATGCGCGTGGCGTTGCCCAGCGACGTGTGGTCGCAGAGGCGCGGCGGGTCGCCGTCGCAGTGGTCGGCCAGCAGCACGTCCGCCTCGCCCCCGCCGCCGTCCCAGATGCGCAGGCGCGTGGCGCAGCCCGCCGCCCCCGCGCCCGCCCCCGCCGACGCGCCCTCGCCGCCCTGCACACAAGCGCACGCTCAGCCTGCGCCCAACGCCCGCGCATTCACGCCCTTCTAATGGCTCTTTGACACTCAATTGCCCACTAATCGCAACTTTATTGTTCCCTCCTCACTCTTCAACATAGAGGCAGAGAGCGGTTGTGATGTTGTTGCAGGTATCTTTGCTACCAAGTGTTGGTTCAAATTTCAAGAATGCCCTTTAGTATTCATCCTCAGTAAACCCTAAGGAGGGAACAATGAAGTTCCGATTAGTTGGTAAACTAGCAATTTTTAATTAAATTACTAACAACAATTAAATATTCTTAGAATGAATGGTGTGGTCATGAATTCAATAGCTATTGGTTTTATCGTTAATATAATTATTATTAACACTATTACGACAATTAATTAATATTATTATTCTAAATTAATGCTATTAAAATAATATTATTTTATCGCAAGGATTTCATGGCACGGGTTTACACTAGTTATTATTAATTTTATTATTATTAATTAGTGCTGGTACTGGAATAGGTATTGTGAGGCGGATACAACATGTTACGCAGCGCGTAGAAATTAATATTGTTTTAATTATGAAGTGATGTGAAGTGAAGTGATGTTCTAGATTTGAGGGTCTCGGTGAGAAATAATCATACGACACGCACATGCATCTTTGAATACTTGTTCAGAATTTCCCCAAACGGTACAGAATGAAAAATATCTACCTCGAGGTTTCATTAATCATTTACACGTTCCAGCTTCATACCTTTAAATTCATGATTTTTAAATTCGTAAAATGATTTTGAAAGTTTCGGTATTCGATACTACAATTTTAACAATACAATTGAAGGATGTTTTGGATTCAACCCCTTCTGTAACGTACGATTTATCTATTCATCATCCTTTTACGCGTTGTAATGAACTAGGAATCGTTATAAATAAATATATTAAAACATATGGATCTCATCGAAAGAGATTTAAATTCGGAAAGAAATATGTTTTTGTTCACGTCAATGCATTTTTGGAAACTTTGGTAATGTTACTTTTTCCTTCGGAACATTTGAGCTGATAACTTGTTTCCTATTAATAATTCATCCAATACATTGTAATGAGTGCTATTCTATACAAGGTTCGACGTATCGAAGTTTTAAAGTCAATGTGAAAGGCATTAGAGGGAGTCTATTTAAAACTGAACTTTTCAGGCTACGCACTCAAGAACCGATAGTAAAGAAAAAGTTATAAAAGGAACACTCTAATATTTCTAAAAATATTATCATTAGTACAGTTTATTTTCGTGACGATGCATCTGTTATAGAGTAGCGTAGAGTAACTGTCTTGAGATATATTTCATATTCGTTTTTCATTCATCATCAGTTGTCGTGCGCCTTCCCTGATCCCAAAAACGACTTCCGAAACTGTCAGAAATAGTGTTGAAATTTCCACTTCAACACTATACAATCAAAATATAAACACGTTATTGCCGTAATAAAACATGACTGGATAGTATAATATGGATAGAAGTCTTTTAGAATTGAATATCCCTATATAAAACTTCATCAGCATTACGTTTGTGTACAAATGTTATTTGTTTATTGAATATTGATTGATTAAATCATCTGATGCACAGACTTTTAATATTGTGCAAATGAAATCTGAATACAAGCCATGTTTGAATTTGTGTTTTCGGGATGTTTTTTACATTTCCTCTTTAAATTTCAATTACACTATCCTGCGTTGTAACATTTATGTTTTGCTGCTTGCAATTTGACTAAAACGTCTCGTTTAGCTATCTCACTACAAAGTTTTATTTGTATTTTTCTGCCTTTTTTATCTCTACAAGTACGAGTAACTTAATTATACTGAAAAAGTAAGCTATCGTTCGAGATGCCCCATGCAAACACTATGATTACTACATCTCTATAACGCAAATATCTTTTGTTAAGAGACCAAATCATAGATTAATATAATTGAAAAAGAAAATAAAAAGTTACTACGGGGATAAAAAGTTAACAGACTCCTAATGGATACAACAGTAATTTGTACCAATGAACATATAAGATGTCCAAGAAAATGCTACAATTCTTCAAATCAAAATTCTTGAACACCTTATTCATTCTACAGGTGTCATAAAAACAGAATATCGATTGTCTGAATAATGCATAAATGTAGAATTATTAACGCATACTACAGTGCGGACAACACATCAGTCGCCGAAAAAATGGGAAGCGTTGCGCAGCGAGCCGACGCGACGTAGCGGTGGCCGCGCGAAACTTCGACTGAGCCGCCGTTACGAGATGCGGGACACTTCTGAATTGCTGTAAAGAAGTTGCTGGCAGTGGGGTCTATCGACTCGAATGCATTCTTGGCACATCCAGAACATATTTTGATATAGACTTTGAAGGAAATCGCTCGGGACTGCAGTGATTACATTGAATACAGTAACAGATGTTTCGAAAGTGTGTTTCCTGATCATTCAATTACTCTCCAAGTAATAGTTACAAGAGTTAGATTAGTGATCTTGATGGACATAAATCACGACTAATTATGCTATCGTCAGTACACTGCATGAACTTTGACGAATGTTGGAATTGTATCGATCTAACGTTTCCTAAACGAACATTCTCTGCTCCAAAGAAAATTTCATGACGCCTGCTCAGTTTGAATGCTCTCGGAATACTGGGTTATCGGAATCAGCGCTTCTGGATGGACTAAAGACGCAAGGCTTCGCAGTCCCCGGCCGGTGTCGACACGCCTCGACGAGGCGGGCGCTTCGTCATCTTCGGGGAAAGATATATTGTCCGCTCTGTATTTTTTATCAAACTTTTCACATTTATTACGTTACATCCCCTCCCGCGGATAAATCGCTTAGCAAGACGTGCAACACGATGAGTATTCCCTATATTTCTGCACTCTGGACGCCAAATTTGGAGGTTTTCTTTTGCATCACTTCGCCCTACGCTGGCGTTTGCAGAGGCTGTAGAGCGACGTCCGTGCGAGTCGCCACGCCTGCTTACCGTGCTGGGGGCGGTGCGGGGCGGGGCGGGGCGGCGCGTCGGGCGGTGCGTTGGGCGAAGGGGGCGTGGGCGACACTCACCTGCGTGGGGGAGGCATCGTCCAGGCCCGGCCGCAGAGCCCCCGCCAGCTCCGCCGCCGCCGCGGCCGCCGCCGCCGCCGACAGCGTGGCGTTGTCGGCGCCGCCGGCGGCCGCGGCGGCGGCGGCGGCTGCGGCGGCAGCGGCGGCGGCGGCCGCGGCGGCGGCGGCGGCGGCCGAGGCGGCCGTGGAGGCCGGCGGCAGCAGCAGCGACTGGTGCGAGTAGGCCACGAAGTAGATCCAGATGCGGTCGCGCGGGTGGCCCCGGAAGCGGTAGACGCACGTGCTGTTGGGCGCCAGCGTGTGGCGCGGGCTGAGCAGGTGGCCGGCGCGGCCGCGGCTGCGCGTCCACACGTCCTCGCTGTCCGGGCTGCTCGCGTTCACCCAGAACTCGCACCTGCGCACGCCGAGCCGCGCCGCTCTCAAGCCACAAGCACAAGGGCAGTGAGGAAGGCAGAGAAAGAGAGAGATGCAGAAGGGAGACGTAGAGAGAGAGAGAGAGAGAGAGAGAGAGAGAGAGAGAGAGAGAGAGAGAGAGAGAGAGAGAGAAAGAGAAAGAAAGAAAGAAAGAGAAGAACCGAGAAAAAAGTCAGAGAGAAGAGAAAGAGAGAAAATGCAGTGAGAGAGAGTGAATGGGAGAGAGAGAAAGGCAGATAGAGAGAGAAAGAAAGGAAGAGAGAGAAAGACGGAGAGAAAGAAAGATAGAGAAAGAAAGGTAGAGAGAGAAAGGCAGAGACAGAAAGAGAGAGAGACGGAGATAATGACAGGGATAAAGACAGAAAGACCAGGAGAAGGACAGATAGAGAAAGGCAAAGAGAGAAAGACTGAGAGAGAAAGATAATGAGAGACAGACACAGAAAGAGAGAGAAAAACTGTGAAAGGAAGACTGTGAGAGAAAGACTCTGAGAGGAAGACTGGGAGAAAGTCTGACAGAGAAAGTCTGAGAGAGAAAGACTGAAAGAGAAAGGCTGAGCGGAAAGGGTAGTGTGGAACCACTTAACATAAAAGCCCGGGTATACTCGTGTTCTTAATATTAATAATAAAGAAAATGGAAATTTTTGGACCGCCTTTCGTTTCATAATTGGTAAGTTAGGAGGTTAAAATTCCACACAGGCTTGGGGTATGAGACATTTCTGTCATACGAAATTCGACATGCACATGCGTTTATGGCCATGAGTCAGTAAACAATTCTCAAACTATATCCGTCCATTCCTAATTTTTTTACGAATACAGTCGTGATTGTCCTGATCCCGAAGTTCTATGTCTGTAACGTGGATCAGAATTCAGAGATATGTGGGCGCACCCTCATCCAAAAACATATTATCTCCCGTCACCCTTCACTCTTTCTGGGCCACTTAGTTGAGAACACGCGCCACTCCAACTCACATTTTCATTGAAAGCTGTAATTATCAAAGCTTGGGAATACTGCTACTGAAGTACATTCGTATTGTCCTACCATTGAAACTCTTGAAAAAATACAATTAACATCCTGCATAAAATAATGTTTATAAATAAGACCTACTGATTGATTAATTATTTCGTATTTCCGAGCGCGTCAATTGGTATTGTCATTAGTGCCGTAAGTTTAGTACACCTTTTGATCACGGGAGGTGGAGGTGTTTTGCTTCCGCTAGATGGAGATATGCAGGACCAGCCTTCACCATCGGCTTGCAGGGTTTTGTTCATCCTTGTATTTCCCACCAGAGGGACACCGCGCCAGCGGGAACAAGCTGTAAGATCCGGACTGGTCTCCTGATATATGTGGTTTTGAAATGAAGGTAAGTGAAAGTGTAAGGGATGAGGATAGGTCAAGGAAGAGAAAGGAAAGATCGCGCGCAGTCTTAGGCCCGTTTGTTATCGTACTGCTCCGGCATTCGCTTGGTATTGATCAGAGCAGCCGGCCGCTAGAATTCTCCTCCAGACTGGCTGTATTTGACCAAGGTATGTAGCTTGTGTCGAAAATCCTGCCACCGTCGGGCACGAACCATACGTCCTCCTGATCAGAGGCAATACAGTGACGTCAATCAATGCACTGACACCTCAGTTGGTCAAATAAAGCTCATTCTTCAAAGCATTTATTCACAATTAGATGGTATATTTAATGTTCATGTCAGAATATAAATACCAACGCATAAACTCTATTATACGACTTGCAAAGCATAATATGTTAAAGTATTTTTATACTTTCATTCTACACAAAAGAAAATAGTTTGAATTACTTGATAGTGAAGCTAGGTGGTTTATTAACTCAACATATTTAGTAAGTGACATGAAAAATAAGAATTGTTAAGAAAATATTTGAAGTGCTAATTTTATAAAGTGAATTACAATTTTTCAAACGTAAAAAATCCGTAATTATTTTAAACGGTTTGCGTTATTACTACTAGCTGCAATCGCTTTGAATAAATATTAGATGAGCAAAATTACCGCAAGTAAAATTCTATACCTGCATCACATCCTGCAGGTCGTCCCATTTTGCCGCAGCCGTTACGTCGCAGAAAGCTGCCTCCAAACATTCGCAACACCTTTCAAAAATACCTCGGGGATGCTCGAGGTCTGCCCTCGCGGGCTGGCAAATGGGGCGAATGAAAACGTGCCTAGAATGCTTCAGAAATAACGAAGAAGCTTTTGTGCCGGACCGCGCAGTGAACCTTGGGGGGCTCCGCAACCGGATGAGGGGGGGGGGCGCTGCTTCGAGTTGGAAGAGCGGGTTTTCCTCCCCCCTCCGCCGCGACGCCTCGTCTCGTCTCTTCGACTCAAGTTGGGTTTCGGTTTCATAATTAACGAATGTCTTAATTAATTCACGTTTCCTCAGTGTACTTCTGGCTCTTATTCGGCGGCCCCGCGCGTCGCCCTAAGGTCGGGTTATACGGCGGTGCGCTCGGAAAATTAAGTTTGCTCCTATTCGTTAGTTTAGCCACATACTTTTAAATTCGTGAAAGACACTTGCAATTAAGTCGCTCTCCGAATTCCGCGAATTATCATCGGTGAAGTGGCCAGATAAGGTTACGGGACGAGGTTAAGGGATCTTGCAGACGCAGCGAAATGTTTCTGGAAGAAAGTTGGAGGATGAGAGAAGAAAATGAGAAATGATGTAATGAAATTTCTTTCGGGGAACTGATGAATTAGATTACATTGATAAGGTAAAACGGTGTCATTAACAGCTATTCAATTTCATCCGATAACATTTTACAGTAATTCATGAATTGAAATAATTTCTGATATCTAATTTTCAGGTTGATTAGTAGAAGATGGACGAAAATTCTCACAATCTTTATTTACACAAGGAATCTTAGAAAATAATAAATATGGAACTGAATACATGATGCTTGGGATCGGTTTTCAATCCAAGAACTATAAATAACGTTTATTATAAAATATTTAAGTGCATTAAGAACTAGTTATCCTTCCTATTGTCATGATATTGAGAGTAAGAGGAGCGCTAAGACGAATTTGCACGGAGCCCAGTAAGCTCCACATACCAATATTAACAACATTAATAAAGGAAATAGTAATATTATTCATTAATCTGAGTATCTTCGTACATTGACTCGCCTGCTTTAATGCCATTCTAGGCATTGATTCTTTAAGCAAATGTGTTTTCCTGTTTGTTTCGATTACTGAAATATTCGCAATTCGTTGCGCTATTTTTCTTCCGCGAGTAAAAGAATGAGAACATGAAAGACATGGATCTTCAAAGAAGACCTTGAAGAAGAAGAAGAAGAAGAAGAAGAAAAATGCTATTTGTAACTCAGAAATTGTATTAATATTATTCATGGAAGAAAGGATCCATTCCTTATCTTAAAAGTAAATAACTGTACGTAATAAACACAATTTGTCATTTTAACGTTAATACGTCATTTTAACGTCTACTAGTCAATAAAAAACGGGAAAAATTTAAATTAAAATGCATTTTTGAAAATGACTTTATGACTATGATAAATATAATGTTTAATGACGTTCGTCGGAAAATATAAAATTGAGATAAACATAGTTTGAAGTATTCACTAGTGGCTAAAATGCAGGTATAACACGCTTAATACGTCTGAAAGGGTAAGGAATAAATAAAATACTTGTAGGAGTTCCATTAATAATATATATAATAAAATGTTAAAATTCGTCTTTGTAGTTGTACCACTGATGCAGTCCACGAACAATACATACTCTTCCTATGCTACTTAAAGAATAATGCAAAACAATTCGGTACTAACAAAGTATCTTCTGTCAAATAACTAAGGTGCTTGAAACGTGACATTTACGTGGTTTACGTTTAGTAAGTATAGTATTGTATCTATCTTTTTGTTTAACAATACTCTAACATAACGACAATTGAACATTAATTTGTGTTTTACATCTGATGATAAACGCCCACAAACAAACATCTACGATGAACAACGAGGCATACTTCTTGCGCGCTTTGGACTTTCTTGCAGCGAAAAGTTGGCTTTCTTGCCACATTGCGACGAGGCGTATAAAGTATGGAGATGCCGGCCCTGATAACGGAACGTGACACTCAACAAGTCTCGCATGGCCCCAACGGAGGGCGCCATCGCGAACCACCCCAGGGCACAGACCCACCCCGGCCACGCCCCCGCTGCCCGCCGACCCCGTTACCGGACGACCGTCCATTCCCCACCAGCGCGACGGGCAACTGCCCCCTCCTCCCACCCCAGGGCACAGACCCACCTCCTCCGCCGCCGCCGCCCCCGTTTCCCGGCTCTCACCCCTGCCCACCGCCACCCGTTCCAGGACGGCCGTCTCTTGCCTCCCCCGCGACAGTCGCCCGTCGCCGCCTCCTCCAGGTCGTAAACCTACTTCCGGACCAGGGGCCGCCGTCCGCCGACGCCGTCTCACGGGACGCCGCCCCCGCCCCGCCCCCCTCGCGCTCGCCCCCCTCGCCCCCCTCCCGCCGCGAGTGACCTGCCACCTCAAAGGGGAGCGCTCGGAGCGGCTCCATCAGCGCCACCCGCCACGCGGCGGGCGAGTAATCGCTTGTGCTCCAACGCCGCATTGCAAGTGCATTGGGGGAGGCGGGAATTAAATTAGAAACGGAATTATAAAAAGTGTCAAGGCCAAGGCGCGGTTTCATATTGAGGGAAATTAGTTATTTACGAACTATTTATCGTAAGACATCTTGTCAGAATATGAGATTGGAAAATTATCCAAGACCTTAGGTCGAGTTTGATAATCGAGTAAAATTGTTAACCGAGTATTATGATGTTATGATACGAATATCGTACAACATTTTATAAACTTTGTAAGAAACAATATACAACAACAATTTGCGTTTGAATTTGACTATTCAGCCTGCAAAAGATGACAGAATGATATTAACCGTAGTTATTACAAGTTCATGGATTTTTCCAACTTTTGAATGCTATAATACTTATTACAAAGCTGATTTTAGTTCTGATTTTAGTTTTAGTTTTTAATTTTAGACCATGGAATTTTAGACCACTTGTGTTTTAATAAATCTTGATACGAAACTTGTATCGGTTTTGCGGTGTTAGTTTAGATAACCCAAGTTGATAAAACATTTTTTTTAAATTTTTTATTTGCTCACTCATAAGGAATCTGTAAGACGCTTTATTCTAGCACTAGTTTTCTAATAATGAAGTATAGATTTAGTTGTATAATAATTCCCTATAACATTCCTTTACGAAGACGAAAGAAAAGTGTTGTTTGAAACAAACGGACATAAATATTGTCTTAACCAAAACGTCCATGTAAAATATTCACAGAAATAAAATGAAAAATGCCTTTGTAAACTAAAGTTCGATTGGTACACGTTTAATGTACCGTCATAATGAATCGGAAATGAATCTCGTATAACTTTTGGAATACGAGATTAATGTCTCATGATATCATAATGCAAAAGCAATATTAGTTTTATTTATATTTCCATGAACAATTCATTTCATTAATAACAATTCAAAGCCTTATTACAACTACCAATGTAACTTATACCTTTAATTATTTAACCTATTTTTTTAAACCTTGAAAATTATGACTGTCATTGATACTTGCTCAAAAATCAGTGAAATAGATATCGCATGCCTCTATCTAACGAAAGTGACTTGAAATTAATTGATGCTTCATTGCACTGAACTAGAAAGCAATGCAATATGGTCAATGCATTTTAAATGTTCACGAACTGAACCACATTTTGTTTTCAGTCTGTTCTTTGCACTCCCGAATTTCAAATAATATCTGCCTATAACTCCGTTCAAATATTGATTTGATGCACTATTTCTGTTAAGGGAGGAAGAGGTCAGCTACGCGTTTTTGAAACTGAAGCATTGCAGCAGCTTGTATGCAATGTATAGACGTTTTCTTTTGTTAAAGAACGAAAATGTGTAATATAATTTATTGTAACTGTATATTAAATCTAATTCTTGTGTTTCAGCATCTCCTTATGAAACATTGTGTCCGCTGAGTAACAATATTACAGATTTTCTATTTTTTGACCACAAGGTTTTCATACATTTTTCTGAAAAAACAACAACAACAAACAAATAAAGATGAATAAACTTGCATTTGCCCTTTTGCTTAAAATTAAGGAATGATTCGATTAACAATTAAATCGTGCCAGTGTATAAAGCTATACTTACTGGTATTTTTCAGCACAGAACAGTAAAACTATGTTCTGTTAAAGAAGCCATTACAGCTTGCTAGAATTTTATTTCCTTTCAGTTAATCAATTTATAAGATGGGAAGTAAAAATAATAATGCATAAATGAAGTACATGAAATATTTGTTAAAAGAAAGGAAGTAACAAAATATTATGTCAAGAAAACGTAATAAGACTATTCCAATCACTACTCGATACTCGTTAAAGTAATTTTAAAGAGATTTTTAAGTACTTAAAATAGCAAGGCGATTGGCTAGCCACAATTAAACAACTTTAAGCCTGAAATGGAGGGTGTAACGTAATAAGTGATTTATTAAAGAAGATAGATGATTATTCCAGTTACCAGAAAATACAATTATTGGCAAATTTTCATGACTCTTTTTCCATTATATACTCATATTAAGGGAAGAATTTTCCATTTTTTAGATTCGTAAATTGCATTGTTCCCATTGTTTCCAAAACATACGTTTAACCAATTATTTAAAAATTTGTGCGTTTTGTTAATAGTTTCCAGTTTACTAAGTTAGTAATTTCTGAGCCAATGGCTACTGATTCAATGGCTATAATCTTGATAAGATTTTTTCTGTTTTCCCGGGAATCTGAGCGAATTCTAGGATGGTCCCGTACTTGGCTGGTAAACACGAAATATATATCTCCAAACGACACATAATAAATTTACTGATATTTGACCTTAAATTGAATGAAATAAAATAAATAAAGAATTTAATGTAGGAAGTATAAATATGAAGTAACAGATAAAATGACTGAATTAAAAATATGTAATTTTTTTATTATCGTTTTTATGACTCCTCAGTAAGCTTACTGACCGTTATACCGAGCCTTCGATATTTTCCGAGAAACATACAGTTTTTGAAGGTGGAAACATTGCAATAGGTCATGCCCAACGCCATAATAAAAAAACTGGCTAAATGCTGCCAAAATTAAATTCTCTGGTAATTCCCCCATTTTCACACAGGCAGGGAACGACTCAAGTAATGGATAAATATGACTGCAGCAGTTGTTGCGCTCGAGCCAGAAGGAGAATATGGAAGTAAAAATTAGTCTGTGTTGCCCGGAGCACATAACGGCGTCAAATAAAAAATCCAGCAACATAGCCATAACGGGGGAACCCAATGGATTCATTTGCCAGAGCTCAGACGAAAGCCCTATGTATCAGTGTCATCTTAAGTTCATACAAAAGGTACTATTTCTCTCTTCGGTTGAAAGTGCTACTTTCTCGTTCTCACAGTTCTCGTCTCTCCATTTCTTCATTCTTCTCTTTATCTTCCTTCATAGACTTCTCCTCCACAGTCTCCTTTTTCACTGTCATCACCTTCTCTTCCTTCATAGTCTCCTCCTTCACAGCATTCTCCGTCACTGTCTCCTCCTCGTCTACTTTCTCCCTCTCCTCTTCTTCCTCCTCTTTTTCTCTTCTTCCTTCTCCTCCTCTCTTTCGTCCTCAGTTTTCTCCCCTGGTCTTCTTCCTACACCTCTTACTCTACCTCCTCCTCCTCCCGGCTGCGGTGGCGCGAGGGAAGAGGGATTGGAAACCCATTCCGGAGGGCGCATAGATTACCGAAGTCGATACACGGGCTCGAGGCACCTCGGAGTAAGACAAAGGGAGTGGATCTAGCGCCCGAATAAAGATGAGAGAGCGGATAAGTGGCTTCTCTGAGAGCTAACTGGAGGCCAAAGACTCCGCAGTGGAAATGGCAGCGGCGACTTTGATGGAAGTGGTACATAGAGCGGAAATATTGACTATTCTGTAAAGTTTCTCTAATATTGCTGGCAGATGAAAGTGTGTGATCACGAAAATGCACTACAAATCACACTACTCTCCTTTAAATTTCATCTGTTTTTTTATTTCACATTTGTTCTTCTCTTTGTGACTTATTTAATTTTGATTTAGCATCAGTTAGAGTTTGAAACCAGCCCTAGTGCTCGCTTCTTTCACCTCCCTTGCGATGAAAATAATTCTTTCGTTTACTTGGAGAGATTCACCAATATCGCTAATGATCATGAATTTCCTCTCAGTCATAATGAAAGTAATGGTTTTAGCAAAAAATCATGAGAATCAATGTTGAAGAATTCTTATTAAGGATGATCAAAATGCTTCCAAATGACAGATTATGATGAATGCTTGAGAAAGAGGCTTACAATTTTATACTCCCACTTTCCTGAGCAGTTGACCTCACTGGTGGTCTGCCGTTGACTTCCATTGCATGTAGGCTAGTGAAGGTGATTATAAAGGGCGAATGTTAATAAGAGATAACTTATAATGAAGAGGATGATGGGATTTGTGATGGTCTGAGAACTAAAAACGCGCCGCAACGGAGTGGTGGACCCACGCTTGCCGTTCGCGGGATTTGAACCCCTACCTTTGACTCTATGTACTTGTCCGTTACTACAAGCTCCTTTGCCGCCGAGGGGAGCTCATACTTAGCCGAATATTCATTCCTGACAAATGTCGGACTCGGCCATACGGACCTCATAGCAAATGGATCGCCGCGGCGACAAGAAAGGAGAGGGAGCATGGAAAGGGGAGCGAGGGGAGAGAGAGAGAAAGAGAGAGAGAGAGAGGGGGAGTGAGGGAGGGCGGTAGGACTGTCATAAAGAGGTAGATGTGAAGATGTGATGGTGAGTGATGGTTAGAGAGATGAAAGTGAAGGTGAAAGGGTACGGAGAGAGTGAGTGAGTGAGTGATGGAGGAAAGTGGGTGGAAAAGGAGAGCATCAGAGGGTGATGTCGGGATGAAATGGGAGAGGAGAACGGAATGGGCTAAGGAAGGGTGGCAGAGAGGAAGTGTGAGGGAGAGAGGTAGTGGGAGTGTGAAAGCGAGAGAGAGTGTGGAGTTAACGAGTGTGAACAGAATAGAGGGAGGCTGAGTGGAGTAGGAAATGACGGAGGATGGGGAGTGAGTGGTGTAATGAGTTAATTAGAAGAATAGGAGCGAGAGTGTGAAAGGGTCGGGCGAGAGGGAGAGGGTGAGGAGTGTAGGAGGAAGAGGAAGGGGGAACGGGAGAGAGGGGCACCCGCTGGTGGCGCCGCAGAGGCAGCCGCCGGGTAATAAATTCCGAAAGGGAACCATCGGAACGTGGCTCCCGGGCCGCGCCCTGGCGGCGAGGGTCGAACCTCGCGATCGAGTTTCCAGCGCGCCTCCCTGCCCCTGCCCCGGCCGCGTCGCCTGCCTCCCGCGAGAGATCACGTGTCGGGGGGTTAATGGCGCCTTTCCCCTTCCGCCCTCCACGTCCTCTTCGCTCCCTCACAGACTTCGACTGGGTACACTCGTTAGCACGTGCCTCTGGGTCTCCGGCGGCCGTGTGCACACGTCAGAGCTCCTCATTGAGGCGCGAGTACTCGCGAGAGAACGTCGCATATTTAAACGTGAATGCATGAATAACAGATAGATTGATTATTTAAATGGAAAAACTAAAAACGTGATCGTACTATTTTACTCCGAATATTCTCAATATTTGAAAACAACAAAAAATAACTAGTTTTAATACAATCAACATAATACATTACATTTAACCCCTTTCGAAATATTTCATTTACTAACGTAATTTATGCTTTAATTGACATAAGTTTTAGAAATCTTTGGGCCATAATGTTTTAAAGTTTTCCTTGTTTATAAAATTATAATTTGTTGTAAAATACATTCTTTTTTTATATATCAGCAATATTAATGACTTTTTCGCGGACAAGCGCCGAGACCAACAGCATTAGCTAGCTGCACATATGGCATTTTATGGCATAGTCCGTCTCTCCTGCTACTCACCACTACCAGCCCTCACAGCTCGTCTCGTCCTCACTCCCCGTCCTCACCGGCTCTTCTCATTGCCCGTCCTTTCAGTTCGCCTCCCTGCTCCGATTCCCTGCCGTCCCTTTCACCCGTCCGCCCTATTCGTCCATCCTGGCCCTTCTCCCTCGTGACGTCTTAATATCAACTACGTTACCAACTGCAAAACTGCTATTGCAATTAGTTTCCAAAATTAATTTTGGTTCTTTTATAAATTTATAACTCTATTATTATAAAATAGCTTTATTTATTTATTTATTTATTTATTTATTTATTTATTTATTTATTTATTTATTTATTTATTTATTTATTTATTTATTTATTTATTTATTTATTTATTGCATTCGAAGATTGAAAATTCGCCTTTAACGTCGCTCGTTTTCGCTTGTGCAATAAAGCATAGCATTATGAACTACTTTCGTAATATACTAATGATCTGTTCCTAAAGAAACCCATTGTCCAGTTTATGTCTTTCAAAGGCATGTAGCTGAGCGCGTGCTTTGGTTGGAATACTAAAGGATTCATTTCTGAGATGCGGGAAATTGAATTTATGATATTTTGCGAGTTTCTATGTTAATGTGATTCATTAAATATAAAAAAATTGCCCAAACCTTCGAAAAATTAGTTAAGTTAACAAAAAATAAGCGAATTACGTGAATATTAAAGTTTATATTGCCAATACATAAAATAATAATTTGTTAATATTGTATATGATTTGTTTCATATTTCTTTCATCCACAGGTTACAAGAAATCAATTGATTTACTTGGATTGGATCAAAATTGAAAAACATTACGTTTTCTGAAGTGCTTATTTATTTAAATAAATATTGTATCTTATTTCATTCAATCAATTCTATAAACTTCTTGAATTTGTGCAATACATGATACTTTTTTAAGTGTTGCTCATTCACGAATTTTGGCTGTCATGCATTTTGCATTGAACTATTTTGTATCTCTGTGTGCCCTACAATATTGTTTTTTTCTTTCCTTCTGAATCGTACGTTTTTGTGTAGATAATACGTTCATTATCAACAAAATTGAATTTTTCAAAAACTCCATTACAAGTAAAATTACGACTCGAGCAGTTTATTTGAACACGACACGGTGGCGACGATGTTCACCCAGTATCGTATCCTTTGTCCGTTCAGGTACCGTTTGGATATATGACTTTATGATTCAACTGCATATGTGCGAACAATGTAAAAGTGTCTGTTGCCACAGTTATCGCCGCCCTGCGTATTTATGACTAGTATTTTTATGGCTGCGCCCAGAGTACACAGAGAAAGTCTTTCACGAGCCACGTAATAGAGATAAAGCGCCAACCTTTTTACTGCGCGATTTCCATTATGACAACCGCGCATCCGCTTTGGCGTGGCCATTAAAGGTTATTAACCCGGCGAGATCTAATATTAATTTTGTTACACATTTCGTATATTTTGTTTCACGTGAACTTGAAGAGTATTTGAACATTTAAAATATTACACAGAAGAGCGAATTATAATTTTGGGAATATGTTTTCAAATTGTTCACTATTTTCTGACAAATTAATTGAGCAGTTCACATTAATATAGCGTAACGTAACGATAGAAGTGACTCTTAGAAAAAGTGATTTATAATTTATTATTTCTTTTACAAACTAGAGATGCTACAATAGTACATACTTTCTCACACTATTGGACAGTAATACTACAATTTCTGCCCTACTAACACTTAAGTTATTACGAAATCATTTTCCCACAGTGTTACAATACTTTCTCTTTACTGCGTAAGCCGTAGGTAAGAAAGTAAAAGAAATCTGGTTTTCCTGTTAAAATTCAGGGTGATGTTGAAGTAACTTAATGTATTGCATTATAAGTATGCAATCATTATTAATTACAAGAATATATTGAATGGTTTGTTTCCTTTCAGCAAGAGGAGCAATTGCTCTTCCAAAAATTCTAACAAATATTCAATCATAATATTTTTAAAGAATATTTGCAGATATGCCACCTAATTGATGGAAATAAGATGCCTTACAAGACAGGTAGACAGTAATATAAAAAATACCCATTTTAAAGCGTGTTTTGATTAGACATCATGCGTTTAGGATAATGCCTACTTTATTGCAACCTTGCAACGAATTAATTTAATGATCATTAGTATTTGTGCCCAAATTATGAAAAAAAAACATTATGACGAAGTTTCGTTTTGCTGTTTTTGCCTATTTTTACGTAAATGCCCTTTTACACATTTATACTTTTAAGTATCTTTCTCCCTGCAATAAGCATTTAGGAATATATATCCTTCATATATTTCTCTACGACCAGTTTTTAAATCATTATCAGTTTTATGAATAAACGGTATTCCCGAATAAGGCGGTGAACAGTGCCCCAAAACCAAATCAAAAATCGCGATACTCATATGAAAGAATACAAAATGACGTAGATTCACAAAAGATCAGCCTCGTAGGGCAATCTGTTGCAGAGATACAACGAGAAACACGTTTTGCAAGTTTCATTTTTTTCTCAACATCTATTGTGTGTATCAGACTGAAAAAAATGCAGACAGGGAAACAGTTCATTTTGAAGGTATTTTTTGTCAACGAATTTTGATGACAAATTTATATAGAAAAAAAATAAATTTGTGAAATAAATTTTCGCTGAGATAACGTTAGAGTACCGTCTCAATTTTCCCCCTAAAATGGGTCTTATAACATTCTATAACATATATTGTGTTCGCAATTTTAAACAATGTGGACGGTGGTGAAAAAATTAAAACCAACTTTTTCAAAATTTATAAATCTACATCTAAGTAAATTGATTTATATTATGAACATAAATGATTAATATACTTAAAACAGAGTAATTTGATTTATATGAGAAACAATAGATAAATATAAAAACAATTTGATTTTTATTATAAACAACAGATAAATCTAAAAACAAAAGGAGTTTGATTATTTTTATAATATATAAATACTGTCGTGACCGGCCGCACATAATTAAATGTGCCCCCACAGAAGCACGTCAGTAGGGCGTTACCGTCCCTGGCGGCAGCGGTCAACAACAAGCGCGGGCCAGCGGTGCACGGCTGAGTGCGGCCGCCACGCCTGAGCGAGCGGGGCGAGACTCGACCTCGCCCCTACTACACAGCCAGTCGACGGGCCTACGGCCCGGGACAGCTATAAAGCGGCCTCGACGCGGAGCTGAGGCAGTCAGAGAGTGAGCGAGTGAGCGAGTGAGCGGCTGTGATAGAGCGACGATCTGGTGATTAAGTAAGTGGTGGTTACGGTATGAGGAGTGAGAGACTACGACAACTGCGCAACGACTTCGGACTTCCTTTTTGGTGACTCAGCATATTGTGGTACATCTGGTTTTACGGCAACACGGCTACGTCTCTCTACCAATTCTCCTGGATATTCGGCACTATAGCTCTGTACCTGTTTCTGTCAATAAATTGTTTATTGAACCCTGGTGTATTGAATTTGGATACTTCAAATACTTTTCACCTAAAACAAACATTTGTCAGCAAAAAGTTCCAAATCATCCTGGTAAGTGAAACCTTTCAATAATTTTAAACTAAACTGTTTAAACATGGGTGAAAGACGTTTTTCCAATCACATTTTGGCGCCAATTTCAAAGCTTGAAACTGAAAAAGTTAGTTTTAAAATTATAATAATAAGGTAGTATAAACGGTAGTATAAAAAACTTTTAATAAATTAAAAGTTTTTTTCACTACCGTTCACATTGTTCAAAAATCTAAATATATATATATATATATATATATATATATATATATATATATATATATATATATATATATTATAGAATGTTACAAGATTCATTTTAGGGGAATAAATTGAGACAGTACTCCAACTTTATGTCGAAAATTAATTAATTATTTTTCTATACGAAGTTGGCGTCAAAATTCG
Source organism: Teleogryllus occipitalis (assembly GCA_011170035.1). NCBI lineage: Eukaryota > Metazoa > Arthropoda > Insecta > Orthoptera > Gryllidae > Teleogryllus > Teleogryllus occipitalis. The sequence goes on along the minus strand of BLKR01001830.1, from coordinate 211,086 downwards.
TTGACAAAAATTCCTTCAAATTAAATTATGTTTCCCTGTCTCTGCAATGTTTTCTAGCGTGTTAAACGTTGTGTTGTGTTTATAGCGTGATAAATAGATGTTGATAAAAAAAATAAAATATGCAAAACACATTTCTCATATCTCTGCGACAAATTGCCCTATGAGGCTGATATTTGGTGAATCTACGTCATTTTGTATCGATTTGGTTTGGGGGTACTTTTTACCGCCTTTTATACCCTTTAGCCTCGGCTATATCCTTTAGCAGTATACCGGTAGCAAAACTTCTTCAAATATTTGTTGATTGGAAACACTTTTGTATGTTCACGTACTATTATAATATCCTGTAGCTGTTACAAGTAATACGAGAAAGTATAAACTGTTGAGCACCACTATATTTATAAGAGAAGGGGCGATAAAATGTGCAATGTCAAGAATAAAATCGTGAATTTTTAAATTTTTAGATCTTGTGGAATACTAATTTATTTATTGTAATGCCAAATACACAAATTAAAGAAAATATAATACATTAAATTATTTCATTGTTTTCGACGTATCATTTATATCAGTACTAATGTATTTGTCAATCTACATCTTTTCCAACAGGGTTGGTAAATAATTAATTTTACATCTTGTTATATTGTTTTAAATACAAAAATTGTGCTAATTTTGAACACAAGTGCAACGCAGTGCTGTAACATTAGTGCTATTTTGCTAAAAAAGGGTATCTTTATTGCTTTCCTCATTGATTAATAGTTTTAATATCTATGCGTTTTTAGGTACCTAAAACTAAAGATTTTTTTTCGCAAGATTTCCTTTCTTCCTATTCCAGTCTTCACCCCTCTCATACACATGTTTAAACTTACACACAATACTCTACCACACATTTCGGGAGCTTATATCTTAAACTGGTTGAATTGAGAAACTCCGCAATCCGACGTATAGGTTGGCACTGGATCTCAACACCGAGGGAAGAAAGAACAATGTCACCTCTAGTAATAAAAAGATACACTGCACTTAGGGGGCTAATGATCATAGTAAGTGACGTGTCAGGAAACCGTAAATAATGAATGAATCAATTAATTATTATGAGTTCATATTCAAGTACCAGCATCACTGGCTCAGGGAATCAACTGATGTTATTCCAGTGCCTCTGACCGAGTAGTTGTAGAGTTCAAATCCTGACGTTTTCAGGATTTTAGGATTTTAGGCACTAGCTAGACGGCTGGATCGAATTCAGTCGTCGGAAGGAGAATTCTAGCGGTCGGCAGCTCTCATCGGTAGTTTTCAGTGGTTTCTCCCATCAACACTAGTTGAATGGTGGATTACCCATACATCCTAACAAATCGACGACATACCACGCGATATCTTTCCTTCCTTGTTCTTATCCCTTTACTTACACACACGCACACACTCACATGCACTACACTACCACAAAAACCAGTAGGTCGGTGTCAGATCTTAGAACTTGTCCCGGCAGGGGGTAGCGCCCCGTCGGAGAGATACATGGTTGGGGGAAATCCCTTACGTAGACCAGTTGGTCGGTGCCGCATCTCGCCACCTCCCGAGGTAAGAAACATGCACTACACTTACAGGACTAATGACATTAACATCTGACGCACTCGGAATAACCAATAAATCAATGAACCATACTTGAAAGTGCCCCCCCCCCACCAAAAGGAAGTGCGCAAAGCGCGCGTGCGCAGTCGGTCAGCCACTCACCGCCTGGAGTCGCGCGAGAAGTCGAAGGAGTCGGAGTCGGAGAAGAGCACGTCCACGTCCAGCTCGAAGCCCCGCAGCGGCGAGGGCGCGCCCTCGGCGTGCAGCGGGACGCTGAAGGGCGACGAGTGGAAGGCCACCAGCATCTCGGGCCCGCGCGACACCACGCGCGGCAGCCAGTCGCCGCCGCAGAACTTGACGAGCACGGGGTCGTCGGTGCTGGCGCCGTCGTAGAAGATGAGGTGGTCGCGCTCGCCCGTGCACTCGCCCCACGTGCGCAGAGCGCGGCCCGTCTTGTTGAGGGAGGCGACGGCCACGGCGCGTTTGATCTGCACCTGGGCGCACCCCACCCGCGTTACCTCATCAGCGCTGCGCACCGCCCTGGCTGTGGGTGGGCAAGTGCACTTGCCCTTCTTCAACCAACCCAGGTCGTATCACCAGACGCGCATGCGCAAGTGCACTTGCCCGTCTGTACCTGGGAGCATCCCACCCGCGTTACCTCATCAGCGCTGCGCACCGCCCTGGCTGTGGGTGGGCAAGTGCACTTGCCCTTCTTCAACCAACCCAGGTCGTATCACCAGACGCGCATGCGCAAGTGCACTTGCCCGTCTGTACCTGGGAGCATCCCACCCGCGTTACCTCATCAGCGCTGCGCACCGCCCTGGCTGTGGGTGGGCAAGTGCACTTGCCCTTCTTCAACCAACTCAGGTCGTATCACCAGACGCGCATGCGCAAGTGCACTTGCCCGTCTGTACCTGGGAGCATCCCACCCGCGTTACCTCATCAGCGCTGCGCACCGCCCTGGCTGTGGGTGGGCAAGTGCACTTGCCCTTCTTCAACCAACCCAGGTCGTATCACCAGACGCGCATGCGCAAGTGCACTTGCCCGTATGTACCTGGGAGCATCCCACCCGCGTTACCTCATCAGCGCTGCGCACCGCCCTGGCTGTGGGTGGGCAAGTGCACTTGCCCTTCTTCAACCAACTCAGGTCGTATCACCAGACGCGCATGCGCAAGTGCACTTGCCCGTCTGTACCTGGGAGCATCCCACCCGCGTTACCTCATCAGCGCTGCACACTGCCCTGAATGTAGGTAAGCAAGTGCAGTTGCCCTTCATCCCACCTAGGTCATATCATGAGCTCCACGTCAAGTTTTTGCTAGTGACCGGGCTGAGCTGAATACTCAATTCACCAGTGCACGTCTGCACCTGAGCACATCCTGCCCACATTCCTTCATCAACGCTACGCCTCGCTCTCGCTAAGTAAGGGCAAGTGCACTTGCCAATCTACACCTCACCCACGTCACCTCACCAGCTCCATGCCTCGTCTTCGTCAGTGACGGGGCTGTCGTAACCAGAGGCAAGTGTACTTTCTTTCCTTAATCTCGGTGCATCCCACCCGCGTCCCCTCATCGGCGCTGCTCCACGCCTCAACTATGGCCGAATTGTCGTAGGCATGCGAGTGTGGTTAAGATAGAAGATTGTTTCATCTGCACCCAATCTCTTCAACACAAAAGCTATCGGTTCCTTCCTGCACACTTTTATTTTGACGGAGGACACTTCTTCCTGACTCTCTGATCTGCCGAAAAGTCGACAACATTTTTGCTGTGCCGGAGCCTTTTTAGTTGAGGAGGGTGGGATGTATAAGGATAGCGTGGAAACTCAATATCCAACTCTAAGGATCGGATTATGAACCAGAGAGGAAAAGAAAAACATTGGTCTCTCAGGGTACTACTACCGTTGTTTATTTTACATCTGAAATCGATTGAAAAAATGACTGGTATCAGTAGTTCGCTTTCATAATTATGTTCCTGGCAGTTAGTTGACATCCTGGCGCAACTATTTAGCTGGTATTGATATTCCCTCTGCCATTGCCACTTGATCATAGGACCTTCCCGATATACGAAGCTTCATTTGCGAAGTTGTAACAACCTCTATGGTTTTCAATGTAAAACTTCGAAAGCAAAAGTTATGTATTGAAAATTGCAATAAATTAAACTACAAAATTTCTAAAGGTAGATGATTTACAATAATTTTTAATCATATTTCCGTACCAATGTTTGAAAGTATGTGTATTATTTCCTAATTGAAAACATTAAAATAGAATGTATGTTACTACACTTTAGAATCAACTTGAAGTGCCACACACAGTGTAACTCTCTCTCACGATGAAAAATTTGTTGTTTGGCTGTGGACGTCTGTTCGCTTTATGGCAGCCAACCTTACATTAACAATCCAACAAAATCAGACGTAATAAAATACTATTCCTTCTGTAATCTCCAGGTCTAGATGAAGTAAGAAACCTTCTGAAAATACAAGGAAGTCTTAAATAATTGTTCTACAGGCGTATATGTCAAGATATTGAAACTATTAGAAATTACCCAATTAAGTAGTGTTATGACTATTGAGTATTGTAATAGTGCATTAGCTGGGTTAAACTTATACCTTGTAATCTGAGAAAATGAAATGCTTACTTTTATTAAAACTTTGATTCCTTTTTGTGTTTGTTTTGTTGTAATGTAAATTACAAGGACCACTGATAACGGTGTTACAGTGCGACCTTAAATAAAAAATACTATTCAACAGTCATCGTTTTACGAATATTAAAAACGAAACAAAAACATTTTTAAATGTTAGTGACCTCTAAAACCGTATGAAACGGATCGGAGTCTGAACGTTCTCCAATTTCCTCCTCCCAAAATCGACTCTCTGGCACGTGATCCAGCACAAAAGTTGCCATTGGCCGCTGTCAAAATTAATCATGTCTCGCAGAAGCGGAATGACGGGGCTTTTCTGTGATTTAACAAGTTTGATGCTGTTTGTGTATGATACTGTCTGTTTGGGTTTGCGATTAGCGTATTTAAATGCCGGTCTCGCATTGCAATGTAAATTGGCCCCGGGGGGTCAGAGGTCGTTGGTTTCCCTTTCCTAAACAAACCCCATATCGACGGGAACTTCCCCGACTTCATTGCGGCTGACTATTCATTGGATGTAGTTTATGAGGGATGATAATTGAATACGGAATTGTAATGAAACAGGTAAAAAATGGCCCCTTTCCCATCACTGGAAATGTGTATTTTAGTTTTCATGTGAACCCTGCTACATACAGTGGCTTAAAATATTTTGAATATACCATGAAATGCTATGGACATAACGAAATGCTATGCACAGCGCAAGTTAAAAGATTTTGGAGGTAAAATATCTGGTATAACATGTCAAAAAGAACGTCTTGTTCTCCTTAAATAAATTTATATTTACGTAACACTCCCGACAAAATTCTCATTATTTGCATACAAAACTTTACACGGGCACACTATTTTCTATTGCTGAGGACAATCAATAATGAAATAGTAAACTTTGAATTTGACTCAAACACTTTAAAGAAAAAATTGAATATTCGAATGTTTTAAAAATTTAAAATCTCTACAATATAATGGCCATTTCTCTTTCTAGGTTTTCTCTGAAACGTTCTCTATGTAATGATACTAACTTCGTAGTTAATTTGTATTTAGCAATTTAGTGTCTCTTCAAACTCAAATCCACACCCACTCTTCATGTCGTTGAACGACATACAAAGAAAATTCGTGAAAGTTCAATTACCAGTGTGAACCAACAAGTTAATGATCTTCCAATCAGATCATTTTCAGCAACTACACGTCGCTACCGCACAAATTAACAAATCCAACCATACATAAGCTTCATGTCTTATCTACCGATTATATCTCTGGATGTGATTGCAACAGCCGTCTTCCCAGAGATCGGGCGCGTCCCGCAAGCAACCGTTTCCAAACAGACGGCGGGGGATTCCTGTTCGTTTTACTGTATCCGGGAGGTCGTAAGGGTGTTTACGGTCGCCGTAAAGATGGCTTTTTATTGAACGGGTATTATTTAAGGGGGAATGTGCCAGCAAATGGCTGGGAGCGAGGGTGCAAGGGGGGAGTTTTGGAAAGGAAGGGAAAGGAGGAGTCGCTGTGTTGCCTAATGGCTCAAGCGCCATTCGAATTAAAATGATCTCATGAAGCTGTGTCTGCTCTTTCATATCCCAATGGCGCTGTCTCCTAGAAACGCTCGTTAAAAAGTACCTTTCATGCCTTACGTTAGCGCACTTTTGCGGATAATTCGATTTTTTTGCGCGTTGTAAATGTAACAAACGTTCTATGAAATCACTCAATTCTGCAGTGAGGCGAACACATTGTTGTAATTCTATTCAGCCAGCGAGGATACAAATAAATGAAATGAAACAACATTTTGTTAATGGAAACATGTTAGCTTAGTTGTTACGTCTTTTTTTCCATAATCTCTATCTTAAAAACTACCAGTCACCCGAATATTACATTACTTTCTACCGCTTCTGTGAAACCTGACGACACACTCACGATTTTTTGGGAGAAAGCGAGTTAAAACTTGTTTCTTTTAAATGCTAGATTCCTCTACGTTTTGGAGAAAATCGTAGAGATTTATAAATAGGTGTATTCTCACATTAACATGAATTGTTGTTTAAAAGAAACGCTATGCAATACTTATGAACATGTTAACGAATACTAATTTATTTGACATATAATAACTCAAGCGGCAATGAAAAATCATTCCTTATAAATCAAGAATCATTATTAGAGAATCTTTGTCAACAAATCAATCACGATTTATTATCAAAATCAATTGCAAGGAGTTATGACTATCTTCCATATGCATTGAAACGCAGATTATGCAATTGCGTACTCAGAATATTTTTATGCGGGTGCAACACATATAAAATGGTCCGATTTGGAGAAAGAAAATACAAGTATATCCCATGGTTGTTATTGGGAAACAGTGATCTTCACTATTCATGAATTTCTAATGCGTTTCGAGGTCTCAGATTCATTGATCCCTCTGGTGTTAAACGTATTAACAATAATCATGAATACTGAAAACGCTCGTTAAATGTAGTGGTCGAATGTGTTAGATTGACTGTGAGAGCGTGGGTGCGTGAGCGAGTGGGTAGGTGAGTGTGTGAGCGAATGTGTAGGTGAATGTGTGGACCAGTTTGTAGACGAGTGTGTGGGCGAGTGTGTGGCGGATGTGTAGGCAGGTGTGTGGGAAGGTGTGTGAGCGAGTGTGACAGGCGTGAGGGCGAGTGTGTGGGCGAGTGTGTGACAGGCGTGAGGGCGAGTGTGTGGGCGAATGTGAGGGCGAGTGTGCGGGCGAGTGTGTGGGCGAGTGTGAGGGCGAGTGAGTGGGCGGGTGTGAGCGCAATTGGGAGGTGGTGTGTGGGTGGGAACGTGGGTAGGTGGTGGGCTGGTGGATGGCCGCAGCGTACCTTGTGCGCGCTGTCCTGGCGCACGGAGATCATGGCGTGCTTGCAGTTGGGCACCGTCTTCTGGCGCAGCGTCAGGTAGCACGTGACGTTGCGCGGGTACATGCCCGGGTAGTTGGGCGACTGCAGGCGGCAGCGCTTGCGGTAGCACTCGTAGAAGTTGCGGCTGCAGTACGTGCCGGGCACCACCTGACATACGCGCAGCGCACACATGTAGACACATCGTTCAGTGAATGCGACACCATACCACAGTAATCGCCCCTTTTCAGAGAATGCATTTGAAGGAAAGAGGTGTTGATGATGGTTTCTAAACAATTCATTAATTTTGTGATCTCAGTTCCGACGAGCACACAATAAAAAATGCAGAAACGGTTCTAAATTCAAAACGTTAAAAAAATGCTGATACAGATTTTTGTGTTATAATGTGATATCGCTCAAACAAATTAAAGAAAATACGCTTGTTATATCCTGTTAAATCATTCTTCAGATGCATAAAGGAATATCAAGCCTTAGAAATATAGCAAAATAATAATATACTAAACCAATAAAAAATTATGATAGATGAGATAATAATAGTTAGCTGGCTTGCTTTGGAGAACACCCCTTTTACAGAAAGAAACACAAAAAAATAAAACGACGACAAGGAATGGTTAATGGAAAGAATTCGAGCAAAAGAGGAGGCATGTTGAGAGAGATGGAGAGAAATTTGGGGAGAGGCTGGCGAAAACAAAACTGTTACAAGACATACACGTCAAAGCTTGCTCGGGTGCGCGCGGAGAAGTCATTCAGTAATGCCTACGGAAAATATACTTGCTACAAATCATAGCCCTCAAGGAATTGCTCAGACAAGTACGAGTGTGCATACTGCTACGGGTCACTGGTAACAGATGCATGACAGAAATGAAATATTACATTGCAGAGAGGATGATTGATACTTGTTTGAAAATACACATGATTGAAATAAGCTAATGTTCCAATCCTAAATATAAAGAATATTGTGCGAGTGGATTACGTAGAGCACGAATCTAAACTGAAGAAAAGGTTAACTCGTCGTTCATTTGTGAGCATCCGAAGAGCGCATCTCTAGAGTCAAGCAACCAAAGAGAGGAAAGAAGATACTAATATTAATTGCGTCGCGGCACATGGAAGTGAAGAAGACTGCATTCACCTCATCGAGTGTGGGGCACAAATGGATTTGAAGTGAAGAATGGTGTAGCTTCTTCTCCCCAATCGCACTCAAGAATCAAGAGTGAACCAGAAAGTAAGGCCGGTGACCCTTCCAACACTTACGTACCCGCACTCGACAAACAACCGATGGAAACGAAAATAAACGTATGTGCTCGCTCTTCTTACCTTGAAGCGTTCGAGATCCGGAGATGATGGGAAAGGAGGTGAGCATCATTCACAGCTCAGCATCTAAAAATCCTATCAGAATGGAAGGGAAGGACACAGAACATCTTACACCATGCACACGACACTTAAGGAACAGAAAAGGGGAGAGCGGTGCTCTTGCTCTCCGCTAGAAGCAAAGTAGAGGTAAAGGAAGCGAAGAGTAGCCAGTGTCATTCATATCCACGAGCACGAGACTCGGGTTCAGCCAGGAGGGAAGGAAATTCAACTTATATCACTCACCCACCTTGCATTTGAGACTCAAGAGAAGCCAGGAGGGAAGAAAATGAAGCCAGCGTCACCCACCTCCTTCGGATCGAGACAACAGCAGCCAAGTGATACTCTCTCAGCCTCTAGAGCTTGAGGCTCAGGAGGAGCCACAGGAAAAGGAAATGCAGTCGTTGCCACTCACCTCGTTCCGCACGAGACCCAAGAGGAGTCATGGGGAAGCTATTTCATATCGTGTCTGACTTCAACCAATGAAGTTTCGTCACTAGTTTGCGCCACGATATTAGCGAGAATTTTAAATGCAACAAGACCCCAAATTATTAGACTGTTACAAGTCAATGAAACAGTCAAAACAGTTATGAAGCCTTTTTTAAAATATTGGATCTTTTATATCTATTTCAGCTTCATCGTGTTATTTGAGTTTGGTAACCGTTTAAAATTGTCCCTTTATGCCACTTTAAACGTTTCTCAACACTTCTCGCTCTCCATGCAACATGGCAGCCAGCGTCTGGTCTGGCTTTTCAAAGAAAGTGCCCGTGTTGTGGTCACGGGGTTCGTGACGTAAACTAGGGCTGTACAGAACGAGCAAATATCGGTGCGCCGGACTAGCTCACCCATCCCCTTTCCTCATGGGGTGAGTTAAAAAGAAATAATACTAGGGGCGCTCATCTCCTTGTGCTCGCGACAGAGGAGCCAGGAGGGAAAGGAAATTCAGCCATCACTTTCTTATACATGAATCTGAGGAGGAGATAGGATGGGAAGAAGGAACCAACATCATTACCCCTCACTTTCTCGCGCTCGAGACTCAAAAGGAAATGCTAAAGGACGCTAAGAAACAACCAGTGCAAATGTTCGTCCCATCCTTGAGACTCAAAAGTAACCAGGAATGGATGGAGCCAGTCACACTTTTCCGAGCTCGAGTCTCAGAAGACGTTGTAAAGCAGGCCTCGTTCAGACCTTAACACTCACCTCCTTGAACCCTTGATTCAGGAGCAAACACAGGAGGGAAGGAAATGTAGCCAGTGCCTCCCACCCACGACACTCAGAGGAAAACTCTAAGGGACGCCAAGCACATGCAATGCAAAGTCCTTCCTTGGTTGAGACCGAGGAGGAGCCAGGAAGGGAGGAAAACGCAGGCTGCGCTACCCACCTCCCAGTGCTCGAGACTCAGAGGGAAACTCTAATGAACGCCAAGCACATGCAGGGCAAACTCCTTCCCTTGGTTGAGACCGAGAAGGAGCCAGGAAGGGAGGGAAACGCAGGCTGCGCTACCCACCTCCCAGTGCTTGAGACTCAGAGGGAAACTCTAATGAACGCCAAGCATATGCAGGGCAAACTCCTTCCCTTGGTTGAGACCGAGAAGGAGCCAGGAAGGGAGGGAAACGCAGGCTGCGCTACCCACCTCCCAGTGCTCGAGACTCAGAGGGAAACTCTAATGAACGCCAAGCACATGCAGGGCAAACTCCTTCCCTTGGTTGAGACCGAGAAGGAGCCAGGAAGGGAGGGAAACGCAGGCTGCGCTACCCACCTCCCAGTGCTCGAGACTCAGAGGAAAACTCTAATGAAGGCCAAGCACATGCAGGGCAAACTCCTTCCCTTGGTTGAGACCGAGAAGGAGCCAGGAAGGGAGGGAAACGCAGGCTGCGCTACCCACCTCCCAGTGCTCGAGACTCAGAGGGAAACTCTAATGAACGCCAAGCACATGCAGGTCAAACTCCTTCCCTTGGTAGAGACCGAGAAGGAGCCAGGAAGGGAGAGAAACGCAGGCTGCGCTACCCACCTCCCAGTGCTCGAGACTCAGAGGGAAACTCTAATGAACGCCAAGCACATGCAGGGCAAACTCCTTCCCTTGGTTGAGACCGAGAAGGAGCCAGGAAGGGAGGGAAACGCAGGCTGTGCTACCCACCTCCCCGCGCTCGAGACTCAGAGGGAAACTCTAATAAACGCCAAGCACATGCAGTGCAAACTCCTTCCTTCGGTTGAGACCGAGGAGAAGCCAGGAAGGGAGGGAAACGCAGGCAGCGCCACCCACCTCCCCGCGCTCGAGACTCAGAGGGAAACTCTAAAGGACGCCAAGCAAATGCAGTGCAAACTCCTTCCTTTGGTTGAGACCGAGGAGGAGCCAGGAAGGGAGGGAAACGTAGGCAGCGCCACCCACCTCCCCGCGCTCGAGCGGCGCGCCCACGCTGCCGAAGCGCACCACGGCCTCGTCGCGCCCCACGAACTTGTAGCGCAGGCGGAACTCGAAGGGCGTGTCGGTGTAGACGGGCGACGGGAAGAGCTTGACGGACACCGTGACGGTGGCGGTCTCGCTGTAGTAGACGGCGTAGCCCGTGGAGCCTCCGCACCACGAGCCGCCGGTGAAGGGGCGGCCCAGCTCCGACAGCTGCATGTAGCCGTCGGGGCAGCCGTCCAGCGCCGACGCCTCGTACCGCCCCACGTTGAAGGCGTCGAAGATGAGCTGCGGACAAGACAACCGTCTTACCACGCATCTCTAATGGCTGTGCAGGGATTAGACTTTTAATAATGAATTACGAACATCCAGACACATTAAGAACATTCACTTTCACAGAGATTTAAATGTAGCTTCATTAAGCAAACACATAACACGAATAGCCCTTAAGTTTTCAAAATCTTCACTCTTTTCCGTGCTCCTTAATCCTCAGTCTTCGACGCAAATCTGCATATCCACGTAGTAAATCCAGGTATTTCAAAGACGGAATCAAACCACCACAATTCTTCTAAACTGTTAATTGAATTAAATCAACCATCCACGCCGACCAATGAGCTAAACAGCAAGGCAAAAACCGTTGTAAAATAATTAAATACTTACAATTACTATTAATACATTCATTGCTAACTAGGAGAATTCAAATTCACTGAAATAATTCCTTATTGAGAGCTAGTCCCCTTGTCAGCGAATATCCGTATTTTCGAAAATTGCAGGAAGTTAACATTTCAAAATTACAAATTTGAAGAAAGATTTTTGTCGCAAAGTTGTTGTAAAAGCTCGAAGTCAGCTCTTTAAAAAATATCGTGAGCAATGTTTTGAAGAAACGAGTCGTTTTCGCGTAATTAGTGCTTAAAATAAAAGAAATTAATAAAACAAATTTCTCATAACCCACTCCAACGTTTGTCTTAAATTTTTTCCACGGATAGATGAATGGACATTTAAAAGAATAACGCGGGTCTAATTTTCATTGAACTCTCGAAAATTGCAAATTTAGAAATAACGCGAGAAAGTATGTGCTGTGTCGCACTAAGACATTTAAAGAAATGTTAGACACATTGGGTAAAATCCGTAATAAGCATGTAAATAAAGATCATAACATCATAAATTAATGATTAGTTACGAAATGAGAGCTAAAAATGTCCAAGCATGCCCTGCATTTTCCATGTTCATATATGATTTATAATTATATTAATTGTTAATAGAATATTTAACATTGCTCTGAGTTTTAATTACACATGCCCTGAAATGAAAATAAATTTCTATAATTCTAATTATATTTCGAATTTTACTAATAATTTTCCACATTGTACGTTATCTCTGACCAAAAAAGGCTAGGTATACATGGAATTGACTTAACAAAATACCTTGTCTGTAATCATACGTAAATGAACAGCTAGAAGGCATCAGAACTGCATCACTTGCGAATTTCAAGTAATATCGGGAGTCGCAAGCATTCAGCAACACACACAGAGCTCAAAGCTGGATTTGGGGACGTCACAAACACGCCTTGCATTGACACATTGCTTCGGTCGGAGATGAAAGAAAAATAACACGTGCTGTTGCTTTCGGAACCCAATGCATGGAATTATTATCTTGTCATGTCATGTTCTCCTGAAAATACGCCATTCCATTCTTGCACGTGCCTAAGGCAGTTGTTCCAATGTTTGGTGACGGCGGCGCTGTCGCAAACGCCGACGATCGCGAGGCAACATCAAGGGCGTAAAACAGAGACAGCAACAGCGGCGCAGCAGATAGCAGTAAATCATTGCGAGCGCTAACTGCCATCGACGTCTGGCGAATCGTTAGCGCTTGCATCCGACGGCGGCGGTGAGCGACTTCCGGGCCTCCCTCTCACTGCTCCGGCCCCCATTCCGCTACCCGGATCCGCTACCCGGCTCTGCTACCCAGCTCTGCTACCCGGCTCCGCTACCCGGCTCCGCTACTCGGTTCCGCTACCAGGCTCCGCTACCCGGCTCTGCTACCCAGCTCTGCTACCCAGCTCTGCTGCCGGCTCCTTGCGGCTCTGCCCACCGAGCTCCGCCACCTGGTTTCTTCTCAGTTCCGCTACCCGGCTCTGCTACCCGGCTTCGCTACCTGGCTCCGCTACTCGGTTCCGCTACCCGGCTCTGCTACCCGGCTCTGCTACCCGGCTCCGCTACTCGGTTCCGCTACCCGCCTCTGCTACCCTGCTCTGCTACCCGGCTCTGCTACCCGGCTCCGCTATCCGGCTCCGCTACTCGGTTCCGCTACCCGGCTCCGCTACCCGGCTCTGCTACCCAGCTCTGCTACCCAGCTCTGCTACCCAGCTCTGCTACCCAGCTCTGCTACCCGGCTCCGCTACTCGGTTCCGCTACCTGGCTCCGCTACCCAGCTCTGCTACCCGGCTCTGCTACCCGGCTCTGATACCCGGCTCTGCTACCCGGCTCTGCTACCTGGCTCTGCTACCCGGCTCTGCTACCCGGCTCCGCCACCTGACTCCGCTACCCGGCTCTGCTACCCGAATCTCCTATCCCGCTTCGCTACTCTGATCCCGTACCTGGCTCCGCTACCCAGCTCCACTACTTCGCTCCGCTAGCAGTCTCTGCTAGCCGGCTCCACTACCCGACTCCGCTACCTAGCTGCTTTACCCCGTCCTCCTCACAGCGCTCGAATAACTCTCGCTGCCTCTCTCAGTGTCCGCTTGCGCTACCTCTCATGTTCTATCCGCTCGCTTGCAACCCCTACTCGAACGCGCACCGCCTCCCCCTGAGCCCTTCCCCGCCAGTCACGTCATTCGCCAGCCCCGCCCACACAAACATCACGCCCCCCCCTTCAAAATCTCGCGCACCTCCGCGACCGCTCTCTCGCTGCTCTTCCTTGTTCCATCACGTCTCCTCTCCAAGCCCCGCCCACTTTTACATCTGTCCTCGTTAAGTATCTCTGCGATGCTTCGTCACCTTGCTTAACCATGCGTCGTCATACTAGCCCCTTATACCTCCTCGAAAAGAGCTCTACCGTACGTAACCGCTTTGTCCTATGTCACTTGTTTTCTTCCAAACCCGCCCCGATTTGTAACAGCTGACCAAATGGGTTATCCTCTTTTGGAAAGAATGTCATTGAAGTGTTTCTGAACAGAAGGCCCCAAGTTTAGATTACCGACGGTGGCAAGATTTTCGACTCTAGCTAGAGAGTTAGGTCGAGTTCAGCCGCCGTCTGGAGGAGAATTCTAGCGGCCGGCTGCTCCAATCGGTAGTTTTCCGTGTTTTTTCCAATAAATACGTAGCGAATGTTGGATCAATATCATAAAAAACGAGTCATTCGACCCCACGCGATCTTCCATTTTTTCGTCCATGTATTGTCACCCCTTACTAACATATTTACACTTACATGCACTACACTACCACTCATATCAGGAAACAAGCCAGGAGCTAAGAGATTCTCCCGGCAAGGGCGATGCTCTGGAGATTGGAAATATCTGGTTGGGGAAAACCTTGCGAGCGGACGTGTAGGACAGCGCCAACTATCACCATCCAGCGAAGGAAGAACACCGCCATCTTTCATTGCAAAACACTCACTATACTTGCGGGACTAATGGCCATAGTAATAGACACGGACTAAATACAAAATAATCAATAAATGAATTAATCCCCTTCTGGCTGCCTTTGTTTTGTCTTAAGGTCCTCTCCAACCGACTCCATCCATTGTTCTCAACCTTGACTTGTCTTTCTGTACTCAATGCACTCGCATGCCAGATTCGTCGATCCCTTATTTCAGTCAATCATTCATTCCTGATGCCGACTCCTCTCACCTCCCTCGGTCTCTCATCCCTAGCGGCCCTCTTCTCCGCTTCCCGCCTCTCTAGCAACTGCTTCGCGCGGGCCCTCCATCCCTGCCCCCTTTCCTGTGAGTGACGTGGCTCCGAGTCACGGCGCCCGCCGCCCGCCGCCCTCGCGCTGCCTGGCTGCTGCTGATCCCTGTCAGCCCCTCCCTCCGACCCCGTGACCTTTCGCTTAGCTCAAGCCAGCACTTGGAACCCGCGCCCCTCTCAGCCAAACTTGTCTCATAGAACACGCTTTGTACACTTCAAACTCAGAATGTAGCACTGATTGCGCCTTTTATCTAAAGAATAAACACACATTCATTCTTTTTCCATAACCAAAAAAATATTCACTATTTCAAATTTTTCCGTGCATAACTCTGTATTTACTAATTGTTCGGTTTGTCTACATACACTCTTAATTACTCACTGATTTTCGTGACAATTCATTTCGTACACTAACATTTCGTCTGAACAGAAACATACATCACGTTTCATCATCTTGAATTCTAAAGTGGTGAGTCACATTTTTGCAAGTCAACTTCTCGCTAACATAATACAGTGTTTGCAGAATTCCCATCACAGTTCCTGTGAGCGCCGCCCTGCAGGGCGGCGCTCACACCTGCAGGTTGTGCGCGCTCTCGCCTGCCCTTCACCGTGATTCAGCGGGCGGCGCCGGCCGCTATTTGTCATGACGCTGGGCGCCGCGGTCGCTGCGAAGGCAGAAGCACCGGCGACACGTCACTGCCGCAGCCCACGCTCGCACCACCCCCCACGCATCACCGCTCTCTTCTCTGCCTCTACCGTTCCCGCCTCCGACGTCTGCGTTCCTTCGCCAATTCCAACCCCACCATCATCAACCACTTCGCAGTCTCCGTGACCTGCATCACCATCTTTTTTGCTGCTGATACAGCAACCACTATACCCATTGTCAGCATCACCCCAGCGCTACCATTAATGTCACTTCAGGCGATGCTGTCACAATTCACATGTCCAGAACCGACATTATTACCGTCGTTACCATCACCACATTGATCATTACAAACAAAATTACCTTCATTTCTCCAATCATAACCTTAATTCCTCATCGTTACCACTACCAAATCCATCACCGCCAGTCGTCACCATCATCATTTCTACCAGTGAACACCATCACCATCAGTTAACATCTTCAACACCAGTCAACATCATCACCACTAGTCATCACCCACACCACCAGTTATGACCGTCGTCACCACCTCCACCGCTATGCCCGTCTCCTCCGGCGCCAGCGCAGCAGAAACCCGAGCCGCCCTCCGGAGCGGCTGGCACGCGCGAGCGCGCGTCGCGCTTCATTTGTACCCGCGCAGCGGGTGCCCCGGCGACAGGTGCGCTCCGCCCTCGCCCTTCTCCCTCTCCCTCTCCCCCCACGCGCCCACACAACGCTCGCCCGCGCGAATATCGCAAGATTAATTCCACGGCTGGCATCTTCTCAAGTTCCGGAAGGCCATTCCTTGTGACTTCCGGAAAGTTGCAGTATTGAAATTCCGCGCCCGTCGCCCCCCCGATGCGCCGGGGAGATTGGATGCGAGGGCGCGGTGGGGGCGGTTGCGGGTCGGGTCGGGGCGTGGCGGGGAGGGGCGTGGCGTGGCGTGGCGGGGCGGGGCGGGGCGGGGCGGGGCGGTTTGGCGCGTTCGCCGCGCTCCATAGAGCACACCCCGCCCAGTCGGACCGCAATCTCTGTGGGCCCAAATCGAACTGCAACGCAACTGCAGTTCCTGAAAGAGATGGAGCCAAACCAGAATACGAAGTCTTGTTCATTCAAATATTTGTGTAAAAAATAATGTTCAATAAGTATACACAAAATAGTTTAGTATTTGGAATACGTTAAATAGCAATATTTTGAAAGGAGACACAAATAAGAAAAAAGTTGTGGTAAGAAACATATTGTATGAGTTTCCGGTCAAATATTAATATGAGATCACGAGGAATGCAACAAAAAGTAATAAGCACACCATAAATAAATGAGTTAATGATTCTAGTACTCTAGAACTATCACAGAGTTAATACGTTTATGCTTATGATGCGTGAAAATAATATAACCCAAGATATTCCATAATTGCAATTATGTAAATGTAAATATTTAAGTGCTTAGGCGGAAGAGCAAGCCTTACGGCCTGAGCCCTAACTTCTTGATTGAGTTCCAGTACGCTTTCTTTGCAACGCTTCCGCGACCAGTCTGGTAACACCTTTCGATGTTCTTGCCTCAAAGAGTGCGCTGGAATTAGGCGAGAACTCATTGGTTGGTTACTTCGATGTCAAGGCCCAGGCACCACTAGTTAGGCTTTCGACTGGTGGTCATTGCCTTAGTCGGCTCGTGCTCTACGACGAATGCGGCATCTTTGTAGATTTTGTAATGTTATCAAATTCAAAGAAACGGTAAAATAAACCGTTTATTTGAAAATGTAGGTCGTGATCAATTAAATATTCAACTTTTTTGTTAATTGCTTTCATTTTATTTTACAAGCAATTATTTACGTCAATTTATTTGCTAGGTATTCGACCATATCCCGCCCTGACAGGTTCCGCCAAGCGTAAATCCTCTGAGAATCGCCGCCTTAATAGGATCCCATATTTACTCAAGCAAACATCACAATAATGGAAAAATGGTAATGGAAAAATATTACCGGCGTTGTCTGTACACGGCAACAGTATAAACAGCATTTCACGTGGAGATAACAGTTGGAACTCACAAGATGTTAATTAAAAAACTCCAGCGACACAGCTCAAATAGAAGAACAAGAATCTAAGAGATCAAGGTCTATATACAACAAAAACAACAACATTCACTGTCAAATCGATTTGCTTGGCCTCCCTTCGTCAAATGCCACTCTCTTACTCCCTCTCACAGATTACCCTTCACGCAGCGAGGGGCAGCACGTGAGTTTTCGGGCCCGGCTCGTTTCCTTTGTCGGCAAGTGCACCTGCCAGGCGTGTTTCACTTTCCTCCGACCGTGCAGCTGGGAGCGGCTCCGGCGAAACTCTCAGTAGCCCTCGCCCCCCCCCCGGGCTGATTGGGTACTGCAGGCGTTTGCCGTCTCTCGATTATTCGATCGCTCGCCCTCCTCGCCAGCCCCGCCCCTCCGCCCGGCGCTCGCCACGGAAGCCGAGGAAGCAGCGCGGAAACGAAACGAACAGAGGGCCGTGGTGGGTGGGGTGGGGATTCAGGTGGCCGAGGCGGAGGCAAGAGCGGTGCAGGCAGCGGGGGAGGTTGCCATAGACGAGGCGACGGCAGACGCAGCAGCAGAATTGGCGATGGTGGAGGCAGAGAAGGCGGCCGAAGTGACAGTGGTGGCAATGGTGTTCTAGGTATTAAAAATGTTGATGGAGAAGTCGAAGGAAACAAGAGAGGTTGGAGAAGTCGGATCTGTAGGATCTGTCGGAGCTTGAGGAGCTGCCGGAGATTGTCAGAGTTGACGTTGTCGGAATTTGATTTAGATTTACTATTAATTCTGCAATTATGTGCGGGAACTTGGTTACGGAAAATTTAACTCTGCTTTTATGAAGCCTACACAGTCCCACTATCAAATACTTTACAAAATGCGTGATCCGGCGTCGCTACCTGAATTTGTTTACTATGTTTACCACGAGGTTAAGCGAATTCCACAATTCGCAGGCTCATGGTAGGAACCCTGACATCTGAAGGCGCCGAGCCACTGGCCGAAATGATATAAGGCACAGACTGCCACCCGACGAGACTTGATAAAAATTATAACGAGGATTACTCCATACCAGCGCTCAACGCTCAACAATCCTTCAGAGACGCGTTGAGTCAACAAAGACGCAACAAACTTTCTAAAAAATATATAATTTCACCGTGCAAGCCTTCACAGCACTCCATGTCATCTCACTGCACTCCACTGCCAATGTCTTTGTTACATTTTCATTTCACCTTACTTCTCCACACTACAATGCAAATAATAATAATAATAATAATAATAATAATAATAATAATAATAATAATAATAATAATAATAATAATAATAATAATAATAATATGTTGTATAGGTTGTCTTTTATATAGGATTTTTAGACAAAAACAGCTTCAATTTATTATAGACAACGTATCACATTTTGTTAGTTTTCCACCACCCTTCTGATGTGATGGGGAAAACTAGTTTTTAATGTATGTTTATTTCGATGTTTTATTATGTTGACAAAGGCATATTTTAGCCCAAAGATTTGTTGTTTTACTTATATTTATGTATTTTTCAATTATTGACATGTAATTATCAAGCCTGAAGAAGAAATCAAGGGATGATTTCGAAACGTCGCATTGAAGTCTATTAATAAAACAAAATGTGATACGATGTCTATAATAAATTGAAGCTGTTTTTGTCTAATAATAATAATAATAATAATAATAATAATAATAATAATAATAATAATAACAATAATAATAGTCGGAGGTGTCGAATTCATCGGAAATGACGGTCGTGCCCGCGGTTGCAGAGATGCTGGATTGATCGATTATTTAGTGATTTCAGGTGCAGCAACTTGCAATGTGATTAGTACTGTTTGTCGCGGGAGGTGGCGCTGGATGGCGATATCCGGCGCTGACCTACACGACAGCTTGCGGAGTTTCCCCAACCTTGTAACACCCACTACGGGGCACCGCCCCAGGCGGGACCCACTCCTGAGTGGTCTCCCGGCGTGCGTGATCGTGGAGTGCATGTACGTGTGTGTGTGTGAGGGGTGAGGGTAGGACAAGAAAGGGGAAGGAAAGATCGCCGATGAATTCTACCTAGCTATCTACCTAGTGCTGAAAATCCTATCTCCGCTGGAACTCGGTTGGACATCAATTGATGCCTGAGCCAGAGATGTCGTAGGAGAGGCGGTGACGCGGACAACGACGCAGAGTCGGTAATGGAGGAGGAGAAGAAGGAGGAGAAGCAGGAGGAGGAGGAGGTAATGGCAATAGTGACGGATGCCTTGCGATGACTGAGACGGCAGCAAGGGGGGCAGCAAGGGGGGCAGCAAGGGGGGCAGCAAGGGGGGCAGCAAGGGGGGCAGCAAGGGGGGCAGCGGGGCGAAATATCATCACACGGAGGTACATGTGATGTTGCAGACAGTGAAGCGCTGATGCGGGAGAGAAAAATACAGATGCGAGGATGAAATAGAATTGGATGAGATGGTGGCAGGACATGGAAATGGGAGAAAGAATCCAACAGGGTAACGGTTCCGAAGGTTGGAGTAGGAGAAATACGAGTACTTAAAACGGAAAACGGATGTAGCACCAACAGAAAATACACAAGTAAAGTTGAGATTTTGTATGATGAAAAGAAGACGTTTGACCCTGGGTTAGTAATTAAGTAAAGTATAGAAAAATGACAATGGTGCGGTAGAAAATAACGTTCCAAAAGATAAATAGCTAGGAAACATAGGGGAAGAACATATTTTAAACGTGAATCGAGAATTCGAGCAATATAGGATGAAGACTGACAAATAGAACAGGGAATGAATAATGGTTGATGAAAAGTGGCTATTTGAGAAGAGTGTCTGAGACAAAAACGAAGAGGGCCAAAATGACTACGTAGCATTAAAAAATAATGTTGGAAAAGTAGCTAAACTCGGGGTTTTCCAACGAATAAAATTGAATCATTTTTTTTTTGAAAATTTTGAAAATATACGAGGGGCTTGATGTAAAGTACTCCCCAAAATTAAAATATCGGTTTAAAATTCCAGGAACCGCGGCATCAGTCAGTACGATTGGGGAATATCAATTTTGAAGAAAATCGGATGAACGATGTAGGCTCTACAGTTGACCACAGGTGGACAGACAGACAAACAGATGGACGTTTTGCCGATATCACTCGATTTTTCGGTATCAAGAAGCAAAAAATATGGATTTTGGCTACACGACGAGTTAGATAATTTTGTTTCTCAAAACTTATCAAGAGAATTTATCATTTTTTTCGTTCCCAGAGCTCAGCTATATGAGTTTTTCTGGATAAAATTTTCTGGCGCACAATTACATAGCTTTCTCTTCTTACGAAGAATTCGTAAGGCGAGAATGTAAAAAAACACTTTTCGGTATGAGGGGACACCAAAATGTGTATTTTCCGTAGTATTACATAAGTTTCTCTATACTATGTATGTGTCTGGTATATCCGTACGCGCACGAGAAAGTAAAGAGCTAGAAGCAAGCGGGGGGTGTGGCGCGGGGGCCAGGAGGCCGCGAGGAAGAAGTGAGCGGTGGGCGTGGCAGCGCCGGGCGAGGGGAGGGGGCGGGGCGGGGGCGGGAGTGGCTGCGAAGCAGTTGTTGGCACTCGGGGCTCGAGTGGCGGGAGTGGGGGGCGGCGGCCGGCCTCTTGATGAAGCCGGCGAGTGCCTGGGTCACGGGGCCACGGCGGGGGCGGGGGCGGGGGCGGGCGGCGCCACCGTATCGACCAGCGGAAGCGCGGTTCGCGGAGGTTGCCACCGCCGCCGCCGGCCAGGCCACTTAGCCCACCGCCGCCCAGATTCCCTCCGCGACTGGGATTGCTGCTCCACCTCCTGGAAACTGAAGACACTCGGGGGCGGTGAGGGCGAGGGCGAGGGCGTCGCTGGCGGTGGACGTTAGACACTGTCCAAGGGGTGGGGGTAACTGAAGACACAGCGGTGGCGGTTATGGTGGTGGTGGTGGTGGTGATGGTGGCCGTGGTGGTAGTCGTGGTGGTGGGGGTGGTGGTAGTGATGATGGTGGTGATGATGGTGGGTGGCAGTTGCGGTGGGCCTTGGACCGTGTCCAATGGGGTGGCGTTGACGTTGGCGGTGAGGGTAGCGATGGTGGTGGCGCCGGGGGCAATAAACCGTTGACAATGTCCAAAGGGTCAGTGGTGGTAACTGTAGACACCTCGGTGGCGGCGGAGTCGGTGCTAGCGATGGGCCTTACGCAGTGTCCAGTAATAGTACAGTAATAGTTAATTGATGCGGTGCAGAGGACGGTGTTTAAGCCGGGGACGAGATGACAACGGCAACAGACCCGCGTGTCAGATTTCCTCCGTCTGAGATTGCTGCCACACCTCCTTACAGAATCCGAATCTCGGTGGCAGCGGAGGTGGTGGCATCACAAACGACATCGGAGGCCGGTGAGGATAATGGCGGGGCATTGAGTGACGGTGGAGGTAGTAGGCTGAAGCATCAGGACGTATTATCCATACATAGATCGGTGACCGCACATCCTTCGCGGACCTCTAGCTGTTATGAGATTTACGTTGTATTATAGTTATGCAACGAAGACACAATGAGTACAACAAAGCAGTCATTATAAGATCATAAAAAAGGCATGAGTACAGGAGAATAACCGAAAGGGGGGGTCGGTGGCTTCGGGGTCAGCGCGGTCGGCGAGGGGAACGGTGGAGTGGCGGTGCGTGCTCTGGGTGGCGGTGGTGACGGGGACAGCGGGGCGATGGGGGCGGAGGGGGCGGCGAGGATGGCGGGATCGAGGTCGGCGGTGGCGGCGGGAGGGACGATGGGGTGGAGGGGGCGGCGAGGATGGCGGGATCGGCGAGGTCGACGGGGGCGGCGGGGGGTAGGGGCGATGGGGCGGAGGGGGCGGCGAGGATGGCGGGATCGGCGAGGTCGACGGGGGCGGCAGGGTAGGGGCGATGGGGCGGAGGGGGCGGCGAGGATGGCGGGATCGGCGAGGTCGGCGGGGGGAGCGGGGGGGAGGGGCGATGGGGCGGAGGGGGCGGCGAGGATGGCGGGATAGGCGAGGTCGGCGGGGGCTGCGGGGGGTAGGGGCGATGGGGAGGAGAGGGCGGCGAGGATGGCGGGGTCGGCGAGGTCGGCGGGGGCGGCGGAGGGGCGGGGGGGGCGGGTGGTGGGTGGGAGATGAGTAGTAACTGTCGCCAAATTCCCTCCTTGTCCCGCTTCACTCGTTGCCGCACCCTTCGAGTCACCCCAAGCTTCCCCTTGCGGACAGGCCGCTCCGATCCCTACCGCAGGGGTGGAGTTTGTTTATTGCCTCTGGATTACTTATGCGGCTATCGCTCTCTGCTTTATGGTGTACGGTGGTAATGCCACCGTCTGTGCCTGTAGATTCTCTCATTGACAATACCACCCATATTACATGAATAGTCCTTATCGGTCTCGATCTTTCGGGTAGTGTCATTTCCATACTCAATGCTCAGCTGAGTTCAATTCAGCGGGGACATCATTATTGCTGACCCCCTCTTTACGTTATTACCACAATTCTGGTCGGAATTGGCGCAATGTTCATCACTTACGTCGATCTGAATATCGTATTAACTTCAATATAGTTTCCTCTGAACTGATAAATAACCATCCCCTTCGGCTAGTACCACCTGATATATTCCGTCAACGCAACTACCATCCCCCTTACCCTGCATTACCTACTCAATTTGGCCATCAATAGAGGACCTTCCCATTCTTACTCAAAACAACCGTGCCGTTTCTTGTGAAGCAGTGTCAATGTTTCGAATTTTTTATCTTCCAACTAATGTTATCAAGTGGTAATCTTGGGGGTGACGTACTCTGCTTTAGAAAGTCGAATGTGAAGTACAAACGGCTGGATTAGTATTGCGGATTCGCGGATGTCAGGTCCAAATTATGAAGCAGGGCCGCCAACAAGGCACGCACGTTTCGCCTGCTACGGTGCAGTCCGGGACACGATGTGTCCGCGACGAGGGGAAGTTATCGCTCCGACTTCACAGGACTGCGCAGTAGGCAGTCATGTCGGGACGCAAGGAAGCATTTAGTAAGTTTAAGTTCGACATCTTTAAAAAATATTTCTGAAGATTTCTAAACTAATCTTGAATTTGAAATTAAATTTTGTCAACAATTTATTATGGAAGATTTTTGGGTTTTTAAAAGTACAAATCCTACGGTTATATTCAACAAATTAATGCATAAAAAAGATTGTCGCGGGTGTTGGAATTAATTACAAATATCTTGAAGAAAAATAATTGTTGAAATGTTTTCTTTTATTTCGTTTTCTCACATTATCAGGTTCGACACACGATCAATAGATTTTGAATAACAAATAATTTTTTTCTTTAAATTTAAATTAACATTCTCACTTTTATAACTGAATACCTCTATAAATATGTCATCTTATAAAATCTAATAAATTAATTATCTAATAAATTGTATGTATTGCGTGGTTAGGCGGAAGAACAGGCCTGATGGCCCGAGTCTCGACATCATAAATAAAATCATTATTATTATTATTATTATTATTATTATTATTATTATTATTATTATTATTATTATTATTATTATTATTATTATCTTAGGTGACGTCAAGTTAGTTTTTGGCGCCTTCTCAAGAACCGCCCACGACAGTACCGCTCGGAGCATCGTAAGAAGAGTAAAAAAAATCTATTACCAGCAGACGATAGTAGATAAAGCTTACTTCAGCAATTGATATTATTAATCTCTTGGAAGAGCCTTAAATCTTCCGAATAAGATAAATAAACACGCCTGTCTCCGGAGGCGGGCAATCGAGGCCCCCTACATGTTCAGTGCGCTCCGCCGTCGTCTGCGCCTGCTTGCGCCTCTCCCCCTCTGCCGCCATCGTCTTCTCATTTTCTCCCGGCCACCGCCAGGGGCGCACGTGCTGTTTACGGCCCACGCGGGGCGCGCCCGGGTGCAATCGCTTGCGCCTTCAACTTTATTTAGTTTTTCCGGCAACATTTTTCCGGGCTCTTCCGGCTCGAACCGGCCCGCGGCGCCCTGTGTGAAGTTGCGGAGGCCGATATTCGTTGTCCGTTTGTGTTTTCTCTTGGGAACGACTTGCCGGGTTGTTCTTGGAGAGTAGTAACGTATTAATACCGGAGTGAGCGTGCAGATTTAAAGCTAAATCCCGCAATATATTTTGGCTGTCATTGGACGTGTTTGTAAGAAGAAAGTACGTTTGCGAGGGAAACGCTTTCATTATACTGTAAATGTATCTTAAAACCGCAGAGATGAATGCCTTGAGATATTCTATTAACTTCCATATATCTCTAATCTTTTTTTTATATTAATTAGTATCTAATTCAAACTTTATTCTATTAATCCATTGTTTATTTCATCCATCATTCCATTATACTTTTAAGAATACGTTCCTCGTTAATTTATTTCGTGCAATTGCGCTGTTATTTATTCCTTCCATTATTCTTCTTTTCTCTTTGCTTTTTCAACTATTTCTCACAGGGAACGGTGGGTCAGTGCATCAACTGATGTCACTGCAGCTGCCTTCGACCGGGAGGTCCTAGTTTCGAGTCACGACGGTGGCAGGATTTGCATTACTAGCTTTTCAGCTACGTTGAATTCAGTCGCAGTCTGGAGGAGAATTCTAACAACTGGCTGCTCTGATGGGTAGTTTTCCGTGGTTTCTCCGATCAACACTAGGCGAATTTCGGAGTAGTACCCTAACAAAAGGGCCACGGACCGCACGCGATCTTTCCTTCTTCTTCCTTGTCATATCCTCTCCCTTTACACACACACACACACACACACACACACACACACACACACACACACACACACTTACTGTAACATGCACAACACTACAACACATGCGAGGAGACCGATTGGGAGCTTAGAACTTGTCCCAGCCTGGGCGGTACCCCGCTGGTGGGAGATACCTGGTTAAGGGAAAACCCGGCTGGGCGACGGTAGGTCGGAGCCGGATCTGGCCATCCAGCGGGGGAAGTTCACCGCCACCTCCCGAGGAAAAACATCCACTACACTTACGGGACTAATGACCCAGGCTGTTGTCGCGCCCGGAATCACTAACAACTAAACAACCAAAAACTATATCTGAATCTATCTTCCCAACTAATTTTCTCCATATGCTACCAAAGCCACATTATTAAATTTCACAGATACTTTTCCTCCTCGTCTTCGGTTTTTGTTTACTGTAACTTTGCTGTAACTTTGATTACTTTGTCACAATGTAAGTATAAGAATATGCTGTGTGAATGAAATTATTATTTATAGTGGAATTTTAAGAAAAGCACATATAAGCCAAACTGTTGAGAACTTTGTTGTTGTGATTTTCTACAATCATTTATTTCTTACATTGTGAATCTCATTTCCAATATCTTATTAACCCCACGCTTCGATACTAGTTCAAAGGAACAAACATTTAGTGACACTAGTATATTTTCAACAATGAAAGATGAAATATTACAGTTTATTATTCCTTACTACTAAATCTCACTAGCGTGTGTGGTCACATAAACACTGTAATACCGAAAAGCATAATTATTAACCGTGATCGATTTAGGTCTAACGTCAACGTAAAAATCGCGACTTACGCTCACAGCGACAGACCGTAGACAGCTCAAATTTGATCATTAACTTGCTGGCTCGCGCTTGCAATTAACACGTGCAGCTGTTTTTCGCGGGCGAGCGGTTTTCGCTGACTGAAATGCGCGCGCGGCCGCGAGAGGCAGCGGGTTCGCGGGCGCGGGGTATCGACAGTTTGCGTGTGCCGCTTGTTCTCGTGGATTGTAATCAGCGGTAATTGCAGCGAATCTCCCCGTGCGTGTTATGACGCGAATACAAAGCTTTATACAAACACACTCTGGGCGTTAGGAGGAAGCTTCGACGGAGATTAAACCCCGCACGCACCCCCCCTTCGCCCCGGCGCCCCCGTTGCCCCCGCCTTCGGGGCACGCCCAGGGAAATTAATTACAAACATGTGATTTAGGGTTTGGGCAATGGGTGTGGATTTTGATTGGAGAAGGTTTTATAGAAAATGATCGTTTAAATATGATCAAGGACAAATATACACCACATATTCTTATAATCAACACTTATAATCAACCCTTAATCAAACTTAATACCACCACTAATAATCAGCACTTAATATTCTTTGTACTTCCAAATCAAATCCCTTTAACGGATATTTCTGAAATTTAAACTAATCTTTAGCCATATAAAGTGTATAGAAAATCTAAGATATTGTATAGTACTTTGTATGCTTCGTTGAAAATGAGACATATCTCTTATAAACAAGCCGAGATTTGAGAAGAAATATAAACAAAAAATATTTGTGCGACGGCCAGTATATATATTTCGTGTGTAACAATCTTCACCAGTCATTAAGTAACAAAACTAGTTTAATAATATTTTATTTTACATGCAACACCGTGCTCCGCAACAGCGTAGTTTCGACGCTCCAGAGCAGTTTTATTGAAGTATAAGGATAGGGGCGGTCACGGATGGTGTGGAGCGGTGTGGAGCGGTCGGGAGCGGTCGGGGTCGCTCGGGGTCGTTTGAGGACGTTCGGGGTCGTTTGGGGTCGTTCGGGGTCGTTCGGGGTCTGTCGGGGTCGGTCGGGGTCGGTCGGGGTCGGTCGGGGGCAGTCGGAGGCGGCCGGGGGTAGTCAGGGGTGGCAGAGGGAGGCTAGGAGAGAATGGAGGTTGTTGGGATGTTGGGGGGGGTCGTAGTAATCGGAGTGATTGTGATAATCAGGGTGGACGTGATAATCTGGGCGGTTGTGGTAATCGGGGTGGTCGTGGTAATCGAGGTGGTGCGGTATCGGGATGGTGGTGACAATCGGAGTAGTCGGGATGCCCCGAGCGGTCGCAAGCGATCGTGGGACGTCGCACGCGGTCGGGTTGAAGGCGCGGAGTTCCGAGCCACCGCCCTGCGCAGAGGGCGTCTAATCGGCAGGAACAAACGAAGGCGCCGCTCGCCCGCACGCGCAAACGCTTTCAGCGCTCTCGTCTCCATCGCACCCTCCCTCGCTTCTTTCCCCTCCCCGCCCGCACCCCCCCACCCCCCACCACCGTACGGCTGCGCTCCGCGCCGCTCCGTCTTGCTGCTCTCGCTTTCGCCTTCAGGCGCAACTGGGTCGCTTCCCTGCTCCACTACGATTTGTATCCAGCCTGCGTGTTGGAAGCACCCCTGCTACCTCCTGAAACATGGACGTATATCGAAGTCTCCTCAGTTGGGATTTGTGTGCAGAATTCTTTGAGGTTCTCCATTCTCTCTCCTCAATTCAGTAAGATACATCTACGCATGTGCAATCATCTTTATCACTCGCTTATCAAATTATTTGCAAAACCTCGTAATAAAAAACAGAAATGAATGATATAGATCGTGACCGGTAAATGAAGAAAATTAACAATATTTGTGTTGTCTTTGATGAAGTTTATTTTCTCAGATGAATGGATTTTAGTAGCATACAGAAGTGTCGTGTTTATTGGGTTTTCGTAAGTTAAAGGAAAAAATGTTTCCGGTCGTTCCACTTATTTTATTGGAGTATGTTGGAAAATTTATACATCACGACCAGAGAACAGTTTCGCGTTT
This sequence comes from Teleogryllus occipitalis, assembly GCA_011170035.1. Taxonomy (NCBI): domain Eukaryota; kingdom Metazoa; phylum Arthropoda; class Insecta; order Orthoptera; family Gryllidae; genus Teleogryllus; species Teleogryllus occipitalis. The sequence goes on along the minus strand of BLKR01001830.1, from coordinate 183,141 downwards.
TTATGTGAATGTGACTGTATACTATTTTTTGTACTGCGTAACAATACAGCCATATCTTTCAAGTGGCTTCCTTGTTAGACATATTTGTCATATAATTTCGAGGGTAAACTGCAATGAGCGTTGATGACAATATTATAATTTGGTGTGCTTTATATTTTTTATAAGGAAACGTTACGGAATTATTAGCCGCTTCCGTTTTTTATGGATTGTTCATAATGAAATAAGTTATACAATGATGAAACAAAATGAAATTTTTACTATAAGAACCACTACTGCTCATCAAGGACACAATATTATATCTTCAGAAAAAAACGTTTAGTTGCTATGAAAGAGAAAGAAGTCGAATCGTATTGGCGTTATTCCACTGATCATCCTTGGGATTTGAGAAGTCTCAAAAGACATGTCTCAACACTGCTATCGAAGCTTCCGAAAAGTATCCTCCAAGTGAATTGAGTGAATTGGTTTTCTCCAAAACGAAAGACAAGAACTAAACACTTGCGACCACTGATTCCAAACTTCTTTTTCTAGTCCTCGCTTTCGTCAGCTCCAATTCCAACGTCTGGATTTCACCCTTGTAGTGTCTGACAGCTTTCGTCGTCACTGTGAAAGGCGTACGACACTTGTACCCGAAATCGTTACTACGAAAGCCATTTTGCTCCTCCTTCCTTTTAGATTCTCTCTCTTTCTCTTTCAACCTCATCATCGACGGGTGCCGCTTCCTTCACTTCCCTAGTAAAATAAATTCCGCCGCCACCCCCACATCCGCCGCCGCCGCCAGGGTTGCCACGGGCTCATTCTTATTCAAACGTACTTAGCAGCATTTTGCACAGTTCCGGGAGTAAAAAAGTTTCACATTGAGCAGAGAGATGTAGGAACGATGCCTGGTGGTGCACAGAACTGGAAGAAGGAGTGGAAATTAAAGAGAAGTGTTGGAAGAAGGAATGGAATGTATTTTGAGATGAAAGTCTAGAAAACAAAACGAGATTCTATTTAATCACAAAATGCGTAAAGATTCTGATTAAAAAGAGATTGAATGGAACTAGGTTAGAGGGATGACAGTGGTGGTTATGAGGTACCTTTGATGAATTATACATGCTGACATTATTGACACAATATCAATAGTTCTAGAAGTGATATTTATCTTTATTTTTACTCACTACCTGCTGTTCATTGCCCAAAATCGTATGATAAATGTTGAGAGTATACGAGACTTAATATGGATCTTAACTTTTACATTGTTAAATATTGATTTATAAGCAACACATTTACTCCAGACCGCTCTATGTACACACTTTATGATAATTGTTTCGAGGGAAACATAGAACTACTTTTAATGCAAGCAAATAAGCTTTCTCTGTCTTCTTCACAATAAAAACAAATCTTTGGGACAACTGCATAAGTAATCAAAATTAAAGCTTGTATTTCGACCTAGCTTCATCAGTGTAAAACGTCTCTTCTGACATAAAATGAAATATCTGGGAACATGATCTAGCTTTTAATGTAACTTCAACGTAAAGCTCAAAACTTTTTATATAATTGCTTTTTATATAATTGCTTCGTTTATACAGTGATACTTTTAATAGCTATTGCATTCAACATAAACATTAATTTTACCTTTTTTCATTGTGCATTGTGAAAATGCATTGAGATATTCCTCTTGACACCTACCACATTTCGCCTAAAAAAATTGAATTTGAAATACAGAAAACTTGCACGATAAAAACGAAATAAACAGTAACGTGAATAAAATGTAATTGTATTCAACTTTAGAGTTAGGAACGAAGTATTTTTGTTTAAAACTTATAACCAGAGAGGGAGGAGATGACATTTTTTGACATAAATTAACGTGAACGTCAGCAAAGAAGCTTTGAAGTTATCGCTACTGGCACAGTATTTAAGAATTCCCTCATAACGCGACTTTCAAACTATTCCGGCCTTCCTGAAAACATTTGCATTGGATTTGAATATTTGATGTTCATCGGATTCCCCTCCAAAGTTGGTCGATGGAATTCGCGGCGTTCTGGGGCGAGATGAGCTGACGGGGTGGGGGGCAGGGGGTAGAGCTTCGAAGGGGTTGTGGACAGACGTGCCGCGAACGGTAATTGCAACTCAGGGCTTGCGTCGCCCTTTCCTCTCCTAATTTTAAAAAAAAAACTACTCAAAATTCTTGTTTGGCTTCTACTTCGTATATCTGTTTCCATCGCGAGGGTTGGCAAAAATGTTAGTCTCGAATGTACTCCTTCGAGTTGGTAACAGACAAGTCTCGAATGCGATAGGAAGTCGTTTTCTCATGCTCTCTGCATTAAAATGTTTGTTTGATTATTAATATGTAGGTGAAGTATTTCATTATTTGAGTTGTATATTCCTCTCGATAAGAGATTTTAAATAAGTGACATTCAACAATTGTTAAACTATTTTTATATGCGGCTGAGGTTCGGTTTTCTTTTAATCTTTATGAATTAATTCATCTAAGTACATATGATAAAGAGAGGTACATTTTCTTCAATACTTTAAGTATTTAAAATCTGTGTTTAATTTTTTAAAACTTTTTATATATTTTGGAGACTTACAATTCAATGAAGTGATAAATACACAAAATTTAATTCGTATCTGATGTACTTTCCTACATATGTAACAATTGAAACACAATGCTTTTTGTCCCCAACCGGATAAGAAATGACCCTTTATAAATTGCCTCCAAAAAAGTTTCAAAACCGACCCAAATTTTCAAAATTGTTATGCAGATACATTAATGGTCAATTATATTTTGGAATTATTATTTCGATAACAATAATGATAAAAACAAGAAATTAGTAAAATTTGCTAAATAATATATTTTTTCCCAATGCAAAATGTTCATTACTAATATAGTAAAGTTTTTTAATCGATATGAGCCCCAAACATTGGGCTTGTAGTATCCGGTAGATTTTATTTTAGAAAATGTTAAAATATGATGACTGGCTTATTTAGTGATGGAAAATTTACTCAATACATTTTTTTAATTTATAATGTTCGATGCAGTGCTGTAGTATAAGCAATAATGTGTGTTGTGCTGTACTTTTTAATACTATTGGCTTTGGGGTACATTTCTAATGATACGAAATCAGCATTTTTTGTTGTTAGATTGCATTTTATATCCTTTTTGTTGTCGTATATATTTTTTCGAAGTGTTTTCATCACAAATGCAGACTGTATACTTTTCTCACAAGAGTTTACTCAGATTTAACGGAGTGAATTCACATTCATTTATGATCTATTTCTCAATTATTTCATCACAAGTACCCAGATTAACGGCGATTCTTTAATTTTCACTTTTATGATGATTATTCCCCCCTCCTCTCTCATCTATTCAGCTTCTAGAGAGGTTATGCTTTCCGCAATGTCTGATAAATGAACGATGGTAAATGGATTTTGATATCACTTATCCCGTCAATTTGTCATCATTTGTCAGCAAATTTATTGCGAATGAACCTTTCAACACGTATATTTTCAATTCTAATTTGGTACGAAATATTTTTATATTAACAACATACACATACGAGAGATAAGTTACTTTATCACCTTGTGTTGACGCATAATTTTGATCATTCGAACGTACTAAAAACATAATACACTTATCTGTTAAAATGTTTGATGATGAATTCTTTTCAACAATCTTCCAATTTTGGACAATTGTTTGTGCTTCATTGCGTCAGTTTTATAAGATATCTATACATATAGTGCTTTGAGAAACGTATGTTCGAAAGAATATTATACATTTATGTATTTACTATGATAAACTTACCTGTTTACTACGATAAAACTGTCTGCTGGATATCAAGAATAATCATGATTTTGGAACAGATTAAATTAACGTGATTCCCTCCTAAAATTAAATCACTTGAAACTTACAAAGAACATTTTAGATTATTTATAAACATTCCGGGCTGCATAGAATATTTAAAAAAATATCACTGACGTTAATTTAGCATTCGTTCACTCACAAAAAATATGTTTTAAACAAAGAAGGGCCACTGGAGGGTCGATGACCTTGCTCTTCGGGCGGCGCACGGCAAGTATCAACAGCCGGCAGCTTCTTTCTCTTCGTGAACTCGCAGCAGTCAGAGAATGAGAAATTGACCACTCTGGGTTGGGGTATATGTCTAACGCCAATACTGAGGATGGGGGACGACATGAAAGGAAGGATCCGTGGCCTGCTTTTAAAGTGGTACTATGTCACTCGCTCTGATCCAAAGAAGCAATCGAACAAAGCAGCTATTTAGTTGGTGCTGGACATTCGTTTAAACGTTCTTGGAATAGACCGATCGTCCGAACAACCGGCAACCGAATGGACTGGTTAACAAATTCCGAACAACCAGCCTCGCCCTTTAACAATCCATGCGTGGTCTACTTACGCACATTTCGCTCTAAAGAAGATCCCAATATGTCGTCCAAGTCGTTAACTACTGAGTCTAGGACGCGGTGGCTCCGGGGCAGTCAAGTAATCTATGACTCCAAGCGGGTGAATCTACACTTTCATCACCACCATCTGAACCATCACCACCACCAGAAACCAATAGTCGCCACATCGTACACGCCGCGCCTCCCGCTCCTTTGCCGTCATCCCTGCATGTTCTTCCCCCGCTCTCTCGGTTCCGCGCCGCCCCGCCCCTCCTCGCCCCACCCCGCTTCACTCCGCCCGCCGCCCTCGCCCCTCCCACTCCGCCCTCGCCGCTCGCGAGATTTACGGGCGGCAGCGGGGCTCTGCGAGTGGTGTGATCGGGGTCGACTCGCCTCGTCAGGGCGATAGACAGGTGAAATGCCGGGCGCGGCCGCGGGCACGGGCGGGGCGCGCCCCGGGGGCGATAAGGGCGAGCGGCGGCCGACGCGAGGAGTGAGGGGCGCTACAAATGACGGGAAGAAGTTGGGCCGCTGGCGGGCACCGCGCCCAGCCACTCGGCCGCGATCCGAGGAAAGAAGGCGAAGTTGGAGCTCCGTTCCGTTCCCTTCCGCCCGCAGATAACCGGGTCATTATTCACGGGCTGGGCAGCGCCTGCGGCGGCGTGGGCGGTGGCGGAGGCAGGGATGGGGGAGCGGCGGTAGCGAGAGCGTTGATGAGGGCGGAGGCGGTGGCGGAGGGAGCATGTGGAGACGGTGGCAGAGGCGCTGGTGTCGATGGGGTCGCTGGCAGTGGCGGGGATACACAAACATTGTTAGACGTCTTAGGTCTTAAAATAGTGAAGTTGTTGTGATTGAGGGAATAATGAATGAAGTTGAAAAAAGTGAAATCGATAAGCACTTTGTGATTAATTAAGTCATCTCTTACAATAGTAAGGGGGGTGAAAACATGCGTGCGGCAAGAGTGAACAGGACTATCTACTTGACTTAACATTATATTTTCGTTAGTTTACGACGCTAAATAGCACATCAAATAATTTTTTTCTGTTCTCTCTTAAATATCGGTGATTTTCAAGACTACTGAGAATATTAAATAGCAGCAGACAGTAATTTCAGAATGGAAAAAAGAGTAATGGCTCTAAAACAGCGAGCTGTTCAGAAGATGGTAAGGAAGATTGAAGAAAAGTAGGCAAAAGAATATTTTCAAGCCATTTTAAAGAGATAATTCTTTGTAATGACCCCAAATGTTCAAAAGAGTTCGACGCAAATTTGATAGAGTGCGTAGGCGCCAGGCGCGTTTTCTCGGGCACCGCCCTCACGAGGCGCTCGTGCCTTTGGGAAGTCCGCACTGGGGAGCGCCCCTCGGAAGCGACTATGGGCGCGATGGCCGCTCTCTCCACGGCCCACAGTCACGAGACGCACTTCACAGCGGAAGCCCGGCAAGGGAGGGGAGGGAGGGGGGCGGGCGCGGGGCGTGAGCGGGAGCGAGGACGGAAGTGGGGGCGGGAGCGGGTGCAGGAGCGGGGGCGCGGGTGGTAGCGAGAGCAGGAGCGGGCGCTGGAGCGGGAGCGCGAACGAGACTGGGAGCGAGGGCTGGAGCGGGGACTGCAGCGGGGGTGGGAATGGAAGTGGGAATAAGAACGGAAAGAGGGAGGATGAAGTGAGGACGGAGGCGGTAACCGTAGTGATGATGGTGACGATGAAGAGCGAGGTGGCGGAGGTGGTGTCCATGATGGCGGCGGTATCCATTGATTGATTGTAAGTGATCCTCGGTGTGTCAACTGCTAAGGTCATTACTCCCTTAAGTGCATGTTTTTCTTCGAGAGGTGGCGGTAATTTTCTCCTGCTGAATGGCGAGATTCGGCGCCGACCTCCCGTTGGTTAGCGCAGACCAGGTATCTCACACCAGCGGGGCAGCACCCCAGCTGGGAAAGCTCTAAGCCTCCGACCGGTCTCCCGGCATATGTAGTAGTGTAGTGAATGTAAGTGTGTGTGTAAGTAAGGGGTAGGATAGGGCAAGGAAGGGGAAGGAAAAATTGCGCGTGTCCCTTTTGTCAGGGTTTTGCTCCGGCATTCGCCTGGTATTGATTGGAGAAATCACGGAAAACTACCGATCAAAGCAGCCGACCGCTAGAATTCCTAGCGGAGGGGAGCGGAGGTGCCTAGTTGACAAACTAGTGTCGAAAATGATGTCACCGTCGGATGACGAACTAAGGACCTTTCGGTCAGAGGCACTGCTGTGACGGCAGTTGATGCTCTGAGTTACCTCCCAAGATGGTGGTATCGATGTCAGTGAGTGAATGAGTGAAGATTTGTTTTTTCCATCGCGTCGACTACTTTGGTTATTAATCCCTTAAGTGAAGTGCATGTTATAACCGGTATGTGGCAGTGGTGTCGGGTGTCAGCGGTGTCACGTGTGGCGGTGTCGGGGTGGTGTGGTGGCGGATGTGCATGGTATCGGTGGTGCCGGGTGTCGGTGGTGCCGGGTGTCGGTGGTGCCGGGTGTCGGTGGTGCCGGGTGTCGGTGGTGCCGGGTGTCGGTGGTGCCGGGTGTCGGTGGTGCCGGGTGTCGGTGGTGCCGGGTGTCGGTGGTGCCGGGTGTCGGTGGTGCCGGGTGTCAGTGGTGCCGGGTGTCGGTGGTGCCGGGTGTCGGTGGTGCCGGGTGTCGGTAGTGCCGGGTGTCGGTGGTGCCGGGTGTCGGTGGTGCCGGGTGTCGGTGGTGCCGGGTGTCGGTGGTGCCGGGTGTCGATGGTGCCGGTGTCAGTGTGCCGATGGGGTCGTTGTTGGTGATTTCTGGGACTGTGGCGTCGGTGCCTTCGGTGTCGATGGCGAGAGTGGTGGCGGGAACAACAGTGGAAGCGGTGGCGCTTGCTGGTAGCGGGGTCGCCAGTGGGACGACGAGGCGACGGAGGCGGACGGCGGCGCCCGACGAGATAAGACGGGGCGGCGGGCGCGACTTAGACGGCGCCGCGGCGGGCGGCGTCGCGTAGCGGGCGGGGCCAATCAATAGCTGGCAGCGGGCAGGTGGGCCGCCCGGAGCCGGAGGCTGTTGCCGCCTGTCGATGGGCGGCAGATAGGCCTCGGGCCCCCGCGGCGGCCGGAGCAGCCGGAGGCGGCTATCTCCCGCGGATTGAGAGCTTCTCCAAGCGAATTTCTGCAGCGGCGCTGCTCGTGGCAGCCGCCGAGTTCATGGCGTCGTGCAGCTGAGGCACTCGCTGATTCCTTCTGGAAGAACTACAGACATCCGTTCTTTCTGTAGTTGGCAGAGAGCATGAAGTCCATAAGATGGAGACCGAACTCCTGTGTTGGACGCATTGTGGAGGTACGAACGAAAAACGTCGGCAGCTCATCCGCACACCTGATCTTCAGCGACTTCACGCGGTGAATGAAGGAACTTATCTAGGCTTTTCAGGCTGATAATAACGTGCATACACGTACTTCACCAACGTCATGTACCTTGTGTGTGTAAGCGTAAATGGAGTTGAATTGACACATGAATTTGATGGATAATGACTGAAAATGCCTTAAAACGTTCTCCCTTGGTCGCGTAATGTCACAGATTTTCAAGTGTGATTATTAGCTGCCGACGTTTCTCATGCAAACCCCCATCACTGCCCGAGTTGAATCTCCTCCTTACTGTCTTCACGGTAGAGAGATTGATGCCTCACGTTAAACAAATGGGTGAAAACTCCATATCGGTGACTGGTCAAGACAAACAACGCAAAACCAATGGCCCAAGATTACACAATAGATGAGCGAGGTCGATAGCTGGTCAAAATAAAAGAGGTCAAACAAGCTTGCGTTAACTTCCTGAGAAACCAAATGAATAACGGATTGGAGAAAGTCTTAAAGTGGATTACAAACTTTCAGCACTGAAAGAGGGAATATCGATTTGTACGATTTTAATGTCACTGTTCGATATTAAGAATGTTAGTTTTCGTCAGAAATGACTGGACACTAGCACTGAGTAAACAACCACTCGATAGAAATTTACTTCCATAAAAAATATCCATGCAGCAACTCTCATACCCTTTTACTTTTAAGGAAAGTTGATTACGTTCTTTAGTTTTATATTTCCTTTCAATCAAGCAGTGTTTGAATTCGATTTAGCTCTACAGCTAGTGCCGGAAATTCACCGCCGTCGCTCTCGAAAGCCAGGACCTCCTGGTCAGGGGCGCTGCAGTAGTAATAGTTGTCGCATCATTCGAAAACGATTTGTTGTCAACAGAATAGACCCATTTATTTATAAGAAAATGTGCAAGTGCTGGACGCAGAACCTCCCCGCTCCCCGCCGAGCCACGGGCCGCAGGTTCATCTCCCTGCGCCAAGGCGCGAAATTGTGAAGTTTTCCCCGAGGCGCTCTCCAGGCGCCGGGGGAGCGCCTTACCTTAACTTCGGCGCAACTCGTTCGGCACTAAGCGAGGCTGCAGGTAAACCGTTGGTTTGTTGGACGAACTTTCCCCGGGGACACATGGCGCCAGCGGCTCCGGCGTGTCGGGCGACGGCGCGGGATGGAGTGCCAGCCGGCGACGCCCCCGACCACGCCCCCACCCCCACCCTCGCCCACGGCCACTTTGCACCTGCGGCTTATGGCTCCGACAAGCAGCCAGCACTTGCGGAGGGAAAGGAAGAGGTCACCGACGAAAAACCTCAAGGGATTAAAGGTGCGTGAAGCAGAGTTAAGGAAGAGAAACGTAATATTAAGTACCTTTGTTATTAATTACGCGCAAAACTTGACAGAAAAATATCCAATATGCGAGACGTGTCTATGGTTCTGCTAGATACACACGAAGTAATAGAAAATATAAAAAACAATGAAACAGTAAATAATAAATAAACTGAATCCCTCGGATCAAAATCACACAAAAGAACTGAAGTAATGGAAAGTATCATATACATCATATGGAAAACCGAAAACTCAAAAGTATAGATTCGTATTGTTATTATTGTCCGAAACTGATGAATAGAGTTTTAAAAATAATGAAACAATACAATCATCATTCTTTGTGAACACAAGAGTTGAACGGGTTTCTAAAAATTTAATTGATACGTGTCTTTTTTTCTGGAGCTGTACATGTATGTTGTAGTGGACTATTTTACGACATGGGGCTATCCACCTTAACTAAAAACTAGATGCATCACTTTTCATTATAATCACTAATATATTTTCGTAAAGGGATACAAATGTTATACGATTGCCGAATATTGCGTTTATATGTAAAAACTCACAAACCTTTGCATTTAAAAACAGTCAACTTAAATCACTTGTAATCTTTGCTTCTCCAACAATAACTTCATGATGCAAGAATACCCTTGTATTGTAATTGTTTTGTAGTATGCCTTGAAAATTATGTAATCTGTAGGAACATCTATATATCTATACTAATATTTAACGACACAAGGAAGTTGCGTAATAGCACGATAATCTCTTAATGTACTTCAACAATACCCATGGAACGTTTATGCTAACTTCCTTTGAAGGTCAGGAGTACTATATGATATGATTTAGAACCACAGACCTTAACATATTTGCTAAATATTTACTTTCCTGGACTTTATCGGCTAGCATTGCATCACAGATTCAAGAGTGCATTTAGCCGTGCGCCACCAGAGGATGACGACTCAGATCTACTCAGTTCATCAATTCACAGAATTGCGTACAAGGGAATGCTGTTTGTTTATTTTCACTGTCAATTTTCTAATACGAAAAGTTTCTGAGTTTTTCTCCGTTTTAAAAAATAACTTGGATATTGATTTTAATTGTGTCTAGGCCTGAATATATTAAGTGTACCAGAGAAATGCAATGATTGGAAGAAATCATTTTCTGATGGATGTGCTTAGTATTGTCGTAAGAAGGTATGAATACATACATGTTTAGTTTTAGTAAATTAAGCATGATTATTTTGTGTTTGCAAGTGCGAGCGACTATGCGAGCGCAAACATATTATGAGAGGTTTACGTGTTATGCTGAAACTGCGGCAGATGAAGAACTTTTTGTAGGAAAGTGTTATATTATAGTGGAGAGTGAAAGCGTACTTTTGGGTGGCGAAGGAATGATTATTTAAATTGATGAACGTTCGGTAAGAAGTAGCATTGAAATAAAATAATAATAGCACATGGGTACTTGGAGTAACTGAATGTGTGTCACCGCTGGTTATCAAGATTGTTGAAAACAGAACACAAGATGTTATTTTAGATAATAGAAAAAAAATTGTGAAGCCGGGATCCACAGTGATCTCGGATATTTGGAGATATTATAATAGTTGTCTAAGGGTTAGTTATTCCATTCCGTCAGCCACTATTTATCAAGGACCCTAAACAGCGTACTCTAATTCAATTAAAATTACTCTAATAATATTTAAATGTCAATATCCGCGGAAAGATCAATTCCAAACTTCTCTTTATAAAAACGCGTGAAGAAAAAATATGAAAAAGAGGAATTTTTACAATATGATGATTGAAAGTATTGGTACAATATAAAATGCCACAAAAGGAATACATGTTAGCGCATGTATTTTATTTATTCTAGTTTAGAATTGTTTTATTATTTTCAGTTATAGAGTGAATGATGTTTGGGACCGGGAACCTCAATAAGAAAAAAAATTAATATTTTGTAGTGAAAAGTGTTAAGTAAGTACGGAAGTCCGGATATTCTGAGGTGGGAGCAAGACAGAGAGGGGGTGGGTAGGGCGGAGATACAATAGAACATATAGTAGTAGACTCCGCCAGTGAGCAGGAATAGAGGGAATTCCTCTTCCTGTCTAATAAAATATTAAGATAAACACCCGAGCAACGCAGGGTACTTCAGCTAGTGAACAAATAAAGGAGATAAGAATTCATTATATTAGTTTGTAATATTATTAAAATTTTGAATTTTTTTCTATAAAACTAGTTAATAAGAACAAGTCTTAACACATTTAGGACCTATTACCTTTCATTTAAAGGCAGAAATCATGAAATTTGGTTCAGTAGAAATCACAAACATCTTCTAAAGGAAATATTTAGTGTTTTGAATATATAGATTAAGTACGAGCGATGGCGCGGTCTAGTCACGGTAGACTACGTTTTGACCGTCACAAAGCGATCTTCGTCATCAATTGCAGGTATAGTTTGAAGGCCTATACGTCAATATTGCCTAACACACAGCATCCTAAGGGCAGCCAAGAGTCCATCATCGTCTTAATCCGGCTGTGGAATCTTTCGTTCTTTGAACAAACGAATAAAAATAATAATAACACAAATGAAAATTGTATAAACTATTAGAAATTATTTGAAAATTTAATCGATGAGGAAAAGGATTTAAAAATTATATACAAAATCGTCGAGAAAAAATAAAAGAAGAAATACAATACATATCGTACACACAGGATGCTTTGAGAGGTTGCACGTTGACAACCAAGGCAAGAAATGTGCACAAACGCGTTAGAGAGTGCGCGCGTTAAAATATTTCTTACAGAGAAAGTGACGGCGCTGTTCTACAGGAGCTGAGAAACTGTCGGTGGCGCTCTAATTTCCGACGCTAGCAAAATGATAAGAAACGCAAAGAAAAACAAGTGGAAAAGTGGCATCTTATGAAAGGGACTGACCTCGTCTTTTCCCCTCCTTTTTTCTGAAAGTTTCGTTTGTTTCTGTCCGTTAATTCATATTTTTAGAAATACACGAGACAAAATATAACATTAATTTATATTATTTGCCTTACTCTTGATATTATCTTAACGCAACTCGGAGTGAGAAATGTAATGAAACTATTTTATTCTTTAAATTAACTGCCAAGGATGTTATTAGTATTTATGAACTTAAGAGTTTATTTTTATAGGATCAACTATTGATTTTAATACTTCATTGCGAACTGCAGATCCGTGGGTAACATTAGTGATTTATAGGTGTGCCGTGGAAAGATAATTTGGCTTACAAACCAAATGTTTGTATAAACAAATGAAACATAAACAAATAGGATATTCAATTGGTAAGCAATGCATATTTCATCTCTTTGAAGTGCATTAAAACATTTTTAGCAGATTAGGGAGGAATAGAAGAGGGAAGGAATCTATCCCGCAACGACCTTCATAATGATATTTTCTTCGGTTACTTGAAGACGATACTATTTTCCCCCTTTCTTTATCAATTAAATTATCATGTGAAAAATAATGAATTATTGTATTAGTCTTCGATGGTTAAGGATTATTCACCTCTGAATTGGCAATTGTAAAAAAATTCACGCTATTTAAGATAGAATTGTAAATGATTTCATTCATAATTCAGAGTATACATAATTTTAGCGGTTATGAATTTTATACACATGTGTAAAATCTGCATATGAATTTTTGATGGGTCATTTTCCAGTTGCATGTATTTCTGGAAAAGAGGTCAGCGTGAAAGTTCCTGAGTCTCCCCTTTATTACACGTCTTTCTATTCGTCTGGCGCCTCCTAGCTTCATGCATCACCTTGACGCGCTCCTGTCTCCTTCAATCTCGTGCTCCTTCCCCTACGTTGTTCCTCATCCATCGCAGCGTCTCCGTTCAGTCGGCGCTCAAGGCGCTCCCAAATTGCTCCCTGGAAGTTCGCTCTGCCTCCACGCCCTTCCCCAGAATCTCCCAGTCCCCGCCTCAGCACTCACCTCCAGACCCCGTCCCCACTTTCCCCTCCCATCCACCCCCGCCGGCTCTAGACCGCTCCGCTCATCTCAGAGAAGCTCACAGTTCCCGCCCCCCGCCCTTCCTGCCCTCACTGGCCCCAGCCCGCCGTTGCTCGTCCCCTCCCTGCTCCGCCGGCCCGCCACCTTGCTCGCCCCGCCCGCGTCGCTCACTCACGCGCTTCCTCTCCCATCGCTCCTTTTGCTCGCCCCACAACTTCCCTCCTCTCCTGTGCCCGACTGCCTCATCTTCCTCGCCCGCTCGCCTCCTACATCTTTTCTTTCGTCCGCCCCGCCACCTCGCTCCGCCTCGGCAAGCTATGTCGCAACCCAATCTTGATGCTTGCGAATCCCCGCCCACCCGTCTGCCCAAGATGCGACATCGACAACAAAACATCGATGTTGCGTAGCATCGATGTTCAAAATACATCCACCAGAAACTGTCAATGTTCTTAACATCGACGTTTTGAACATTGATGTTTTGAACATCGATGTTCAAAACGTCATAGTACTATTAGTTATTTCGTATTTTAACTATTACAAGTTTGTGATTATGGGAATTTTTCATCCTCGAAAGAAACATCTAAACGTAAAAACATCGAGCATAAACATCGATGTAAAGAAATAGTCTTCAATACATCTATGTTGAAAACATCGATATTTTTGTAGAAACATCAATGTTTCGAAAACATCGATGTCGCAACCCTACCGCTCGCGGGTCCTGCGGCGGCAGTGACGACACGAGAGGTAATTTCCCATGAGGAGTGGGCTGACATGGGGCGGGGTGGGGTGGGGTGAGGCGGGTACAAGCCAAGCCCGGGCGAAGAGTGAACAGACAGGAAACATGCTGAAAAGAAACGGGGCGGTTCGGGCAGGCTCGTCAAACCGCGCCCGCGCGACTCCTTGCCCGCCTGGGGAACCCGGCGCGGCGCTCCTACGGGCACGGCAACTTCCCCTCACTCCGCGCTCCTTTCTCCTTAAAATCCGGAAATGTGTGTCCACGTGCAAGCTGGAGCGGTGCGAGGCTGTGAATACTGGCTTTACACCAAAATATGTTGGCCAGATTTTTTCTATTAAATAACCGAGAATTTTATTATGTTAATGTTCTTCACTATTTATTACTGTTTTATGCTTATTTTCTTACTAAATTCTCCCTTTTATAAACATATTTGCTGAGTGACCGGAATATTTTTGAATGACAATTTTTCTCGTTATATCAGGTCGCATATAATCTTACATCCTCATTAGTAAAGCTAAAGAATTCTTTCTTTTTTTAATTATTTTTATTAGAAGTCGCCTAAACTACAAAGGTCATGAGTTGGAAGCGAATATTAATGAAATGTTACTTTTTTCTTTTTACTTTAGAACAATGCCGTTTGGTACAGAAAATAATTGTACGTTATGAAAAAAGAAAATTACCCATTTTTGTACGCCAGTCATTTTGTACCTTTTTAACGGATTTAATATATTTTAATGGTACTTGCTTCAAATAACATTTACGAGATGTAACAAAAGTTCTCCACAGAATTCCTTAGTAGCCTATTCGATTTCTTCGAAATAATCTTTGAAACTATAATGCCAGCCGTTCTGAGTATGTGACAACTATCAGCGCCATTGTCTGTACAACCGATTTCGGGATAACTAAAGACAAAGATTTCCTGGTAAAGTAAAGTCCAAACCGAAAGTCTGTAGGCTGAGTTCACTTGAACGAATAGAATTCTTGATTACATCAGTAACGTATCCCACAGCTTGAGTTGTTCATACGAACTGTTTTTGATCAAATTTGTACGTCATTTTTCTTTGGTTTAAGGACATTTTAAATATATTTTAAGAGCATTTTATTGATCATTTTTGGCGATGTTTTAGGTCATCAAAATCCGCCCCTAGTCATGAACGACTAATACATTAATTAAGTGCAATCACAAATCTGCGATATAAAATATCAATATTTTAACAAAATTTTAACACTTTTTCTTGATAAATGGATGATAATAAAATGTTGAAGTTATTTCCTAGATACTCTAATCTCTTTTGATTATGGATGAAGCGTTCCAGAAAAATGTGGTTTATTCGTCCTTAATTTAGCCTATTTCTCCTTTATATTTTTAAATAATTTCTTACACATTAGCAGTTTTCACGTCAATTTGAGTATTGGATCAATATAACAAATTCATTAGAGAATAATTAAAATTGAAATTATTACGTTTTCACATTAGCGCAATGGTCAATGACTAAAATAAAGATAAAGATCAGATAAATTTGCAATTGGGTGTAACCTGGTAGCAGTAAATTACGTAAATAAGGTAATAAATTTCATGATAATAGCATAATAATAATAATAATAATAATAATAATAATAATAATAATAATAATAATAATAATAATAATAATAATAATAATGGTAATAATTATGAAAAAACTTTGAACCCTCTCCTCGAAGCGTTTAACTGTTTACAAAATTAATTTATCGTATTCCTAAGTTTAAGAAGGCGTTAACTAAGAATTGAATGGAGAAGTGTAGGTTGAATGGAGAAGAGAAGTGTCGTGCAGTGTTGAGCAGAGAAATAATGAAGGAAATGTTTTGAGTGTTGTAGTGAAGTGAAGCGAAGTGAAGTGCCGTGCCAATGCAGTGCGGTGCAGTCTTCATTGTATAAACATTCAGTGCAGTTTTAGATTATAGACGTTTCTTTTCTTTTTCACGTTATTTAATGTTTTATGAATTATCAGTTTTATATTATTATTATTTTAGTATTATTATTACTTTTGACGAGCCTGCCCGAACCGCCCCGTTTCTTTTCACCCTGTTTCCCTTCTGTTCACTCTTCGCCCTTGGCTTGTACCCGCCTCACCCCACCCCACCCCACCCCACCCCGCCCCATGTCAGCCCGCTCCTCTTGGAAAATTTCCTCTTGTGTCGTCACTGCTGCCGCAGGGCCTGCGGGCGGTAGGATTGCCACATCCATGTTTTCGAAACATTGATGTTTCTACAAAAATATCGATGTTTTCAACATAATGCATTGAAGACTATTTCTTAACATCGATATTTCTGCTCGATACATTGCGCTATTAGTGGAAATACTAAAAGAATATTAAATGTACCTTTTAAAAATGTTAATTAACACAGGAGTCTGCCCAAAGATAATTTTAAGATTATATTTTATATGCATCGAACACTCGTCAATATTTATTGATCTCTAATACATTAAGACTTCATATCTTGAATTGCAGTACAATGAGTTTACACACCTTTCTTAAACAAGACAAGTTAGGAGGTCCATCGCATTACGAAAAGTCGTCTACAGAGGGGGAAGCGAGAGAGGCTGGGAAACAACCTTATCAAGCGAAGGGTGGTCGCATTCACATTTTCATAAGTTTACTGTTTTGGCCGTAAATAGGTTAAGACTTCATTTTGAGGATTTAGTACACACTCTGTCCCTCGGTGACTCGGTAAGCTGCTCGCTTTCCACAGCCCGGGTTCGTTTCCCGGCCGAGGCAAATTATACCTGAGTGCTTTCCTTACAAATGTCCCAGTATCTATTGCTGTATGACGATGAGAACGCCTATCCTAAGAATATGAAGACCAATATAAACGGAGAAGGGATGTCTTCGTGCTAACCATACGAACCCCTTATCCCATTGGCAAGAAGCTGCATCACCGCTGGTCGGCCAAGGTCCGTAGCGGGGTGTCCAGCCAAAGAACTGGAAGAGGATAAAAGTCCCCACTCTTACAAATCATTGACCATAAGGAGTTCGAAAGCAAAGTTCCGTTGACTAAAACTGCCGAGATGGCCCTTGCAGCAACTGAACTTACAGCAGGAAGTAATAAGAGCTAAAATTTATTGCTTATTGCTTATTTATCCTTGAAAATAGATTTTATTACATGGGAGTTTTTTTTTCTCCCTTTCAAAATTCAAAATTTATTGATTGTTTATCCTTGAAAATAGATTTTATTACATGGGAGTTTGTTTTTTTTCTCCCTTTCAAAAATTCAAAATTTAAGTAGTATATGACTTAGTGTAGGGATCACAGAATTTTTAAAAATGTGCACACTATTCACTTTTCCCCATAGCACGTCATACGCAGTTTTTAACTGTTTTTTTGACGTAAAATAAAAAAAAAATTAAATTGAACTGTTGTGGCAGTAACGGCTCGTGTCTGGAGGCCCTAGAGTTTGTCTTCCGACGGTGGTGAATTTTCAGCATTAGCAAGGTAGCTATATCGAATTCAGTAGGTGTCTAAAGAAGCATTCTTGCGCCTGATTGCTCTGATCCATAGTCTTCCGTTTGTTTCTCCGATCAATTCCAAGCGAATGTTGGAACAGTGCGCTAATAAGTGGGCCGCGGACCGAGCGTAATTTTCTCTTCCTAATACTGGTCCCCTGCTGTTCCTTTAGTCATACGCACTCTCACTTACAGGCACTATATTACCATACATAACGGGATGTCAGATGGAATCTTAGAGCTTGTTTCGGCTGGAGTGGTACCCTGCTGGAGGAGATATTCAGAGGGGAAACCCCCTCAAGCCAAAATCGGTGTCGGATGGAAGGGGGGACACAGTTACCGTACGGGATATAACATGCACTACACTTACAGGACTAATGACCCGAATAGTTAATGCGCCAGAAAACACGAAATTCCCATTCCCTTACCCCGTAGACAGGGATGCACTGGGTTTGATCCCGAACGGTCAGACCAGCAAAGGAACTGCGTCGGCGTCACAACTAAAATGATGTCAATTTTAGAGGGTTTTATTCTTCCGTTTCCCTGGTTTATTTCGGTCAATTCCATTCAAATTTCAGAACGGTCAATGGCTACGGAACGCGCTGCTATGTTTTGGTATGTAGTCTCCTTCGCACTGAGAGATGGGCCGACCTCCCTTTCTCCATATGCTCCATTCCTTACAATTTGAAAACATTCCGGCTGCACTACGATTACAGGAATATAACACCACAACCCATCAAAATGTGTAATTACAAGAAGAAGAAGAAAAAGAAGATGAAAGTGGTGGAGGGGAGGAAGAAAGTATGTATCAGAAGGACATCACGCTTCTCTAGTTGTACATTTTATCCACTCCCGCCATTTACTTGCGCGTTTCTCGAACAGTGTCTCAGAATGTATTTTTGCTTTTCATTCTGGAAGCGCTGCTGCTGCGCCTCATAACGAAGGAGAAGCAAAGGAAACGTGGGTGACGCTTGAAAGAAACTGCCGCTATTTTCATCTCTCCGTCAGGGTGAACGTCTGACGGAAAGTTCCCCTGTGACTCGCAAAGGAAGTTGGATTTATTTTGTGTTTTGTCTTGAGAATTGTCACTCCAACCTTTCCAGAAACTTACAAGAGCAAGGTTACGTGCCTTTATGTCGTATTCTTCTTTCTTGACACAGTATTCCTGAAAGTATGTCGTAGTAAAATTCTTTACATTCGTGGATCAGACGAAGCTTCGTTATATTTATCTTCCAGCGCGAAGAATGTGTGAAATGGGAGTTGTTGTGAATGCTTTCCAAAACTCGTGACAGGAATTCTTCGTGATCTATTGGAAACGATTTTTAGTTGTTGAAGAAGCGATATAAACACTTTAACAAAGTAACTCTTGCAAAGAATCGAGAAGAGAGATTTAGGAAAATAGTGCGACGTTTTTGAATATGTTGGAAATTCGTGAGATAAAAAATAAGAGTTTGGTATTTTATAGCATTCATAGTTATGAGACACTTTCCAATGCGTGTACTTTAATAAATATTATTTTCCTGCGCTCTCTCTCATTCTCATCACACAATTAGAACTCACGAGTATCTTAAATATTTACCGATAAAATTTTACAATCAATGTAGAACAGTAATAGTACGAGGAGATTCAATAATTAAAGAGACAATTGGTGTGGAGAAATACACGTTTAATTTTACAAAACAGGTCTTTTCCTACTTTTTAATATAATCCCCACAAATTTTTTGACAATCTCGTTTGCCTGGAACTTTCTTCCACGTAATGCCTCTTCAGTGGACCAAACAAATGGAAATCAGATGGTCTTAAATTGCATTTGTAAGGGAGATGAAGCAGTTCGTCCCAACCCATTCTGTCGACGATTTTAAATGTCGATGCTGATCCTCCAGATGGTCAGGGCTTGTTCCAATGATGCCAACTTAAAGCCCTAACTTGTCCTACCCGCTGTTTTTTCTCCAGACCAATTTGTGTCTTTAATTATTGAATGACCTACGTAATTTATATTACAAGCAAGACAATGGATGATTTCATGACTAGACAGATGGGAGAGTTTGTAGATAAAATAAATATTTAAGATTGTCAGTTATATTCGTATAAATAAAAACGTATCCACTGTTTAAACAATCATTTATTGACGATTAGCACGACGTTTCATAACTTGGTTGATTACATCATTAGGTTACTGACTGAGGGAAACTGTTATCCCGTGGTGTTACATCAGTGAATTGAAATGGGTAAAACAGATGGATACTGTGAAACTTCCCTTATCACCTCAACCTAGAGGTGTTACTGAAGAACTCAATTTCATGCGGTCTGATGTCATGCTCTGTTCCATCCCCCCTTATTCCAGAGCAGCTGGGCATAGTGCCAAACTCAACAATTTGGGGAAGTAAGGTGTGGATCGCCCGAGTAATGAAAATAAGTCCCGCGACCATATTAAAGGATTTAGTTGTGGCCATTGAGGCTTTACAAGCTGGACATCCCTGTTTTAAGCGGCCTGAAAAAAAACTATTCTGATGAAAGTACAATAGCTATTAGTCATTCTGAATAAAGCAATTAAAAACATTAAAACTGACGTAACAAACCAACGAGTGAAAATGTGAGGAAAGAATGATGAGAAATGAATGGAAAGAAGAGAAAAGAGAGCTAGGAACAGTTAGTAACGGAGAAAAAGTAGATGGACCAAAAAAGGCACAAACACGAGGGAGATGGAGGGAGCAAACGAAAGAGACAATTGAAAGCGATGTTGCGGCGGGCGGGCGCGGGAATGTGACATGGCCCAGCGCGCAACAAGCGAGGAGCAGCGGGCGCAAACTCGTTTCTGAGCAAGGGAGAGGGCGGTGCGAGTCGCACGCAATAACGCGTGACGCCCAATCGCCCCGATTAGAGCACCGTCACCGTCACCATCCCCCGTCGCTTCCCCTCCCCACCCCACCCCGTGACCCGCCGCCTGGCAATCTGTGGCCGATCAGCGGCGCACAGACGGATGGCACAGTGCCTCCGGGGGTTCCAGGGCGCCCGGCCGCCGTCAGTTGAGGGCGGAAAGCACTCGCTCGCGGCTCCACTCGTAAATTGGTACAATTCGCTAACGCCAATCTCGTTACCATCTGTAATTTGTCAGTGAGTCTATTTGATATTGTGACAAATTATTTTAGAATATAAGTTTAATATTAACACTTTTAGTGTTAATATTATTTTTACTATTATCTTTATTATTATTATTATTATTATTATTATTATTATTATTATTATTATTATTAATATTATTGTTATTATAACTATTACTATTATTATTATTATTATTATTGATTTTTTCATGTTTCCGGGCGCGTCAACTGCTCAGGTCATTAGTCCCGTTAGTGTAGTGCATGTTTTCTCTCGGGAGATGGCGGTGATCTTCCCCCGCTGGATGGCGAGATCCGGCGCCGACCTGCCGTCGGCTAGTGGGGTTTCCCCTTAACCAGGACTCTCCCACCAGCGGGGCACCGCCCCAGCCGGGACAAGCTCTAAGCTCCCGACCGGTCTCCCGGAATATGTGGTAGTGTAGTGCATGTTAGTGTACGTGCGTGTGTAAGAGGAGAGGGTAGGACAAGGAATGGGAAGGACAGATCGCGCGCGGTCCGTGGCCCGTTTGATAGGGTACTGCTCCAGCATTCGCCTGGTGTTGATCGGAGAAACCACGGAAAACTACCGATTAGAGCAGCCGGCCGCTAGAATTCTCCTCTAGACAGCGACTGAACTATTATTATTATTATTATTATTATTATTATTATTATTATTATTATTATTATTATTATTATTATTATTATTACTATTATCAAAGTGCTCGAATACTGAATACTTTTTACATTTTCGTTCCCAACATTACAAACAAGCGTAAATTTAAGACTAGTTTAGATATTTAGTTAAACTAGTTATTTATAAACACGTGTGGTCAATATTATTCACTTAAATCTATTAAAAATTCATGTTATTTTTTAATAAGGAAAGGTCTACATTTATTCCACGTTAGGCATATCCTGTTCCTAAAGTATACCACGTCATACGCAGTTTCAACTTTTTTTTTGACGTAAAATAAATAAATAACAATGTATTCTTATTCTTTTTAGAAAATAATCAATGTATTAACGTCTAGAACAACGTTTATTTAAAGAAAAAAACTTTATATTCGGTTTAATATCACAGACAATTCCTGCCGACGTATTTCTTTTTTGGATTACCAGCACATGGGACATGAGCCCAGTTCTTACTCTTCTCGCACTGCGTCTAATCAGTTGAGCTCTTGGAACATACAACTCCACAGTACGGTTTAGAATGTCAACATTGTTCAATGTTGGAAAACGCAACGTAATGTATAATACCACACGAAGCATGTACATTTTACCTACAGCAGCAATTCGGAATATTCTACATGAGGACAATGCTTGTATTCCACATTGTGGACATAGTGGCCATATTGCTTTCAAGTTGTTTTGCGGTCAAAATCAGTATCAATGTTCTTTATATATTCTGTTCTGTTATATTTTCCTTAGATATACCGCAAACACATGCTAAATAGATAATTATTCTAATATTTACGGCTAACGAGTAATAACAATTCTTTTGTATACTGCTCCATTATCTTTGTTGACGCCCTGAAGGTAACACGTTCTGCCACTTCGCTCAAGAACTTCAATTCAAAAAATATTTTCTACGCTCCATCAGGGGCCTTTTAAAAGTAATTACTAAATTTTGTCTCGAGACATCAGTTAATACAGGTCCGATATTCGGTATTTCACACTAAAGGACTTTACCCAATTACTTTCTACTTCACCACCCTGTCAAAATTGCAAGTTTTGCCGTTCCAAAGCCAATTCTTTAAACTGCGAAAAAACCATTTGAATTACTATCATTAATAATGGAGATTTGCTATCTAGATTGTGGTCATTCGTAACTATTCAAAGACGTACCATTGAATTCCATTATTTGTTCTTCGATGAAAACAAATATTCATCTTTTATGAATTCACACATTTGGAATATATTAAAACAAATAATTACAAAACAATTATTCTATAGTAATTAATAGCATACAGCAATGGATGTAGCTCACAAAGTGTCATATATATTATCTCCACAACGAGGTACATAAACATCCCTGTTCCGGATGAACTACTCAGTCGCAGCAAATAAGGTGTATTTATTTATTTTATTTATTTTTCGTAAAAAATAGTTACAAACTGTGTGCGACGTGATACAGGGAGTGTGTGCACGGTTTCATAATTCTGTGATTATTACCCGAAGCCATATACTACTTGAATTTTTTATATAGAAAGAAAATGAGAAAGAAAACTCGCCAATTGACGAGAGGCAACAATGTCGCATTGAATGGGCGAAAGTGTAGAGGACATCTGCGGGAAAGGCCTGATCGACAACCCGAACGCATCGAGCAAAGGGTCCGCACTGCGTGCGGGCGATTTGAGGGCGGGGTGTAATGAAGCGGAGCGGGGGTGGGCGGGGCGCGGAGCAGCGGGGCGTGGCGCAGCGAACGCGCCGCCCGCCGTCAACACGCCACGCGGCGGCCTTGATTGTTTGATGAAGAAATTAGATCGCTCTAATTTAAAACAAATGGGACGCCCCGGGGGCAATTTATGGGACGCGTTTCCCGCTCCCCCCACACCCCGCATGTCTCTCCCCGGATCGCGCGCCGCTGTTGAGTTGCTTTTTTTATTTTTGTTGTAATGTATTTTATCTGGGTTGTTTACCATTGGGCATCCGCCCATCCGCTCGCTCGTCCGTCCATCCGTCGGTGGGCAGGTTCACCGAGTGCTGCCCGCTGATTTATCTGTTATTGTTTGGCTGCGGAGGCTGCCCGGTCCAGCGTGATCCGGCAGCACTTTCGCGCGCCCCGACACCTCGTCCGGTTTCGCGTTGCTCGCCTCCGGCGAACTGGACGGCTTCGGACCGGCCGCCTGCTGTTCCTCAGCACCTCCAATTCGCCACGTCATGAATGATGAAGTGTCTGTGTCAAGAGCTATGTGGTGTATCATTTCATTTCGTTAGCAAATGCATCTACTATACTTCTTTTTTTCGAGTTCTTGCATCAGGTTGCGTCTCCTTGCTTTTTCCAAATCATTCCCTTCATTCATCTTCTCTCTTTCACTCTTCTATTTTTTGATATCTCGGCTTTTCAATCTTTTTAGCCACTTTCCAATTTTCATTTCTTTCACTCATTGCACTGACATGTTTGATTTACCTTTACCCTGTTTTTCATTGCTTTTCTACACTACACTCTTACACCAGCAAAACAAACTACCAACTAGTAACTTTTTCTCGCTGGTGTTTCTTTCTGTCCCAGCTGGAACAGTTCAATCACCATCTGTATATTACTCGTAGTTCCTCGCTTTCTCTTTGTCTACGACCCTACCCGACCCGATCGTGCAGTTTTCCGAGGGGCTTCCGCACTGCGTGCGTCGGTTCTTACAATCCCCCCACCCCTCCTGCCGTCGCCCACTCCGTCTCGCACGATTCCCCCGCACGACGCGCCCTCGTCGCCCCGCCCCGCCCCTCGCCCGGCGGCGGGCCTTCATAAATTGAGTTGCAACGTGATGGATGGCGCGCGGATCAAAGGAGCCTGCGCTCAACTCGCTCCGAGCAAGGAGCCGCTCGACCCGGCCGCCCCGCACCCCTCCTTCACGCCCCGCCCCCGCCACGGTCCCCGCAGACGCTCCTCCCCTCCGCCGCCGTTACCACCTCCGGTCTCTCCCACACCCTGCCTGCGCCCCGACCACCGGCTCCACTCGGCAAACGCTCCTCCCCGCCCTCGTGCCCTCGCTCCGCCTCTCCGACACCCCGCCCGCGGCTCCTCTGTCCTCAACGCCTCCGGTCTCGTCCCCGTCCCGCGCGCGCTCGGCCTCGGGCCTTTCCTTCACCGTCCCCACCATATATCCCCAAGCACTCCCCTGTACTCTTTCCGGCCACGCCCCCTCACTCTCCGGCTTCGCCACCGGACCCGCCTTTGCCCTCGCCTTCACCGCATCCGGCGCCGCACGTGGCCCCATCCGCACTCCATCCTCGGCCCTGCCCCGCGCTCGCCCCGCCCTCCCTTCGCTCTCTCCCGCTCAGGCCCGCCCTCGCCCCGCACCGCCATCTCCCCGCCCACACCCCGTCCTCGCCCCGCCCTCGCCGCGCTCTCGCCCCGCCCTCAGCCCGCTCAGACCCGCCCTCGCCCCGCACCATCTCCCCGCCCACAACCCGTCCTCGCCCCGCCCTCGCTCCGTCAGCGCCACGTGCAGCTCTCTGATTTCCTCGCTTTCGCGCATCAGTCGCACGCACAGTGGACCGCAGTTTATCTTCGTTTCATCGTCGATCGTCTGCTTCCGTCGCGATGGGGCTGCAAGCGGCGATACTCCTCGTCGCTCTCCCAGTCGCGGCTTCAAAGTTCCTCTCCTGTACAATTTCCGAGATCTTTCTCACTTCCCGGACCTAACTTGGGTATCCAATCACAATTATTCACATACTTAATTTGTGCTAGCATTATATTTCTTAACTCAGTTTTTTCCCGGTCCGATATACTGACTTCCTTGTCTTTGTCGGTGATACTTTCAGTGTCCTTCATTAACTCTGTTAATCTGTACCTCACTCTAAAACATTAATTTAAACATATTTAACTCTGTCTCCTATTTTCTAATTCTTCTGACAGTTTCTGTCAGTCAGTCTTGTCACTTGAAACTTGCCAGTTTCTCCGGTTGCACAGTACACATCCCTCACATTCTCTCTGTCCCTCTCTCTTTCTCTGTCCCACTGCTGCCGCCGTCGTCACCGGGAGGGTCGGCTGTTGGCAACGTGTGCCTCCGCCACCACCCGTGCCTCGCTTTCGACGCACGCCTGCGGCCCGATACTGTTTCCGGCGCCAACGGCGACATGTGCGCGAATGGCCTTTCATCGAGGCGCGGCGGCCGCAACGGCCTCACGTCTCCGCCCCGGGACCTGCCGCCTCGCGCCGCAGTCTCTCCTCCTGACGGGTCGTTCCGCTCCGCTGCGGGGCGGCGAGCAGAAAGCGGCAGCAGGAGGGGCGGGCCTCGAGGAGTAGTCTGAGGGGGAGGTAGGGTGGGGAAGGGGAAGGTGTGGTGAAGGAAGGCGCTGGGGGAGATTTGGTAAGGAAAAGATGGTATGCAAGAGGAGGGGCAAGAGGAGATGCAGTAGTCAAGTGGGTGATATGGTAGAGGAGGAGTGGTAGGGGAGGGGGAGCACAGGTGGAGGTGAAAGTACACGTGGGATGGGTGTATAGGAGATGCTGATTGGTGTGTTAGTGGATGGGAAGAAGTGATAGTGAAGGGGAAGGAGTGGTAGTGGAGGGGGAGGTATGATAGTGAAGGGGGCACAGGTAGAGGTGGATGTACAGGAGATGCTTGTGGGGGTTGAGTGTTAGTGGAGTGGTAGTTGAATGGAAGGAGTGTTAGTGGAGGGGAGGTACAGGTAAAGGTAGAGATAGGGATAGAAGTGAAAATATGGTGCCGGTAGAGGTACAGGAGGTGAAAGTGGAATATCAAGTGGAGGTGGAAACGGAAGAAGAATTGGAGAAGGTGGCGATGGCGGTGGGGACGACCGAGCGGCGATGGTGGATATGGTGGTGGAGGCATGGGCAGCGGGTGGAGGTGGAAGTGGAGATGAAGGTGAAGGTGGTGAGAGTGCGGAGATGGAGGCGGATGGAGGGGGCGGTATTTGAAGCGCGGTCGAGGTGGTTGTGGCGTGAATGTAGCAGCAGCGTTGGCGTTGCGGAGGTTCTTTAGTGACAAGGCGAACTTGCATTATGACCTGGAAGATTATTCAAATAATAGAAAACCCGGCAATGCTAAGCTATTGCAGTTTATTATATATCACACGCTACTGGTGACGAAATTGTTAATCACGTTTTACGCCGCGCTGTATGTGCAAAAATTTTAATACATGAAATACTTTCTCGCAAGTATTTTGCTCCACGTTCTGGTTTGGACATGGTTCTCAAATATCCTATTGCTAAAATATTGTTCTCCCTCAAATTTGGGCATGACTTTGCTATGACACTACCTTCAAGAAATTTGATTTACTTGTCCGAGGTTCAAGTAATAATTCCGGCCGATATTTCACAATCGCAGGGGCAGGATACTTGTACGCAGTGAAGACGCGCTTAATCCTTGTCTGTGCGGCGGGTTGCCTTGAGCTCACGGGCGCTTGTGTCGTAAACGAATAAATCATTACCGACAACGCCCCCACATTTCCGATTTAATTCAAACCATTCTTTAAATACTTCCATTGCTAGGAAGAACAAAGTGTGAACATTTCAGAGAAATCGGTGTACGTTTTGGCGTCTATATGCGATACGCATTCGCACATTCCTTTTTATTTATATACAGATTTACTCGTACATTAATCTAAGCAGAGTATAAAGAATACTGGGACTGTATTTTATTATACAACCCGTGTCTGGGAGCACACCTTCACTGGAAATTTGAAAACACGTGAAATACATTCGGCATTTCTTTCAATTTTAGCGACCCAGGGTAGACGCATATAATCAGATTTCGGGCTGAGAGAATGTGTTTTTTTAAGTTGTAAGAAAGAAGAAAGCATTTATTCTGTACTTTTAACGGTTCAACGTGTTGCGGCTACTACAGTGAAATGAGTAAACGCTTTTTGACAAATTGTGGTCACTTTGAGCACTTACTCTCAGTTTATTGTCATTTAAGAAAATAATTATTTATTATTTTTATTAATTATTTTCAATAATTGTTAATTTACTACTAATTGGTATTTTATTAATATTTATATACATTTTATTAAGGTTTTCTTATTTATTTAATTTGCAGGTCTCACAATAATAACAATATCAATTTTTATAAATAATGAAGAGCTTGGTTGTGATCTTTTTTATATTTGTTGCGTCTACTTTGACGCAACGCGTCTCCAAGCCCCTTGGGGGGCGTTGAGCGCTTTGCGCTTCTCAGAGTAATCCTCCCATTACTAACAGCGCTTTTTTTTTTTTTTTTTTTTTTTTTTTTTAGTAATCCTCCGTTAATATTGTCTGTCGCGTCTCGTCGCAGTCGGTTGTCAAGAGGACCGCCAGGTAGCATCTCCGCGTACGCGCCTCCTACCGCGCGCTCCTGCGTCACTACCCAGCGGCCAGAATAAGAAAGGAATAAGGATAGAGGTAGGGTTTAGGACACTTCACAAGGGTTGGACTAATCCTTGTGAAGCAGCCGAACTCGTTTTGTTGGAACAAATTTCATATGAGATCCGAACCCGGATCTCAGTGGTGAAAGACTTCCGACTTTGCAATGAGCCACGAGTTCAGCTTTTCAGCTTTCTCCCGAGATATCTTTCGCAATTTTCTCTGAGGCGTTTTTCAATAAATAATAATTATTGTTACGTTGTTAATACATCAATAAATTGGTCATAACTCCTCTACACCTGTTCAATATCACATATCTGTTTCTTAAACATACTGAACAGAATCGCTTAAAGAAAGGTTTCGTTTAGAGCAGATGTCCTCCACGTATTCATATTTGTTTAATATTCGTTTATTGAATTAATAACATTGATTAAATTACACATTTTTATAGTATTATAAGTATAAATATTTGGCTGGATGTGGAAGAGTGCTTCTTTGTTGTTTTTTTCATTTTTAACTCCATCTTCATCTAACTTGCCTGTCTATTTTCTACTAAGAACTCCCCAAAAATGTTCCTCGATTTTAATATTCACATTTAATGGTCAACTTCTTCTTGTTCATTTACAGCAGACTGAGAAAAATTATTACTCAATAGATGTAATTTTCAAAACCCAGCAATATGAAAACAATATTAATGCCTAAACAAACATAATGGATCAAATGTATTTCCTTCTTTTTCAAAGCTCGATGCTTTCCAATGCCATCCCAGAACATGCGATTTAAGTGTGATGGCAACTGTAGCTTCTCGACTGATACATCAACTTGAAAGTTAACTTTGCGCGTTTGGAATTAATTATGCACACGCACACGCGCACACAAGGGCGCTCTTCATTCTAGCGTGGCGCGTGGCCCTTTTGCATCGCCCGTGGCGGCGGAGGGGCGGCGAACGGAGGCAGAGGGGAGCTCCGGGACACGTGCATGCAACGGGGGCGTTAGAGAAAAGCAACCACAAGTCCCCGTTTCTCGGGGACAATCCCTGGTTTTAGAAATCCGCTAGGATAAAAGTCTGTTCCCGAAATGTCCCCGATGAATTTGACTGATTTTGATGGATTGGTTGATGTTTTCGGGCACGTCAATCCCTATGTTAATTATTCCCGTTAGTATAGTGAATGTTTTATCGCGGAAGGTGGCGATGTTCCTCGCGCGTTGACTTGCACATCGTCTTGCAGGGGATTCCCTCTCTTAGGTACCTCCCCCAGGGGAAATCGTCCCTCTCGGAACGACCTCTAAGCTCCCAACTGCTCTATCAACGTGTGTAGTAGTAGTGTAGTGCATGTATGTGTAAGTAATGAGGGAGTACAGAACGAGGAAGAGGAAGAAAAGATCGCGCGCTATTCGTGGCCCGTTTATTAGGGTACTGGATGCTCTGGAATTTGCCTGATATTTGTGGGAAAAGTACTGATCATATTATCCGGGCGCTAGAATTCTCCAGACAGCGGCTGAATTGGATCTAGCTATTTATTTTGTGCCGAAAAGCCGAAACCACCGGGCCTCGAACCCTAGGACCTTCCACTCAGTCACTTGAGGGACAGTGTCTGTTCTGGCTCTGAGCGGAACGCCATCGAAATTTAAGTTCCCGAACATATATTAATAATGAAGAATTATTACACAACACTTTACTATTACTTTTATGTAAGATTGCCCATTTTTTAGTGAATACGGGAGTTATTTAACTTCAGTTGGAAGGATAGTGTAAAGGGTAGTCTGTCGGTTTTTAAGATAACATTGAAACAACTTTCTAAATGTACGTCAAGAAGCAATTCTGTTCTCCACTTATTAAATAGCGATCCCGGATTCACTGAAATAATCAGGTACCTTCATGAGGGAACGAATAAAATAATGAAAGTCATCTTTGTCAACTTAAAAGTGTCTCCCGATATTCGCCACCTATTGTTAGGCTGGTGATGACGGCAATGCCGTCGAAAGGTGACTCTATTAATAATTTTAAGTGGACAAAGATGATTTCCATCTATGAATTTCATCCATGAATAATGTCAACAACACCATATTAACATTCTTACAACTCACGTCAGAAGTTGAGAGGGGTCGAGGTGATTGCTCTCAGACCACCACACGAAGAGGTGCTCATTGTTTACAAGCGTATGATCACGCTCCCGCTGAAATGTTGCTTTAAGAACTTTTGCTCATACATCAAATAGTTACAAACATAACATATTTATGTTGTTGAATTTTACTTCAAAGTATCAAAGATATGAAAAAAAGAAACATTTTGTCAAAGAATCGTTAATCGGGAGCATTGGGTACGTGGATTCGAAAGGACAAGTGAATTCGTAGAACTCGTACTCCTCGGTTCGCGTCCTGACAAGGGCACATTTTCCTTCCCAGTAAAATAGTTGGGTCGAAACCACCTACTACCTAGATGATAATATTCTAGACCGGTCGGCTGAGCGTCAATTTCTTCGGATCAATACACAGGCGAATGCTGGGTCAGTGTCAGTTCTTGGGTTGCGCCAACTCTTCATTCACCATCGATTCCACAGTCATCAATCTTATCATTAGGGCTGCGTGATCGGGATGGAACAATTTCCATTTTGTCTATCTGAAGCATTTTGAAACACAGACTCGTTTATGCTCATAGTGCTGTATCGCCGTATGAAGAAGGGGAAATAAGTCACAACATTGTGGCGACCCACACAAATAAAAATATACAAGAAGTGATATGAGCACTAGTTTCTCGGGAACCTAATAATAGAGATCTCGGGTAATAAATGTTTACATTACTCGCTCCAACCTTTTAGAAACTAATTTAATAACTCGTAGTTGTATTGTAATGCATGAGAAGATAAATTGTGTACCATGTCCGAATTGCGTTTTTAAGTGGATATTACCTAGAAGTAAATGTAACTGGTCGAGTTTTAATGAAACATACTTTCTAGTATTATTTATAACAATTTTACGTAATATTGTAATATTATTCAATGCATTATACACACACTTTTGTCATCTCTTAGAAATATCTCTTCCGCAAAAGAAATAATTGCGTTTCGGATATGCGGTTTTCAATATTCCATTGGTTTTAAAGAAAATGGAATTGATACTATATTCTTAAGCGGAATTTGCCATAGAGCCAAAAAATTAAATGTAGTACATATAGAACCGATTTTAGAAAACCTTGTTAAGGTACGTTTGGAAAATTGTCACAATTTGTCTCGAACTTTCACGAAAAGTCAAGGTTTGAAAAAAATTGAACATGAATTATTGCAAGATATGAACAACTAAAGATATTTTGGAATATATTCCAAAAGTTGGAAGAACCATTCAAAGGTTGCAAAGCTTTGGGTTTGTGGCGATCGATGAGGGCATATATTCATAGACGTCCTCATGGATGCACGGTTCAGGCGCTAGATGGACAGGTGAGCAGACGAGCGAACCAGACGAATGAACGAGATGAGACATATCCAAAATGCGTAAATTCTTGGCATCGATTGTGTGCATAACTTTCTTGATGCTACGGGTATACTAGTTTATGATAAAGTCGAAAGAAATATTAAAATGAGACAGGAATTCGATAAATTTACTCTAAACTTATGGGATAGGTAAATTTTACAAAATTTAATTTACGTGAGCTTATAAGTTTTATCCATTGTTTTCTAGCCCATTTCATTTCAAGATTTTGTGAACTTGAACGAAATTTTGCGGAATCTCTACATATTCGTGTCTACGATCAGTTAATGGAAATCGTTTGAAAGTGATTTGGAATAGAAAAACGTTGGTAATTAAATCAGTATACACTCTTTAAAATGTCAGCTTTAATCCACACCATTATTTGAAATAAAAATTGCTACAACTAAACAAGATTTATTTTAACTTGTCTTTGATCTAATACATCATTTGGAATCAATTTAATTATTTGTAGGAGAGCAAGTATAAAGCTAAATGTAGATTCTATAATGTTGGCATTACTTAACAAATATTTCATTACCACCAGTTTTGTTTGTGCTCTCTGAACTATGCATCACGTAATAAACAAACTTTCGTTCATTGTATGTGCATATAGGTGATGCTGCTTATTCTGTTTAATTTTACATATTTTAATATAGCAGATTTCGGGAACAAGGATGCTGATCTAATACTATTTCATAAACAAATGTTTGCTAACTTCGGATCGTAATAACTTTGTAGATGGATTAATTCCACTACAGTGTACCAATATCACCAGTGAGATTCTGGGGGCAATTTGAGTAGGATAACGAGGAATGCAGTGCAAAAAGTTGCAATTGCACTCCATTCTCCAAATGCCCAGCTATCTATGGAATCTAATTGAAATGATACATTAATTTACAATGTACGTCCATTAGAGCAAGGATATTGTTTGAAAACCCCAAATATTCGAGAAGTAGTAGTAATCGAAAATAATGATACTCTGGAAGACACATAAATGTTTACTACTGCCAACATAACTTTTTCAAAAACGGTCGATTAAAATTAAAACTAACGGTTTTATACATCTATCGTTTGTGAGAAAATCATGGATAAATATTACGGCCAGAAAGAAATAGCAGTGGCTAATAAATTTTCCTAATAATGAGCTACCCCTGGTTTCCCTTTACAATGAGGTGTTATCAGTTTTTAACAATATGCAAGTTTCGACAATTGTTAATTTTTTCTATGAGAAATAGTACGTAAGTTCGTACCTTCTTTAAAATACGTTTTAAGTAATTTTGAACTTTATATCACCGTGACATTAACAAGTATATGCTTAGCCACACATGTATAGATTTAATTCTCGAAAAGAAAGATGCAACCGAAAAATTTCTGAACAAAATTAATTTGTAAGTAGCTAGTCTAGAATATTATTATTTTCTCAATTTTACATGTTGCGAATAATTTAAATGTTTATTAATTCCCCTTAAAAAGGCGAAGGAATGTTTTTGGGAGAACGTTACTTGTCAGTGATTGTCTATTATTCTTTAATTTCTTCTGTACCCAAACACTGTTTCTTTATTGATTCAGTACTTTCAATATTATACAGGGAAACGTTTTTCAGTAAATATTGTCCTGTACACGGTACGAATTTAAAATCGAATTACTTTTATCTCTACTCGTCTCTATACGATATAAATCTTCAAACGCTATAAAAACTTTGGAGGCGATGTACAAAAACTGACGTTGAATAAACGGCAGTAACGTTTTGGGCAGACACACTTTCCAAATTAACGCTGTGAAAGTTGATTACGCAATCGGCTCAATCCACGGCTTGCGACTTGCCGCGCACAAGTTTCACTCTAAACGGGCAAACTGGAATTTCACGCGGTCCCGAGGCGGATTCTCTTCATTTGGCAGCCAGCTCGCTAATCTGGCAACCGCGCATTGGCCGCCGCTCTCCCTCCCCCCACCCTCCCATCCCCATGCCCCATCGGATGCGCGGCCGCTCCCACCTCTCTGCTGCCCCCAGAAACGCTACCAATCAAATCCATGCGAGCGGGTGTGTTTAGAAATGTGTTGCGAGTGGCAGGATCGTCAACATATAACAGTAAATTACGACGCCCCAATAAATCTGGCCCGAGCGTCAAGATTCGGACGCGCGCGACAGCGGGAGGGGGAGGGGGAGGGGCAGAGAAATGCGGAACGTGGGCGGGAGGAGAAACGGGGATGGCGGACGTGAGCGAGGGGATTGGTTATAGTGATGCTGGAGAGAAGAGAAAGAACGATTGTACATTAAACCGGATGCAGAGGAATCTGCAAAATAGAGCAGGGCGAGGTAATGATGCAGGTAGCGGTGGATGGTTGAAGGGAAAATGTGAAGAGGAGGTACGATTTATGAGTATGATGTAAGAACGGAATGTAATTGTAGAAGCTGGAAGGGCTCGGTTTTTGCGCAGTAACCATCTAATACAGAATATATTCTTATTGCAATAAGTAAACCAGGCAGAGTATGAAAACCCTACAATATGAAAATCCACTTGAATGCAAATGAACAGAATCGTCACGTTCAGAGACACCACCAGCTGAACGTAGGAAAAGCGTTTCAATAGCAGGATTGCAGAGGTCATCTTTAGCACTAGGAGATAGTCCAATCAAATGAATGGGCGTGGAAAAGAACTGTCGCGGACATTTTCCATTAATGCAAGGCAAAAATTAGGCACATCAAAGCATCAGGGACGAAGGCGAGGGCTGTTTCGAATTGACAAACCCTGCCGGCTGGGGCGACGCGAACGCGTGCGGCGCGGGCGTCGGGGCCGGGGGAGGGCGGGGGAGGGAGCGGGAGCGGGCGGTGCCGTGTGGAATGCTGAGGCGGCGACCCGTGAGCGAACGTGCCGGGCGTTGGGGACGCGGAGGGATCGGGGCAGAAGGGGGATGAAGGAAAGTGGCAGCAATGCGTTGGTCGAAACGGGGCGTAGCGGAAGGGGGCGAGGCGTAAGTGGGCGAGGCGTCAGTGGGTGTAAGAGTGCGGGACTCAAGGAGGGTGTAAGGGGGCGGGGCGTAAAGACGAGGGGCATAAGGGGGCGGGGCGTAAGGGGGCGAGGCGTAAGGGGGCGGGGCTTAAGGGGGTGTAAGGGGCTGGGGCTCAAGGGGGGTGTAATGGGGCGGGGCGTAAGGGGGCGGGGTGTCAGAGGGTGAGGCATAAGGGGGTGGAGCGTAAAGGGGAATGTCTGTGAATACGGCCAGTGTAAGTCGGAGACGGGATTAGATGGGACAGGAACGGGCAGAGTGGAGTGGGTAGTGTGTGTGGAGCGGCCGGGCGGAAATGGCGGGGATTTGCGGGGCGGGGTGGGCAGAGCAGGGCGGTGCGACCATGGCGGGCAGAGCAGGGCGTATGGAGCGGATTGGTGGAGCGGGCAGAGCGGGATGGGCAGGCGGGTCAGGCGAAACGGGACGAGCAGAGCGGGGCGTGCGAAGCGCGGGGTGCGGGGTGCAGGGCGTGCATGGGCCGACGGGCGGAGCAGCGGTGAACACGTGTGCACGCGCAGGCGGCGCGGTGCGGGAAATTCATTAAGGGCCGGATTAACGTCATTCCCAGCGCCGCCGATTCGTTTTGGCTTTTCAATCGTGGACACAGCGCCCGGTCCCCCCGCCATCGCGTCTCCCGCTGGCCCCACCGCCCTCGCGCTGTGGAGGCGCACCCCTCGCCGCCTCTGCCTTCACCCCGTGCGATGCCATCAACGACACAGCCGTCTCCAGAAGGGTCATTCTCACGGTCGCCACTACAGCCACTGTCATGGCAGGCTCACCGTTACGGACACCGTTTCAGACACAGTTAGTCTGTTACACTTTTATAGACACCGTTACAGATATCGTTACTGACACAGTTACAGATACCGTTAAAGTCACCGTTTCTGACACCGTAAATGACACCATAACCGACAGCGCCATCATCAGCTCCTCCGTCATCGATACGAACATACCAACAGTCACTGTTACCGTCACAGTTACCATGACCGTCACCGCCACCATCACCACCACTATCTCTATCACTTCCACCAGTACCAGTGACAAACGCCCCGCCCCCTCTTGGCTGTCCCCACCGCTTCCATCGCCCATCCGCCCGCTGCTCGCGTCTGAGTGTGGCGTGCGGCGCGTGGTCCTATTGGAGCCTTATTTAGCAGGATTTTCCCTCATTGACGTTCGAATTTCCTTTAAGGCTTTGGGGTTCATTTCCGCCCGCACACGCCAGCGAACGTTTTATGGGGCTCCGCTTTCATGAGCGGCCGTGCGGCCGAGCGGTGCTGCAGGAGAGGCATTCAGCGGGCCGAATGGCTACGGCCGGGGAGGCAGCGAAGAGCGCCTGCATTTACCTGCCACTTTAGGCATGAACACACGCCTAAAACTTATTCATTATTGGGAGGTTATTGGAGATGATTAAATTAAGCGAGAAATTTCGGAATTCGGTATCTTATGATTAAAATATTCCGGATTTCAAAATGTTTTGAATGTAGGAAATAAGAGAGTTAGGGTAATTAATTAAAACCAGGGAGAAAATAAATCCTTGCAGTAGCGTAGTATTTAAGAAATAATAAATGGAAGAATATAGCGGGGAGAAAGATGAGTGGGAAGAAATGGAAAATGATGTAAAATATAAGGAGATAAGGTGTGCATTGCTAAAGAGATGACATGAATAAGCTGCATTCTGTCACAGTATATTGAATACTGTATAATGTGCATATAAGATATTATGCAGAAGGATATTATGCATAAGAATGAAAAGAATGATACAACGTAACATAAATGAACAAAATAATATACAAATCGAAGATAAAAAGGTAATGGACAAATATTGAAGGAGAATTTTATCTGAGGGGAAGTACGTTTTGTTAAAGATAATGAAGGCTATAAAATAACGAGGAGTTCGAGTAATCAATAGAAAAGTAAAATGAAGTTATAACAATAAGTGTGGAAGTTGCAAAATTTATTCGTTTTCTCGTTTGAAATGACGTCTCCGTCATTATCATTGATGCAAACTTTTCGTCAAAAAAAATGGTCAAAAAGTAGGGAAACTTACGGGCAGTAGTAACAGATACGGTGACGAAATGTCATCTTTGTAATTTGACCGTAAATTTCGAGTGAGTCTTCTTGGAAGTAAAAAAGTACATATTCGTCTTTCTTTTTACGTGAGCACTATTTCCTCCACCGTTTTGATCTCAGATGCACCGATATTTACATATGAATATCGACCCATCACCCACCCGTAATATTGTTTCTTGCTTACGGTACTAC
The DNA here is from genome assembly GCA_011170035.1 of Teleogryllus occipitalis. NCBI lineage: Eukaryota > Metazoa > Arthropoda > Insecta > Orthoptera > Gryllidae > Teleogryllus > Teleogryllus occipitalis. The sequence goes on along the minus strand of BLKR01001830.1, from coordinate 147,053 downwards.
TCGACTATTCGCCTAGAATTGATAATTGATCGGAGGAAAGTACGAAAGCGACCAATTAGGGCAGTCGGGCTTTAAAGTACTCCTCCTGTCCTTGATTGGCTTCGTCAGAGCTGGTGCTGAAAACCCGTAGGGTGGGGATTCATACTTAAGACTTTCCCTTTTAGGAATGTTGACGTTTGAAATACATACTCAATGGCTCCGGGTGCAATATCGTTGTATGGTTGGTTGTTAGTGATTCTGGGCGTGTCAACTAACGAGGTCATTAATCCCGTAAGTGTAGTGTATATTTTTCATTGGAAGGTGGCGATGATCTTCTCGAACTAGATGGCGAGATCCGGCGCCGAACTACCGTCAACTAGCGGGGTCTTCCTCAAACAGGTATCTCTCACCAGCGGGTACCGCACCGACCAGAACAGCTCTAAGCTCCCGAGCGATCTCTCGGTATGTATGGTAGTGTAGTGCATGTTAGTCTAAGTGTGTGTGTAAATGAGTGAGTATAGGACAAGGAAGGGGACAGAAAGATCGCGTGCGGTCCGTGGCCCGTTTGTTAGGGTACTGCTCCGGCTTTCACTTGGTGCTGATCGGAGAAATCACGGAAAACTTCTGATCAGAGCAGCCGGCCGCTAGAATTCTCCTCCAGACGGCGACTGAATTCGACCTAGCTGAAAAGCTAGTGTCGAAAATCTTGCCGCCGGCGGGACTCGAACGTAGGACCCGGTCAAAGGCATTGCAGTGACATCAGTTGATGTACTGAGCCACTTGCTCTCGTACGAAGATTCCGGAATCTGCCGGCCTGAAGAAATAAGAGCAGGTCTTACCGGTCATTTGCGACCCCGCCTCTACCCTAAACTACTCGTCAGCGAGGAGGAAGCAACGAGAAACGAAGGAAGAAAATCCGGAAGCCCTGGCGTGCGATGGAAACGAAGACCTCGGGGCTGCGTGGAAGAGCGCTCTAGCGGCGGGAGACGGCGGCAGGGGTGGAGAGGGAGGGATGAGGGAGCGGCATTCGGGGAAGCAAAGAGGCGCGAAAGAGAGGGATCTTGGGGCGCTGCAGCTTTGAAGTCCCGCCGAAGGTCTCTCCAATTGAGATCCTCGGATGGGATTATTGCCGCCCCCCCCCCCTCTGCTCCGAGGGGTTGTATTTCACGAACACGCCGCCTCTTCGCCACTTCACCTCTCCATTCGGCATAATTACTGCAGCGCGAAACTCTTCGCTCCGGCCCGACTGTTTTTTCCGAGAACTGCTGCTTTGTCGGGGGTATTGCCTTCTCTTTGCTGCAATTTAAATGGAATGCGCCGGAGAATTCCGTGACGTAAAACGCCCACGTGGAAATGTTTTCCAATGGGTTAAATTTCTTCCGCGGGTTCTTATTACACGAAATAAAATATTTTGATCGTTTTAATTGCATGTATTACACCCATTAATTTTACTCAGCACTATCTCAAGATTACTGATATATAACCCAGAAGGTATTCTTACGATATACAAGTTTTACCGAATATTTGTGTATCTTTAACAAATTCCCATGAAACTGCGAGTTCGGTAAAATAATAAAGAATAATTTATTTTCTTTATAATGATAAAGGTGATTCATAATATCCAATAATAGGCTGTTTCAGTACTACTTCATTCTCTATGAGTGATGAAAACATCTATACGCCTCAGCTCTCCGCACAGTGGCGTACGTGATCCATCGGTGCTACGGAAAACTATTTGTTCTGACGTAAATTTGTATTTCACTTAAAACTGGAATAAAATAATGTGAAATATTACACAATACGATAAAATACTTTATCTACTCGCTAATAACACCTCACTAGTTTCTAGCGTCGCTCCGAGATAAAATCATATGTATCAAAGCTCTGAAAAGAACAATTTTGATGTCCCTTCTTGTCAGCACAGAGTGAACGGTTCTAAACAAGTGAGAAACAAAACAATTAGGAGTTGAGGTCACTATATATTGAATAGATTGCCGCTTTTCATCATTACGCTTCGAAATTTGCATTGTTTGAAATTCGCGGCTGGTATGAAAACGGGAAGATTGCAGCTTTGGCACTTGGCAAGTTCGCGGGAAATGGAAGAGCAGTAGGTTTTGCTTAGAGAACATCGCGTTGTGCGATTGTTAAAATGATTGTGACTATCAATTGTAAATATTCGAAGTGCATTTTTATATACGTTTCTTGTGAAATCTACGGAAAACATCGATGAGGTGATAGTTCTGATTATTTGGAAATTGTATTTCATTCATTTTGTTACATACATTAACGTAAGATTGATAGCAGGATTTACTGTTATAGACCAAAATAATATCCATGTATATATGTAAACATTTTGGTACAAAATCTAAAAGATAAGTACATTCGTGGATATGCAGTATTTTCTATTGTAACGTTTCTATAGCCTTCTTTGCGGTGGAATCCCACGAGTTAAGCTATTATCTCTTAGCATTCTTTTACATTAAATTTCTATTAAAAACGAAATAAGATCAACGCTGATATGAGATCAAAGAGCGGTTAATAGCCTATAAACACAGAATACCTAGCGGACACTGAAGGGAAGGGAAGAGAAGCTCACCTGCACCAGCTCCCCGTGGCTGAGTCCGTTGGCGGTGAAGGTGAGGTGGCAGAGGTAGGGCAGGCGCTCCTCCTTCGCCTTGTGCAGCTCCAGCTCGTACGTCTTGCCCACGTCGCCGTAGTAGGTGCGGTTACACACTGCAACACACAAGCGAACGCGCACTTGGTGGGCTGCAGAACGGAATGATCTCCATTGTATTGATTGCATGATTATTACTTATATTGTGACGAATATTGCGTCATCTACCGGCACCACCACGAACTACTTGGTATGCGCGGATGGCGACATCTGCCGGCGGCCCTCGAACTAGATGGTCCCGGAGGGTTCCCGATGTTTATCGCAAGTTCCAGTAAATTCTAGACGGCGCCCGTCGAGTAACATCGGCAGGCGACCGCGAGTCTGTCAGAAATCTGAAGTGGAGGCTGAGCTGTGAAGTGTGTGCATCGCAGTGAATAGCAGTGTAGTAATTGTGCTCAGTGACGTGAACTGTAGTCAGTGCAGTGAACTGAGGCCAGTGCAGTGGAATGTGATCAGTGTTTAGGACTGTGCGACAGTGAAAATAAATAATCAAGAGAAGTGTAGTGTAAATAAATAATCAAGTGAAGACAATCTGTACATAAATCAAGTGTTCTCAGTGATCTTTATTTTAACAAAATAAAGGTTTTTGTTAAAATAATATCTGTGTTTTAATTCACCACATAGAATCCTAACAATATTTTGAAACTTATTGTACCACTGTAACAGCCAGTTTAATCTAAAGCAGCAGTCATTTAAAAGCAGCAGCAGTTGTAATAGTAAATCGAAGATGCAGGGAATAGTGGACACATTCCCGAAATTAGGTTGGACCATCGATCTTGTCCTAGGTAAGACAGTACTGTATCCAAAGGATCTCGATATTCGGACATTAGTAATGAAATATGAAAAAAAAACATCTCAAACATTATTTTAGTATACCTCAATTCTTTAGAGCTAATAGAGAAAAAGAAAACATGACAAACAGTTGCTTAATAATCAAAAATTCATTATAACAATAATGCATTGTAACAATTGTTGCATTTCTCATTTTTATTAATATATTATTTACTACATTTATATTATATTATTATTATGATTATTATTATATAATATATTTATATTAATATCCCTTATTTTTCCCAGTATTTTTATTTTAGTTTGAAAGGAGTTCTTTTGACGCAAAGTAACCTACTGAGTTAAGCTCTAAGCCACTATTGTCCCTCTCTGTAGCATCTCTGACCGGACGCTTCTAGGGTTCGAGTTCCCACGGTGGCGGTATTTCGACCGCTAGATAGCTAGCTTGGATTCAGCGGCTGTGTAGAGGAGAATTCTAGCGACTGGCTGCTCTGATCAGTAGTTCTCCTTGATTTCTACGAACAACACCAGCCGAATGCTGGAGCAGAACTGTAACAGACAGGCCAAGGACCGCGCGCGATTCTCATTTTCTTTTCCTTGTTCTATCCTCACTCTTTTCTTACAGGCACACTACACTGCATGTCGGGCGCTTAGAGATTTTCCCGGCTGAGGCGGTGCGGAGGAAGGTATCTAGATGAGGAAAGTCTCGCACACAGACGTGTAAGTCGGTGCCGGATCTCATCATTCAGGAGGGGAGAGCATCACCCACGCCCGGGATAAACGTTCACTAAAATGGGACTAATGAGTGCAGCAGTTGACGTGATTAGAATCAATCAATCAACACAATGTAAGGATGAATGATGTCCGTATTTCAATTGTTGTGGCGCCTACGCCAGGCCGGGAGGAGGGGCGGGGGTTATTTCAAACAGAACGCCATCGACCGGAAACAGAGACGGAGGCGGAAGCTGAAAGTTTGATTAGTACTTCCGCGCGCGTCAACTGCAAAAGTCATTAGTCCCATAAGTATAGTGTATGCTTCTGTTTGGGAGGTGGCAGTGGTCCTCCCCCGCTGGATGGCAAGATCCAGCGCCGACCTACCGACGGCTAACGGGTTTTCCTCAAACAAGTATCACCAGCGAGGCCGGAACAAACTCTAAGCTCACGACTGGTCTGCCATCATATGTGGTAGTACAGTGTATGTAAGTGTGTATGTAAATAAGGAGTAAGAAAGGGCAAGGAATAGAAAGGAAAGATTCCGCGCAGTCCGTGGCCCGTTTGTTTGGGTACTGCTCTGTCATCCAGAGAAACCACAGAAAACTATCAGATCAACCGCCCGCTAGAATTCTTCTCCAGATAGCGACACAACTCGATCCGAGGGAGTGTAGACGTCAGGCGCTGCATTGAGTTGGTTGGATAGTGATTCCAGCCGCGTCAACAGTTTAGGTCATTAGTCCCGTAGTGTACTGCATGTTTTTTTCTCGAGAGATGGCGGTGATCTTCCCCCGCTGAATGGCGAGATCCGGCACCGACCTACCTTCGTTTAGGGGGGTTTCCCCCTAACCAGGACTCTCCCACCAGCGGGGCACCGTCCTAGCCGGGACAAGCTCTAAGCTCCTGACCGGTCACCCGGAAAATGTGTAGTGTAGTACATATTAGTGTAAGTGTGTGTGTGTAAGGGGAGAGGATAAGACAAGGAAGAGGAAGGACAGATCGCGCGCGGTCCGTGGCCCGTTTGTAAGGGTACTGTTCCGGCATTCGCCTGGTGTTGATCGGAGAAACTACGGAAAACTACCGATCAGGGCAGCCGGCTGCGAGAATTCTCCTCCAGACAGTGGCTGAACTCGACCTAGCTGAAAAGTTAGTATCGAAAATCCTGCCGCTATCAGGAACCTAAGATCTCCCTGTCGGAGGCGCTGCAGTGACATCAGTTGATGCACTGAGCCACCGCTCCCGGTGCTTAACTGAGAATCGTCTTCTGTTCTACTCTGACTGTGATAAGCAGGAGACTCCTGAATGCTTCCGAAATGGAGCTGATTTTCACCTCTCAGCTTTTGACTTATTATTACATCAAGATCCTTACAAAATATATTTGAAGCAAATTAGTCACGTGTGTAAGAAATTTGTTACGTTTAATTAAAAAGGAGTTGTAAACAGTATGTTAATTTTATCTATTTTCGTGTATTTCTGTAAGAATGCATTTATAAATTTCCATTTTCAAACAGAAAATATTATGTAAAATACTGTAAGAATGCATTTAACTGTTTTCCTATTACTGTTGGCAGTAAATTCCGTTTTTGCAAAGCAAATGCAGTAGTTCGTGAGATACGGACGGTACATTCCGATTTATTCTTATTATATACTTTATTTTGTTCGAAAAATGAAAACTCAAACTACCACACCAGCTTAATGTCCTGTTTTTGATATAACAAATGGTTGTCTGGAATATACACGCTGAGAGCATGGGACATAAATTAGCTTTTAGAGTACTAATTGCCTACAGAGAAATACGTAACACAAATATCAAGAGAAATGTTTTGTAATAATATAATTGATCAACATTTTGTAATTTTATCTATTAAGTAGGGAAGAAATATTTACGTCACGTATCCATCATCCAGCTTGTCAATTTACTGAAAAATATATTTGTCTTGTTTATTATATTATTCCTCAGTACTCTTTACATGAAGTTTTCAGTATTCGAAAATGTTAATGGTGAAATCAACATTATCTACTGGTGAAATAAATGAGTTTTTAAAAATAAACGAAAAAATGTTTCAAATGCAATTATGAATAAAACTATTGATGATGTCTTTGAGGTATTAATATTCCATCATGATCACTTTCAAAGCGACTAAGTAGTAAAACCGTATTTCCCCTTAAATTTCCCTCTTTCCGCCAACAAATCCAATCTTAACACCGCAAAAAAGTAATTGTAGATTTACACGTCACAATTGCAATAAGTCTCTGCACCAAGTCTTTCCATGGTTTACGAATTCCAGTCGGAGAAAGCAAGTCCATTTCTTTGCTTAAAATCCAATTTCATTCCCATTCGTTGAAATATTAATGCAGGTGGACGTACGGGTATGCGCCAGAACGTTCACGTAAATTAACTGTTTGCGCGTGTTTGCGAAACCTTTGTCGCCTGGTGGCGCGGTAATCGCGAATTAATGCTAATAAAATGGAGCCGTTGCCTGCCGTGGTTGTGTCCATCCACAAATAGAGTAGAAAAAAGGCGTGATTTTTACAGTATCCTGGGTTAAAAATCCGCCAATTTGCCTTGTGTATCTGATGGTAAAATGGAGTAATATTATTCACAAATTATTCTTTTAGGTTCGGGGCGAAATGTAATTGTCATTTACACATGACTGGATGAATTTGTACAGACTTAAGGCGTGTGAAAGAAAACAGTACGGTCTGAAGTATGGGTCGTACAGAACATCTGCGATGCACTTCATAGAACGTTGAAATTTATGAATTTCAGATATATCAATTAATATTTCATGGCATTGGATTGTGTTATTTCTTCAATAGTGCTATATTATTGCAAACTATACCATTAAGGGGTGTCTGATGGCCCAATCTAGCCTATGTTAAATTCGCTATATTTTTGGTCCTTTATCTCCCAAGCAACTTCATTTTGAACTTTAAAATTTTTAAGTTTATTCTGTAAATATTCGTTAGTATACTTAAGCAGAATTATTTGAATAGGGTATCTTTGAAAACGAAAAATTATTGAAAATAATTTTAAAAATTAGACATGTATTAATTCATAATTTTGCAATCTATCTCATTATTTCAGTTATATAGCTCGGTCATGTTTACATAAAATTATACTGAAAATTTCATCTTTTTATCTTTAATAGTTTCTGAGAAAATGCGTCGTATATGCAAAAAAATATATTTTTCCAGGAACGAATGTTGAAGTTAAATTTAACAATTAGATACATTTTTTCACATTTTTCTAGTTGTAATTTGCACTATATGATGGAACAACTTTCTTCTCTTTTTTATTAACTAAAAATGTCGTCCTCTTCTTAACTTTTGCCTCTTTAGTCAACAATTTTTCTAACAAAGAAGGTATACTTCCCTAGGTAACCATACTTCTTACCTCACGAACACAAAGAACAGATATAAAGAAACCAATGTTCCAAAACTACAAAAAGAAAGAAGTAACAAGTGCGACATGTTTGCCAGCATAAAGAACAGAGCCTCTTCTGAGAGTCTACATAAGTTACAGACAGTAAGATAATCAGATTGACTGTTCCGTGCACGTAACAAAAGTGCTCGCCGGCTTGTCGTCACTTCCGCGTTCAGACAGTGGCCGCGTCCTGCACTTGCGCCCTGCCCCGAAACGCCACGGAGCCGGACCGGCGGCGCGGTCGCCAGAAGGCATTGCAGTCTCTAACCCCCAAAAGCACTTCATCCACGTCCCCAAACACAGCCTCGACGGCAAAATCTCGGCCTTCGTACAGATAAGCAACTCTCCCGGTCCGGCTCATTCTTCTTGAAAGTTCTGTTCGCGACTACGCTGCCTTCGCTAGCTCTGCTGTTTCCGACTAGCAGATTTTCAATCATTCTTCGTATGTTTCCGTACGAGTAACCACGCTGCCTTCGGCAATTCTGCGATCTTCGCCTGCAGACTTCCGCAGTGCATTTATGCACTTTCGAGTGTTAGCCTCGTATACCGATTCTGCATCGGCATTTGTGCGGCATGCGTTGCCCAGGCGACCGCTGGAAGCTGGCCACGTGAGCCACTGTCTTCCGGTTGTGCACGTGTCCCGTGCTGTGGTCCCGATTGCGAGCAGCATCTGTGCCCGGCCATGGCTGCACAAGTGGGAGCATGCATTCCAACATGGACCCAGTTGTGCAACGCAGGGGTCCACACTTCACATCATCTGCATCTGTAAGGTAGTACAAGTTTCGTCTTCCCCTATTGTGTCGTGTGACCTGTAAAGTTACGTGCCGGAAACTGAACATTACAATTCTACAGTGTAAGAGACAATCTACATAAATCGCCTTCATTTGCGTTAAGTTTCATTTTATTTGCCCCAAGAATTTTTTAAAAATATTTCATTTCAATCAATATATGTAACTTTTGTGTGCGCAGTTTAATGAACAAATAGTATGTGCAAGGTTAATCATCATAATTTCGTGTCTTCAGTCAAATCCGCTTCCTCCCTTACCAGCAGCCTCCCCCTCTCCGGCAGCTCACAGCCCGACGCCGCGTATGATTTACGTCGAACAGAGAAGACTCATTTAGTCCACTTCCGCAACCTTTCCCTTTTTCATATTTTTGCTGTCAGACTCCCTTTAATGGATATCAACAACTAACAACCGTCCACGGAGCTCAAAATAAAACATTGAAATTACACGATTTACGTATATATATTTTTTCTATTGTTTTGAATTTATTTTCATCATTATAAATTTTATTACATTGCATTATTTATTCAACAGCGTGTATAATTGTATAATATAACGTTAAACATGAAATTATTATATTAAAATTGGAAATGTTGCCTGGTAACTAACTCGGGTATTGATACATCCTTTCTCAAGTCAAAATGGCATGCCAGTTACTTTTGTATGCTTTTGGGCAAAGAACATCAAGTGTCCTTCTCCCTTTATTTTTGTATTTTATACAAGTTCATTTTAACCCTTCATTTGAGGAACCATTTTTCGAAACGCTGTTACTCCAGCTGGGTCTAGTAGCCCCTTGCGTTAGCTATTATATTTTGGTTTTTAGAATATTTTATAGATCTATAGGAGGAAATACTATTATTTACATTGCCCCAAAAAGTGTTAGGAAAAATTTAATTAGAAATGATTGTCAGTATATATTGCATATTTTAAGGATGACTTAATTTACGTAATGTTGAACAAGAAAACAGAATATTACATAAAACAATACTAAAAAATAATTTAAAATTACGTTTTTGCCTTATTAATTAATACCAGTGTTGTTTACAATTAAGGCAGCAAATAATTTTTGCATGTTTGCGTAAATACAAGAAAATATTACTTTTCTGCAAACATAGTTTGTGTGACATTTTTTGTTTCCTTGAAGGAAGGGTGGAAGCGTGGGTTAAAAAAGTATGACTTAATAAATACATTTTAACAACTTATACATGATTAAACGTGTATTATATTAGACCTTAAAAATAATCCGGAGTTAAGTACGAACAATTGTTATTTGAGTTTTTATCCGTGAAAAGTTTTCTTTGTCTACATAATTTTCTAAATACATTACTTTTACTTCCATAAAAAATACAGTATTTTTTATCGTACATTATGAAATTTTCTTGGGTAGACGCATTTTAACCCGTCCGGCTTCATCTATACATTACCCCGCAACTCGATTTCACATTGCAACTTTCTGTGAAGAGACCTTGCTCGGACCTTCACACCGCATTCGCAAATGCTCGGTTCGCGTGCTCAGGCAGCGAAACGTCAGGCTGCATTTGCTGCCCAGAGCGCCGTCGCACTGCCCTCGGCACTCATTGGAGACCTCCCCACATCGATAAGGCGCCTCCGCAAGAAATACGGCCCCCCACGTATGCCACTTTGAACGTTTTAACTTTGAAACAACTTTTATTGCTTACCCCCGTTTCTTCTCTGCACGACGCCCGTTGTAAAACGAGATGTTTTCGACGCCGCGAGAAGGAAAAGAAAGGAGCGAGAAAGAAAAAAAACAAGAGTTTGCAAGGAACGTACAAAAATAATTCGCGAGCAACAGCAGCCGGTTATAACCTCTCTGCAGTTTATCCAGCCCACATCCAGCAGTAACTCATTTCGCCTTTTCAATCCTCCGCGCAGCTGAAAGTGCAGTCGAAGGAATTCCTTTGTCTCGAGTCTCGCGGGACGGGAAGTTTTCGCTTTTATATTCCCGTGCGGCTGTCTTCATTCCATTAGTCGCAAACCTCCACCCTCGCCCCTTGCCCGTAATTCAAGTACTGGCCGCTGCCGCTGCTGCTGTCCTCTGTCGGGGAGGCGGGCAGTTACTTAATTCGATTGGCGACGGCCAGGGGGCTTTGAACTGCCTCGCAGCCCTGCAGGCATGCGACGCGGCGCGGCGCGGCTCGGCGCGGCGCGTCGCGACGCATCGCGGCTCTGTGCGTCCCGCTGCGCGACGCCGGCCCTCAAGCCTCGTTGCGCTGGCTGCCGCCGGCGAGGAAACTTTCTGAATGTGACAGCTACGCGAATTATGAAACAGAAAGGCACTAAAAGGGATGTTGCGCGCGCAAACGTGGCGCTGGCGGGGCAGGAGGCCGCATTCAATGTGAACACGAGGTAGGAGAAGAACGGTTAAATGTCAGCCCCGCTGCTCGGTTGGCATGTTTAGAATTACCGCTCCGACGAGGTTATAAACAGAGAAAGTATTTTGAAAGTTGTTGAATAACATTTATGCTCTCTGATTCCAAGTAATTCAACGCTAAAATATGTCAGATATAAATAAAGTAGTCATCACAATATGAATCTCATTTTCTAACCACCAGCAGTTAATATCAAAAGAACATTTTGACAGGAAATACATACAGAAACCCAGGTAATGTTTTTATAATACAATCAGTAACCATTCCTCTGTATTGATGTGAGAATTGAACTGTTTTACATGGAGATAAAATAACCCTGCTATGAAGGGCAATAAAATTGTTGAGAATGGTAGGTAAACAAAACCATATGCAGCTTTTGAGACCTCTGCAATGGGGCAGTGTTTCTCGCAAGGGGAAGAAACACAGGACCTGCACGTCATAAAAATAGGTGTAGAAGCTTGGGTATAAACAAACAGCGTTGTAGGGGAAGAACCTTAAATGTAGGTCATTATTGAAAGAGTAGGGGATTTGAAATAAAAATTGCTTATGCATATACTCGAATGAGTACCTCTGGAGCTCAATTAAAAATAGATATTTAACTTTTAAAGAATGTCATTAATTATTAAGGTGGATGTTTACTTTTACTTATATGTATTGGTAACCAAAATTAAATTGAAGAATAATTTAATTATACATGTTACACATTTATTATAAAATGTACTCTATAGTTAAAAAGAGTAAAAGCAAAGTTTAAATAATGGTTAACATATATAATTAAGCTACAGTTCAATTTAATTTTGGAAGTCTGTAAAAATTCGCAACAAGTAAACTCCAAACTTAAAAAGAAATGTTAGTCATCAAAATATAAGGTAACAGGGTCTAAAAGTGTTCAATGAGTAAAATGAAAATCATTTAGATCTTCTTGAAGTACTACAACCCTGACGAGACGTATTACCCCCAAAATAAGAAAACTGAGTCACTTGCGCATTTGTTGACAGACCAGTCTACAGAGAGGCACGGAGAGACGATGTAACTTTCCTGGTAAAATTTGGTCGCGAGTGAGACTTTTGGAGTTTGTTTAAAACAAATACAAAAGTGAGGAATCCAACTTTTTATGCTAATATTTTGACAGGCTCTGTAGCATACACTTGCAGTCAAGAGACGATAAAACATTCGGGTTCAATTGTCTCAATTCGGTTATCCTGCAACCTCTCAAAAGAAGGATCTATAGCGCAAGGGGTGTGAGTGCAGTTTTCCACTTATGCGAGTTAAGAAGCACAGGAATTTACAGCTAAATCTTCCTTTTATTCAGTGCACAAGAGTACACTATGAATTGGTTCAATAGATTCTGCATTGGAAAGAAAGTGTAACCAATCAAGTTTTGTGTTTAAGTGTATTAGTAACTCTTGTGTTCGTTCTGTGCCGATCTCTGGGAGTGTTCTGTGAGATTCGACTTGGTTCCTACGAACTTTGATCAAGTTAAGGTGCGTTCTTATTAATCTTGTATTTTAGAGCATTTCAAAGATAATTTAGAAATTATATTGTTAGACTTAATTACTCAAAGGTCACGTAAGGACGAGAACATCAAGACGAGAAAGCAACGGAGACCGCAGTTGAACTTTAGTAGTGCATTGATTTGTATTGTGAAGTTTAACGTATTGCAGAGGCTTTAAAATATATTTAAGGAATAAAATTTCGTGCTAAATTATAAATTCCTTCTTCTAAAGTTGACACAGCTTAGGAGGCCATGCTTCGCGCCAGAGAAGTTGCGAAGAATGATTCAAACCCTGTTGCAAAATGTATTGATCTGTAAACAATGCTACCAAATCCTGTTTTAAGCAACTAGATAAAAAATCCAAAATAGCTGTTGATTTACAATTTCTGTGATCATAATTTTGCTCTTAAATCTCTTTTATGTTATGTGGAAGCAAAGTCAAGCATCAAGGGACTGCTACTTTACATGAAGCCCCCCGGACATTTTCAAAATTTTCTCAAAAACGGCTCCAAATTTTTTCTTTAAATTTATTGTAAGAATAGAGTAAAATACGCGTATAAAGGTGGCATAGGTCCGATTTTCACGGTTTACTCTGAAGTTTCAAAAATTGCCAAAGTTTGAATTTTTCCTGCATCATCCTACTACTATAAAATTAAAGATACATATTTTTCTTTCAAACAATTTTTTTGTCCATAAATAGTTGTATCATAAAGTTCATGTACATTTTTTCGAAAATCTAAGTAGTTTTTGTGCAATAGAGCGTGAAATATTTGTAATTAAAAAAATACAGAAAACATATTTTCTCAAAAAATGGGTCCAAATTTTTTCTTTAATTTTTTTGTACAGTTAGTACCTCATGCACCCTATCCGATGACATAATCGCAATATGGCTCTATTAATTTGTTTTTGCAAAAATTAAAAAAAAAATATTTTACCTGTGTCTCACGTCATTAATATTTACATTACTGGCGATTTCTTCACGTTATTTTTTTTATTTAATAGGTAATTATTACAGGCAAAGTAAAAATCTTGATGCAATGTGGCTAGGCCGAAGGCCTTTAAGCCATTACAATACCTACATTCTACAGCGTTCTAACCTTTCGAATTCTGGTATTCACCCCAAATGGTCTCTCCTTCGCATCAAAGCCGCGGAAAGAGACCATAAGGTACGGCTGAGGAAAAAACCCCTGAAGGGGGAAAAACCTGCCGTCAGAAGCCGAGTACATGCTAATCTATCCAGTTTTTAAACCATTTATTTATTTGGCGCGGGCGTCAGGCATTCTCCTTCCAGTGTTTGGCCTCCTCCACACCTGAAAACAAACAGCACCACAGAAAATCGTCCGCACCAACGCCTCTGCCCTAACATTTCCGATTCCTACTTCCCTTCGCCTCCTAATGTGTTTTATTTTAACCGTTTCCTTTTATTTTGTTTTAATATAATTTAATTTTAATTTATTTAACTTATTTTAATTAATTTAATTTTAATTTATTTAACTTATTTTAATTAATTTAATTTTAATTTATTTAACTTATTTTTATTAATATAAGTTAATTTATTTACTTTTATTGACTTATTTATCTACTTATACTTAGCAATTGACTAAAACTTATAACTTTTTTTTTTTACTGTTTACTAACCTAACATAACTTACTGACTAACTTAATTATTGTTAGTTTATTGATTTATTATTTATTTCTCTCCAGTCTAGGCTCTGCTCGTACTAACCAGTGCTGTTTTCCCACTCCCTAATTTCAGTTTCTCTAATGGTCCGAACCTTTCCTAGAAATGTTCCTAATTCTTTCATGAAGTTAGATCTTTTATCACCTAGAATGTTTTGGGCGAGCGTTACGTTCCTATGTTGGAAGTAGTAATTTCCCATTCCCATCCATTTTCCTCTCCAAGTTTCGGTCGCATTGCAAATTAAAAGGATGTGGATCCAGTCTTCCCTATCACCGCAAAGCACACAGATGCCATTACCATTAGAGTCCTTTAATCTACGTTGCATCCACCCCCCGACCCTGAACCAAGCGTATCCCCCTCTTGCGTCCTTTCGCAGTGTGTTTACGTAACGTTCGCAACCCCATAACGGACTCGCGTGAATTTGCGCAACTAGCGAACGTTTTTCGGCCGTTGCTGCCAGGATCTCTTGCCTTTTAATATCCGCAAGTCTACCCGAAATTAGCCGTTCTATCTCACGTGTTCCCCTATCTCCCACCATCTCCGGAGAAACGTCTCCCAGACCTGCACGTTCCAGTAGCAGTTTAATTTTATACGACCAGTGGCGTTGGTTGCTTCCCTGTAACTGCACTCGAAAACATCTATGTATAAGTGTGTCAGACTGTTCACCTGCTAATTTAATCCAAAGTTTAATGGGTTTCATTTTAAAATCTTTCCAAATTCCTACACTACCGACCTCTCTTAGGACTCCGGCATTTGCTGCGAATCTAGAGACTCCGAGAATTAATTTGAAATAATCTGTTTCGACGCTTTCTAGTCGATCTATCCTATCCACTCCCCAAATTTCTGCCCCATAATTCATTGCTGGGAGAACTAGCGATTTAAACATTGTATCGCACACCTTTAAAGACAATTCCGGAACCCTGCGCACTGCGCCAACGATTTCTTTGAGCGCAATTCTTCCTTTACTGTGCGCCGCCACTATGTGATTATTCCATCCCCCATTCATGGAAAATTTTGCCCCAAGATATGTAAATGTTTTAACCCTGGTCGATCTCGTCCTGAGCGTAAAACCATTTCTCTTTGCTACCCCAGATAAATCCATTCTTGAAGACAACTACTTTAGTTTTTTGAATATTTACTTTCAATCCCCATGTTTCACTATAAGTTTCTAAGAGATTTAAACTTTTCTGTAAGCCGTCAATAGTCTCCGAACATAAAACTAAATCATCAGCATATAGTAGTCCGGGAATGTTCAGGCCCTCAATTTCCGGCGCAGATGTATCCGCTTCCTGTAACCACGTCAATAAATCGTTTATAAACAAGATAAACAATAGCGGTGAGAGAGGACAGCCCTGTCTTACTCCTACTGTCGATTTTATTTTTCGCGTTGTACTTCCATCACCGCACCTGACACAGAAATTTACGTCTTCGTACATGCTCTGCAGCACTTTTAAAACTACGTGAGACGCCTAGCCCATTAAGTTTTTGCCATAAAGCTTTCCTATTGATAGAGTCAAACGCCTTTTCGAAATCTACAAAACTGCAATATAAGTGGCCCCGTTTACGCGCAAGCGCCTGTTTTACTAGGGTATCTAACACAAAGATATTGTCGGTAGTCGCGAAATCTTCACGTTTCTTCACGTTATTGCATTTATGAGTACATTCGCTTCAAATAATGTTAAATAAAGGTTTTCGAAAACACAACAGTTTTCTATAAAAATTAGCACAAAATTCCGCATTTGCAGAACCACCTTAACTCCATTTCTCAAAAAGGCTCCAATTTGTTTTCAAAATTTTCTAATGGATAGTGCTAATTGCACTGTTTTATATGTTTAAGTTTATTTTGGTGCATTCTTTTGTTTTTTAAAAAATTACACAAATGTAATTTTTTTGAAATACCTATCACGCCGTTGATATTGGCATTTCTATCAGTGTGTATGAATTATTACACTTGTGAGTACAAGTGCTTCAAATGTATTTAAGTTAATTTTTTTAAAACTCAAAAGATTTCCGAGAAAAAGAGCTTCAAATTTCGCATTTACAGTAAAGCTTAATCGCCATTTTCTCAAAAACGGCTACGAATTTCTCAATGAAAACGTCTATTTACGACGAGTTTCTACTTTTCTTTAATATCCTTGAAGTAATAATTCGGTTGTACTACTAGGAAAGCAAAAAGTTGATAAATTGTCAAAAAAAGTCCTTGAGACGACGACAGATGGCAACTGGTCGGAGAATGTTGCAAGACGTTAAAGCCCGGCCACACCAAGGAAATTAGAAAAAGTTGGTACCAGAAAGTCTGTGCCATTCTGAAGCACCTCTAGTTTTTATTTTAGTTCATAGAATGCAATGAGAATTCCGGAATAATCGAAAACGATAAAAGGTGTAGTAACATGGAAGGTTTTGTTCCAGACTGCACCACTGAAAAGCACATGCGACTAAAGCAAGAAAAAGTTCCTGGAGGTGAGGAGGAATAATAAAGATTTCATATTTCTAGACCCTTTATCGCTAGTTTTTATGGTAGGCACAACAGTTTCAACAAAGAAAGTGTGTCGCGGATAAGAAAGATGTAACGTCTTCATTTCACATCCATTGACACCTTTTACAACAAACCTTGAAAGATCTTTCATTGTTTTCTTCATTGATCGAGAAGTCACGTCAGCTTGGGAGAAATATCTTGTAGATTCTTTAGGTTTAAACCAATGATGTGCAACCACAAATCTAGTACATCAAGTTTAAAAAGCTGCTAGATCTATATTTTTGGTTATCAGTCTTCCATGCGTTCTACAAACCCGTTCAATACCAAATTCCAGGTATCTCCCGCCAGCGAAGCATCGCCCCAGACGGGACCAGCTCTAAGCTCCCGACCGGTCTCCCGGCATGTGAGGTACATGTAAGTGTAACTGTATGTAAGTAAGGGGTGAGGATAAGACAAGGAAGAGGAAAGAAAGCTCGCGCGTGGTCAGTAGCCCGTTTGTTAGAGTACAGCTTCGGCATTTCTCTGTATTAATCGGAGGGACCACGGAAAATTACCGAACAGAGCAGTCGGACGGGTCATTTAATATTCTTGGCGATTTAGGATAAGTAGATGGTAAATAAAAAAGGCATATTTAGAAAATGTCCGTGTATGGATAAAAAACGAACTACTATATAAACAATATAATGAATAAAGAAATTTTGGATTGTTTTTGTACAAAGATTAGGTATAAGAAAGTTAGTAAATATGTTTTGTGGCACATTATTTTACAACAACACCTTACAACAAAAATTCTCTGAATTTTCTTTACATGCTCACTGACGCCAAATGCCTGAGAAATAATTATCTCTATAATAAATTTTGACAGAATCACAATAATAAACTTTCACAACTATTACTTTAAATATAAATAGTTTAAACCTTAACTGGATGTACGCAATATAACACCACACCCATATACAAGTGACATTTGTTGATTTCTTTGAACACGAACTAATCCTGTTATTACATACTAGGGGTATGGAGGAGAAACAAAGGTGCAGAACGAAATCACAGTGTGAAAAAATGTTTTACCAAAAAATATCACTCACACTGTGCAAGAACCAATAATAAAACATTATCGGTAGCATGAAATCAATTAAATAGTTGGACAAAAACCGTTTCCACAAATACTGTAATAACATATTATTGTGTTCATAAAGTACAATATATGTCTAAAAACCAAGAATTAAAAAATGCTGTTCCATAAGGGAACATTGCAATAGCAACTATTTAATGGCGAACCGCCTATTCCTGGGAACCTTGTGTCGCATGACGTGAGCTGAAGCACAAGCAGTTACGCACTGTATATGATAATACCAGTGCCAAATATAGTAAAGAACACAATCAGTTACATGTATTTCAACACACCAAACGAATATCAGGACAAAATATCCTATTATTATTATTATTATTATTATTATTATTATTATTATTATTATTATTATTGCAAATAAATAGCAGATTCAACTATTTCATTCTCACCACTTCAAGAACGGCCATGTTCTAAACGCGTCAGTATAGCTGATTCAAATATTATCACCCTAGCTTTTATTCCAAGAGAGGTCCGAAATTTCTTTGCGGGGGCCACCTAGATCGTCGAGAGTCATCTCTGAAACTAGGAAGTACGAGTAGAGTCAAATACTTCAGGGTCGCTAGTCCAATAGAAGCCTAGATTTAAACGCATTATCATTACCAACTCTAAAGAAAGCAACTTCCCTTGAGTTACCAAATAGCCTTGCGGGTGTCTTTCCCTTCTCCTGGCCACCTAGTTCGTCCAAAACCATCTCCTAAAATACAAAGAAGGGTAAAATATTTGTGTATCAAAGGTTTACTATCAGCCTAGTTCTAAACGCGTCAACATCGTGTAATCAGACAAAAGTACCTTCCCTTTAGCTCCTGAACAACAACGAGAATTCCTTCCCGTTCTCTTGGCCACCTAGCTCTTGATTACCCATCGCCGAAAATACAAAGCAGAGTCAAATAAATATTTTAGTAACATTAGTTCATGAGTAGCCTACTACGAAACTCGCCAACGTCGGCAATTGAAAGGAATGCTACTTCACTTGCGTTTTCGATCACACTTCAACATTCCTTCCCGTTCCTTTGACTGCCTAATCGAGGTACGTCAATCCGCGCCAGCCTGAGCAATTTGCCCGTCTGGGAAGCCCGGCGCTCGCATGGGCATGAGCAAATTCCCCTGACTTCGCACTCATTTCCTCTTAAAATCCAGAAAGGGGTGTACTGCGCAAGCTGGGGCGACGGAGGTGGTAAATAGTCGCTTCAGTCGAAAATATGTCCGCAAGATTTTTTCTATCAAATAATGGAGAATTATATTATATTTATATTCTTCACTACTTACGTATTACTATTTGAAGTTTATTTGCCTACTAAATTCTACCTTTTTAAACATCTTTTCTAAGTGACCAGAATATGTTTTAATGGAAAATTCCTTCCCGGTTTTTGTTTAGTGTAGTGATATTAAATCATTCAGTTGCTTATTGTATTTAGCAACAATATTAATAAATTAACAAGTCTCTGTAAGTTAACAAATGTCGCTTACTAACGGACAGCGCTTTGAACAGACAAAATATTTGTCTCTTAAACCTTCTAATCTGAACGTAAAAACAATTCTTTTATACCACTCATAAGTAAACAGGATTACAAAATCAAGAAACTTTTGATTCATTTCTTTTTTAAATTTTACTCTCAATTGAAAATTTGAAATCAGACTGATGAATTATTTCATTTTAATGGATAATTTCTTTGTCTTAAAGAGAAAATGGAAATTAATGTAGCTAAATATGTGATAACTGTCAAGTAATGTCTCCAAAAGGCTGTAATAAACCAGGTATCCAGTGACGTACCGCCACTCCGTAGCATTTGTACATCCCTTACTTTTAAATCTCGCGCCAATTTCTTTGGACGCAGTGGCCGCGAGCTCTCGAAAGCTTGTTACCTTGCCAGCGACCTTGACATGCCTAGCCTAATCAAACGAAAGTATTAAGTACCATTAAGCTCCTTACAGCCGAGAGTATTCCTTTCCGTCCCTTTGACCACTCTGATGTTGAAGCACCGTCCCTTCAAACACAAAGCAAAGTCAAATATTTCAGTAACATTAGTTCATGAGTAGCCTGCTACGAAACGCACCCACGTCCGCAATTGAAAGGAATGCTACTTCACTTGCGTTTTCGTACAGCCTTGAACATTCCTTCCCGTTCCCTTGACTGCCTAATCACCCGAAAGTACCAAGTACCATTTAGCTCCTTACAGCCGCGAACATTCCTTTCCGTTACTTTGACTACCCAGCTCTTGAAGCGTCTTCCCCCGAAAATACAAAGCAAAGTCAAATATTTTAGTATCATTAGCTCAAGAGTAGTCTGCTACGAAACGCGCCAACGTCGCCGATTCAAAGAAAAGCTATTTCACTCGCGTTCTCGAACACACTTGAACATTCCTTCTCGTTCCCTTGACTGCCTAATCACACGAAAGTACCAAGTACCATTTAGCTCGAGACATGAGATGTTCCCTAAATCACAAAGCAAGAGTCAAATATTATAGTCCCATTAGTTCAAGTGTAGTCTGTTTCTAAACGCGTCAACATCGTCGATTCAAAGGAAAGCCACTTCATTCGAGTTTCCGAACAGCCGCGATAATTCTTGTCCATTCCTTTGATCAGCCAGTTCTTGGAGCTTCCGAGAACTCAGGCATTAAACCCAAAGAAAAATATTTGGGGCTTACTAGTTCAACAGCAGCCAAGTTTTAAACGCGCCTACATCCCCTACTGAAACGAAAGCATCCTCCCAGGTCAGTCTCAAGCTTTCCCTTCCGTTCCTCCGGCCACCTCGTTATTGGGCGAGTCGTTTGGGTCGTCATGGAGCAGGGTTGCCAGGTTGGAAAATTTTGACTCCAAAATGGGAAATTTTTTTCGTTTTGGGGAAAGTATACATGAACGGACGGGGAAATGTTTCGGGAGGTTATTTTCATCAACAGTCGAGATAAAAATATTATTCTCTGAATTATTATGAATAAAAAATGTACATCAGACTTCATTCTCTCTCATTTTTATGCGTTAAAAAGAGGAAAACAAATGACAGGTGTAGAGAAAGGAAAGCATGAGGAAAACGAATACATAAGGTTTCGAGCAGGTCAAAGAACTTGGGTTAATTTGAATTCAAGTGGACAACCAATGGAATCATCAGGAACAGCTCATGACGTTGGTCCATAATTTGGAGAATATTTTTCGATTCACAGTTGGGGAACGTTGCTTCATTGGAGAGGCTAGTGAAAGAAACTCCGTAGTGGTGGTGGGGCAGTGGCGACCTGCCGTGGCGTGCGGGTGCGAGGCCGCCCAGAGGTGGCCAGCGGAGGGTGCGTCTGGACGCCTTTGGCGCGCGGCGACCGCAGCGCGCCCCGCGCCCACGCGGCGCGTTTTCTTTGAAGCTGCGGTGGCGGCGCCGGGGCAAGCCGGCCTCCGCGGCGCGTCGCGGCGGTCACGTCGATACGGGACGACCGCCGCCGGCTTTGCCTGTGTAATTGGCTTTCCGATGCCGCCCCGGCTCATCGGAGCCCTTGCTGACCGGGCGCGGGCACGAGGGGAGCTGTTCGCTGCCGGAGCTCGCCGCAGCTTTGTGGCGGCCGGCGCTGCTCTCTGCGGGCGCTGACAGCGCCGTTTCTCGCCACGTTTCTTTATCGCTGATGGATTCGTACGCGATTGGCTTCGGCCGAACGTTGTCAAACTATTATGACATCTTACAATGCATGTCACTTGGTTGTTGTGTTTACAAGGGCCGTTGATTGGAAAATGTCGAGTTGAACTACTGATGGACCGTGGCAGTTTGGCACTAGTGAAATTCCAATTTACAGAAAGTTCCTCCGTTCCTAGTTTTTAGAGAAAGGAAGTTGAGAGGTCAATTATAATTCACTTTTCTGATAGTTGAGTTCATATCAGGGTACACACATATCTTTGTAGTGCTTGTTTATCATTTTGTATTATACAGCTCGTTCAGAATTACCAAGAATTATCAAACGCTTTAATTACCAACTTGTTTTACCTTTTATACTACCTACCTTTGACTATAGCTTCTAAAATCCAATATCAAATCATTTTGTTCTTTAAATGACTGATTTGAAGTATTGCAAGTATTTCATATGACTTTCAGTATGCCAGTGGTATGAAGGTTGTTTCTATAAGCGAGACCTGGTGGCATGGATGGAATGATGAAATATCTGCTAAGCAGTTGGTCTCTTCGCCATAACTGCACTAGGGAAAGTGACACTGGGACTTACACACCAGACATAAAAAAAATGCGGAGATTAGATAAATAAATTAAATTATTTCTGTTGGTATTAACCTTTCGCTGAAAGAGCCCTCCGAGGCAAAGGCCGTCGGTCATCGATGAGCGCCGTGCTCAGCCATGGTATTGACGTAAATCGACCTTGTTTAGGAAGTTTCTTTCGACTTAATGAACATTTTTGCAATTACCATATCTCTGAATCATATTTATTCTAATAAAAACAATACAAAATTATTATAACGGATATTAATAAAACATTAAAAGTTGATGTATGTTGTTTGCTACTTTTTGAATTCTCAAAATTATTTAAATATTTTTCATTGCAATACATACGAATAGTACGACTAAGTTTACAACACAAAATCTGCTTCATTTTTATAATGTATATACATGTTTTTCTTGTTAAAATAGGCGCATTCAATTATTTCATTTTGTATCGATTATTGTAACTTTTTTAATGTAAACAAATTCCCTGTTGCCCTACCCAGAGACTTCAAAATAATCGTAACTTAATGAAACACGATAGAAAAAATACCTCCTACCACCAGCGCTCTTGATGGAAACAACTGCGAGGAACCTACGAGGCGGGGAATCACTTGAGTTATCTTCGACTGACACGAAACAGTCGTCAAGGTTCCGCCATTTCGACTGCCAAGGATGATGTGCAATATCTAAACATTAAGGGTCTGACAGTTATTAGGCCACGCTATTCATTTTATAATTAGTCTTCATCCCGTGCCTCAGGACTGATTATAAGTAGTACTACTACTTCTGACATTAACATTAAGTATAAAATTAGATATTCATGTGCATATAGTAATTATAAATTTGTTTCACTTCAGAGTGTTCTACAATTTGTTATCATGTTCAATTTTAGGGTTATTGCAGTTCATATAACATATGAACCCCCAAACCAAATTTTTAAGATACTACTAAGGATTTGCCATGTACGAGTTAACAATTATACATCTTCCAAAGACCCGTAAAAACAGTGATACTTAATTTAAAAAACACAAAAACGACGAATAAACACAAAGGATAATCTAAAGAAACTCTAATAAGTTTCAATAATAACAAACAATACTATTTTCCGGATTACATCAATGCTGTTGATTTATAGTAAAAATTGGGAATATAAATATGAATTACTAGTACGGATCGTCGACGGAAAATATGGCGCTCCCCTTACACAGTAGCAACAAATGCAACTGCTCGCTGGCCATAGCGTGCAGACACTCACTGTACAGAACTATCGTTTTTCTCTTACATTTATAGGAAGCTGAAGTTTTAAGAATCTATCGGTATTATAACTTGTAAAAAAACAATTGAAATTAAGGTGATAGCGACGCTCACCCGTCGACAAATGTCGGATTAATTTATTCAAAGTTTTAACTATATTTTTATGGTTTACTAGTTCATTACTGTGTGTTTACAGACCTGAAACAAAACACGTAAAGGTATTGTTAATACCTATGCGGGCTATCTGATTCTTTATGCCCTCGGGCTTTTTAAATACTTTATGGCCCGCTCGTATTTTTATAAATTCGATTTTTAAAGTTAAGATGTAAGCAAATACAATAAATAAACGGCATAAATCTCAAGTAAGTAAAATAACTCGTTATAAACCTTACTTTCCTTAATTGTTATGAAAGTTGCAATTTTGAATTGTTTCCGTGAATTTATAACTGCTATCAGTCACTCACATTTCACTGTTACGAATCACCGCTTTTAGAGATATAATTATGTACTTCTTGAGTAGCAGTACTAGTAGTAGTAAGATATATGAGACACATCAGCTAACATTCGAAATGTTATTTTTTGGTGTTATGATATGTCATAACTTCTAACATCTAAATAACTTTTAGCAATAGAGGCTAATAACCTAAAAGTATTGTTTCATCAGCGATATTTATTCACACTGTTATATAACCCGCAAATACACCATAAACAGTGTTATATATTTCTCGAGATGTTACTGGAAACCACTGTCCGTAGTTTTGTTATCTTTTGTGAGAATGTCCACTGTAACTTTACAATATTCTTTCACTTTGTACGAACAAATCAGTCCAATAACGATTATGCAATAGTAATTGGATACACACTCTGTTTGGTATATTTTACGACATATTGACAAATGACTATTACTATGTGTCTTTTCACTTTAGACGTTATATTATAAAATATTTCGATTTCTCGTCTGATTCAGCAACGAACTAGTAAACCATAAAATTTTGTATGCACCACGGGCGTGACTAGGTGTTTTTGCCCCTCAGGCGACTTCCAACCCCTCGGACCAGAGGCCCTCAAAAACATCTACTTAACGCCCTTGATACATAAATAACTATTCTGTACACCTTTTAAAAGCAATTGCAGCAAGTGAAAAAATGTGTTTCAGAACCCTCAAGAATGAAGTGCGTAAGATATTTCTCAAATTTTCGTCACTTACTAGAGTTCTTTCTTGAATGAAATTGATGATTCACGTACACTATAATTATTTAGCCAATTACATCCCATTAAGGGCCTGCTGAGCACACGAAAAGAGTAACCGATTCCTACTAAGGAAGATTGGCCAAATGACGTAATTTGCACAATTATTAATTGTTAAAATTAATTGTAATAATTATTAATTAATTATTCAAACAATATTTTGTTAACATACAGGCTTTTGTTCACAATTAAATGGTTAGGTAGTCTATTTAACGCAATCCACACAATTTAGAATACCATTCTACAACACACAACTTGACATAATTCGTAACTAAACTTGATTGTTTACAATTAGGTCAAAATGGTTTGTAGCAATTGATCCAAATTAATTTGTAATATTTTGTTGTTCTTCGTTAGTTCAACGGATTTGGTGTGGTACAGCGATTTCCATCATCTTCCTGGCGTTCGTATCTTCTTTTGTTCTTGGAATGGTTGATTCAGCAATTTCATTTTCTTTTGTGTTAAATGTTGCCTAGAGAGACCTGCTGCTTTTTAAGTTCATCTGCCCATCTTGCCCTTTGTCAACCTCTATTTCTTCAACATCACGCTGTTGCTTCATGTGTCTATCACGTATACATGCGATTCACGTACATATGTGGTACCAAATGTTATCCACAAATCGTATTTTCTTAAATTTGAATATTTTAGTTTTTGAGCTCCTTGTAAAATTGTTCGATTGCGCCTTTTAAAACCATAGAAAATGTTTCACAAAATCTACGTTTGCATCTCAACTTGGTCAACTCCATTTGCAGAAACACACTTTGAATATTATATAGTTCTTCGATGACTTTTCAAAACTAGCTCTAATATTTTGGTACCCGAAAATGCCCCCTCAGTTAGGATCAAACTTCGTAATATCTTTTGAAAAGGACGCTGCTGCAGAGTTCGACAGTGTTATCGCTAATGGAAAATCGAGTTCGTTTACTATTGATTGTTTCCTTTCAAGCTCTGTTGCTCTTGTACGCTCTTCGTCTGCCCCAGTAGCATGAGTCATGCCACTGCCACAGAAAGCAACCTTTTCTACAATACTGCCTAATGTGGTTGCAGTCCACAGCTTCAGAGTCCGTGTATTCAAGGTTACAGCCCTGTCAGTGACGTATTTTTTCTAATTCGATGAAAATTGTACATGTTCTCCTACTCATTTGACTTCATGTTTTTGACCGATCAACTTCAGGGGCATGTATAAGCAGTATCTTAGACAAGCAGGAAGCAGATGATGCCTGACTTCTTTATGTACCATGTCCCTACAGAATTGTTGGCCGGAGATGCTCAGAATTTACATGGCTCATTACCATGATATAGGAAGACAAGGAAAGTGTGTCCGTTACGTGGATAGATTGTAGCTGTTTGCAATGAAGAGGAAGAAGAGGAGATGTGAAAGGAGGTGACAAAGAGAAAGAGGAGGAGAGAAAGGAGAAGGAGGATAAAAGTGAAGAAAAGGAGGAAGAGGAAGAAGAATAGGAAAAGGAAGGGAAGGAAGACGAATATTAATCAGATACTGTGTTATTTATATTCATCATATACTACACATTAACGAGATAATGCGACTTTAACATTAATTACGAATTAGGACTAATAAAACACTTGGAATCGGGCTACTTCAAGTCCCTTCCCGACCCCCCATAATCTCTCCGTTATCCTTGAATGCTACACGCGTATCGCGAGCCGGGGGCGTGGCGTGGTGTGGGGCGGAGGGGGGGGGGCTGCGCGCGACAGAAACCCTCCCTGCGCGTCGCCGTCACAAAACCCGAAGAGAGCGGATCTCGGAAACAAGATTTAGCAGCAAACTGAGCAGTCGCGGTTTGAGCGCCACATCAAAGCGCAAAGTTTGCACACATCCTCATTCATCCGCGCGGCGCTTCACTCGCGCGGGCTCACGAGGAGTGCGCGGGGTGGGAGGTGGAGAGGGCGCGGATCGCTTCAGCCACAGAGATGTCGTGGAGATGGAACTGACAATGGCTACGCGTTGAAGATGGCGAAGGCGATGACGTAGGCATTAGGACGACTTCGGGGGGAGCGGTGAGTAGCGCGGGCAGTGCAAACGGCAAGGAGCTTTGAGGGCCGTATGAGAGGGGGCGGATGATGCCTCGAGGGCGGGAGGGGGGGGGCTGGGTTTGGTGCGCCGGGGCGGCAAGGGCGCCGTGACTCCGGCCGAGTTTGTGTTGCCAATTAAGTGAGATAATGAGTCGTGCGAAGGGGAGGGGGCGGAGGTGGGGAATAAACGCGGGGCTTAATTGCTAGTGATGTCGGTGCGCGCGCGCGCCCTCTTCCGTGAACGCCGCCGAGGGCGGGGCGGGGCGGGGGAGGGGGCGGGGCGAGGAAGTCGGAAGAAGCGCCGCCCGGCCGGGAGGTGAGCCTTGGGGAACACCCGCTCCGCTCTGCGGCAACTTCCGAAGCCGCGGGCGCGCTCGGGCGCTTTCGCTGCGAACTTGTGTGGTCCCTGGAATGTAGATTATTCTGTGTGCGAACTATTACAGAAAGACTCTCTGTGAATATTACTTCTACGTTCGTATATATTCTAAAGGATTACCCGTTCATTCCTGTGTCTTCAACCTGTGTGTTCATTCCTATGTAACATTTGGAAAAGGTAATAATATAATCAAATATAATAATACAAATTTCTTCTTTAAAAAGTGAATGTGAGAAGTGGAAAATTCAAATGTTGGGCAGACAATATTAAACAAACATGCAAAGTACAAAAAAAAAGAGGAATTGCTCTCATAGATTCAGTGATACGTTATCTTAAATATGTTCAAAAGAAGACACTGTAAGTCTAAATAAAGACCGTAAAGTTTTCTACAATGTTACAGGCAGAATCAGCTGTTACCGCAGTATTAGTATAAAGAACTAAGTAAACACAGTCTATTATATCATAGATAATAAGCACACGTTATTATAATATTTAAAATCGTATGCCCACACAAAATTATAATATTTAAAATCGTATGCCCACACAAAATGCTCTGGGAAGAATAATTGAAATGAAATTACATCCCTTTTTATAAGCTGTAAATTGAATTATCTAAATCTAATTATGGGCATAATAGTAAATCAAATTTATATCTAATTCACATCAATGTTGAATAGAAATAAGAAATAATAATTTCCGACAAAGGTAAGACATCCTTTGGCGAATGCTTGTGCAGCAAGAGGAGCCTTCCGAGAAGCGATAGTGTTTGCTCTGAGCCCCATCGCTGGCGCCGCCTGAAGCTGAAGTGGGCAACCCCTCTCCGTCACCCAATCGTTAAGCGCACTTTAATGAATGTTTGCGCTCGGGGTCGTTAGCCAAAGTTGTCGACATGGATTTTGATGCGATTTTTATAGAGACCCGTGTCATGCAAAAATCTACTTTGCATAAGATATTGAACCCGCTTTTATAAGCTTTTCAGGTTTTGCTACAAACTCTCAGGTACCATCGTGAGCTCCGAAAACATTGACTTCGTCGTGAGAATATGGAAAGTTTTCATAAAATTAAAAACATTGGTTTTCTTTTTTTAAGTACTTTTGTCGTCGATCCACAGCTTCTGAATGAATCAGTAGGTATTGTCAAGCACAAGACAAATGGAACTGCTAATGCAGTTTTAATTCTCTCACCGCGGGAGGGCATTGTGATGCACGAATCCGACATTACGACATCGGTTGTTTTATGGCCAGTTGATCGAAATCGGGGTTGGCTCGCGAGGGCTGGGGGAGATGGGGAGGGGCTAGGGGAGGGCAGGCGCAGCCCAAGGGGAAGGTGGAGCGATGCAGTCCACAGGCTGGGGAGGGTATTTGAATAGGAATGAAGTGTTGTGGGTGTCGGGATAGGCGGCCAGGGTCGATGAGGGGCGGCGAGTGCAGTATTCCCTGTGTGGTATGTAGATAGCGATGGGCAATATTGGAATGGACATGCAAACGAGATATCGATAGTGATAATAGAAATGATGTAGGAAAAACTGGAATCGAGATGGCATTTGAATTCGAGGTGTGACGAGGAATGGAAGAGTGAGATGAGCAAATATTATATAGCGATGCAAAAAACGGAAGTGCACGGAACGATGCAATGATAAAAATGTTAAAACAATTAAAGACAAAGTGAAAGATGAGAGAAAATGACAAGGATTGTAAACATAAAATAAGGAAAAGAAACGCCAGGCGAAGAAAAAAATTCATTAATACCTTACGTACCAAGAAAGGTGAAAACATCGTGCACATGTAGTACAAGACAGAGTCAAGTAAAGAGCACGCACACCCAAGTGTGGATAAAGCGACACAGCGCGAGTACCCGGAATGGTGGCAGCAATGGGAGCGGAGGTGAGAGGGCTCGCGCAAGCAGCCATACCAGCAGCGCAAGGAACGCAGACTGCCAACGCGGCGGGCGGTGTGGGGGCGACGCCTGCATGCCAGGAGCAGCACGCGTGAGCCACATTGCGGGACGGGGGAGGGGTGTGGTCAGGCAGGGGCGGGGCGGGGCGGGGTTGAGATGGTGACAGGTGAGGTGGGGCGGGGCTGGGATGGGGAGAGGCGAGGCATGGACAGGGATGGGGTAAGGTGCGAGGTAGGGACGGAGCGGGGCAGAGAGGAGAGGCGGGGCTTGGGGAGAGAATAGGTTAGGCCGGGGCGGTCCTGGGGCGAGAGAAAGGCGAAGTAGGGGAGGGTGTGGGGGTGAAGATAGGTCGAGATAGAGGCGGGGTGGAGCTGGGGTGAGAGGAGGCGTGGAAGGGGGGTTGCGGTGAGGGAGAGGCGTGATAAGGGCGGGGGCGAGGCGAAATAGGGATAGGAGTGGGGCTGGGTGCGAGGAAGCTGGTGTGATGGAGAAGCGCGGTAGGGGATGAGGTAGGGACGGGGGCGGGGCTGGAGTGGGGAGAGGCGAAGTAGGCGCAGGGGAGGGGCCCGACGAGTTGGCGGCGTGCGACACCAGCGCTGTGCAGCGGCGACGGAAGCGCCCCTGGCGGGGAGAATGGCGGCAGCGGCGATTGTCCTGGCGCTAATCAATCTTAATTTGCAGAGGCCTGACAACGCGCTGGCTCCGGCGTTTGACACGTAATTAAACAAATAGAGCGGATTCCGTGGGCGACGCACTGCGTGGTCGCCGCAGCCGCCGCGGCCGGGCAGGGAGGGAGGGAGGGAGGGAGGGGGTAGATGGCACACTGTGCGCCCCGCCTCCGACTCTGATCCTGCGCTGGGGCTCCGAATCGGGGACAAAGGGAGTAATGAGCGGGAGAGAGAGCACGGAGGGAAATTATTTTAAGAAGAAGCAAAAGACAAATGAAAGGAAGACGAAAATAATGCAGAATGGCTTACTAAAAAAGGAATAAAAGTTAAAATGAAAAAGTTAATCAATGTTTTAGTCTGAATATAACCAAATGGATTTATATGTCAATGAGTATTTGTTTCAGCATAACTCTAGAGCGCGTAGAACAATTTCAATTACATTTTGCATGAAAACATTTGAGCTGTCGAGAAGAAGAGGGGGATTTACATTTGAAAATGTAGGTCGTACTTTTTTTAAAAAATTTCGTTTAATGCAAGCCACAATGCAAATTGAGATTTTGGACTTCATATTTTCTAATATTTTTCAGTCGTGTTTTTTGAAGTTTGGACAACCAATTAAATACAGCCAAATTTATTTCATAACCTTATTCAATTGAAATGGACGACGTTTCGGAGCCTGATCCGTCTCACCCATCAGGTGCTACAATTGAACATTGTTACATGAACAAAATTAGTAATTTGTAATTATTTTTGTGAATACATTTTCAATTGTAGCACCTGGTGGGGGAGACTGAACTGAACAATTTCCGAAAGGTCTTGGATGGAACGGGGCAGGAATGAGTGGGGTGGAGCAAAGCAAAGGGGCGTGGCAGGGGGTGCAAGTGAAGTGTGGTTTGTGCCGCGCGCATTGGCTTTCTGTATGTGCGCTCACTCGGTGTGCTTGTAAGGAGCGCCATATGGCGAGTACCGCATATTACGGTACGCATTCTGTGGGTCGCAAGTTGTAACATTCGAGAATTGAGAGATCGCGGGTGCGAGCATGTGTATATGACGCGTGTTGTGTGAAGATTTGGTTTCAAAATTACCATTGATATTGTCCTTTTTGTTTTATGTTATAATTACAGCAGAAAAGATAATATGATTTAATATGATTTAATAAATAGGTCGTATGAACGAGCAGGTCATTAGCGACCACAGTCAAAAAACAATGTATATACGTACAAAAGAGCATAAAAAAGAATCTTGACCCGTTGTAATTATATGTCTAATGGTTCTTAAGTTTGGGTCACAGAAAGAAAACAGACAACATTGCCGACCTTTCGGCCATATATTTGGCCTTCATCAGGGCTACATAACAGATAACATTTATTTACATAAATATGTACAGTGCACCATTTCATTAGAGATATAATTAGTTAGTTTATTAACAATATAGTTTATTTGATTGTTACCTGGAACGTTATGCATAATGTACGTCGTGCATTCTACATATACCTATAGTCTATGTAGTTCCATCTCACATAAATTATATAGGGT
The DNA here is from genome assembly GCA_011170035.1 of Teleogryllus occipitalis. Taxonomy (NCBI): domain Eukaryota; kingdom Metazoa; phylum Arthropoda; class Insecta; order Orthoptera; family Gryllidae; genus Teleogryllus; species Teleogryllus occipitalis. The sequence goes on along the minus strand of BLKR01001830.1, from coordinate 116,313 downwards.
TTCAACCGTGGCCCAAACTCAAGAACCATTAGATATAAAAAAGAATTTAAAAATAAAACAAATACATACTTTGTCAATGTAAGAGTAGCATTACATGACAAACATTGGCGACCACACACAACTCAACAGAATTTCGTATAAACATAAATAAAATCATCAGAATATATAATGTGCATTACCAATACATTAATTTATATAATATTTAGACACTATTGACGCTTACAAGATTTTTACTTCATTACAGTTTATTTATAAGGATAATTAATTATAATCTGAAGACATTTCATATTTCTGTTCATGTTAAAGAGAATGAAATTAATACTAGTCTTTGTACATATATGATGATACAATATTATTTTGAAAAATAACTTTTCATAGTAATCTTAATAATAACTTAGACTTGTCTTCTGAAGCTCATAATATGTGAAATACCAGCGTCAAAGATTCCAGTATTAATGAAGGTTATATTAGAAGTTACATTAAGATATCTTTTTAATAAGTTATTGTAATAATATCTCGTGAGGAATTACTGGGCACATATTTGATATAATGAATCTTTTGTATTTATTAGTAAGAGATCTAGCACATACTGTTAGTTTTTTTTATTGTAATACTCTTGTAATCTGAAACTTTTTTGATACTAGTCTCTAACAGTTAAGGAATCTTGCGGTTCTATTACTATTGCCTGATTCTTGGTAGGAAAAATATCAGTTACAGTTAAACTAGCGTAAGATTTCTTCACTTGTGATTCATGTTGTTTATCTATTGATTCTCTATGTTTACATTTGTACATGCTACATGGCAGCTTACTTTTAATATCTGTTAGCTCTTCCGATTCAGTTGATGCACTAAATAACACTAATATAATAAACATTCACTAATATGATAATAGCTAATTTCTTATTTCGCGCAGCAAGGATAAGTGCTGATCACACCACGATTTCAGCAAGACTGATAATATGGTAAATTTCTGACACAATGAGGATTTTTAAAATTTTATTTAGTAGACATGTAATTATTTTGTACATTACGTGTTATATTTCTTTTTATTACACGTATTTGAAATAAATTACCACCTTATTTCTTTCTATGTGTTTTAAGAATTGTCATTATTACTATTATTATTATTATTATTATTATTATTATTATTATTATTATTATTATTGCTATAATCATAACATTTATTTTATTTCACTCTATAATTCATTCTTTTACTATCTGATAGATAATTGCGATAAATAAATACTGGAGCCTAGACAGATTACTTCAATCAGTCACTTGATAAATCGCCTGGTGGAACAAATGGCAAGGAGCATCCGCAGAATGCGAGCCAAGCAAGAAGAGGAGCTCCAGAGGCGCAGGGCCAGTACGCAACGAATCGAACCCAGGACTCGGCCTCGGACAGGGCAATGACGCGTGCGGTGAGGGGCAAGGGAAGGGGAGGGGGCGTTTTACATTAACTGTTATCCCCGTAGTGAAAAATGTTCCCATTACCTCTCGCCCTTTGTGATCGGGATCGACACCCGGCCGAATCCATTTTTCCCGGAAATCCCTGGCCCTCCGCCTCCACCTCCCCTTCCCTTTCTCTCCAGTGTCCTGCGCCGTCCCGCCATTAATCACGCCCCACTTTATGCATTTGTCACCTTCATCAATATTATCATCAGTCACGCGGATATTTCCGTGTATTACTGGTTGTATCAGTAATACATCATTATCGCGTGGCATTTATATCCGCCAGACGCGATCCGCTGATCGAAGCCGTACATGTAGTTGGTGGGATGAATCAAACGGCGAAACACTATACGAGCCGGTGTAGGAGTGAAAATAAGACTGAACGAGGAAGAAGGCGTTGATGTGGAGGGTCGCGGTTTCGATTCCTATCGTGTGGCAAAAAGGTTTGTCGAAAGTTTCTGTTGTTCAGAGCCGCTCGTTTGCTGATCCCACGTCAACTCCGTGAAAATATCCGAACGTGATGTTGACGTAAAATAGTACTTCTGGAGAAACTCATGATGATGTGATTAAATTCTTTGTCTACTTATTTTGTATGCCATACTTGGATAAAAATTGGTATGCGCATTGCTCTATTGTGCACAAAGAGAATCAAACGAGAGCTCCAATGAAATCGCGTTCGCTGTAAAATCGAATATCATGTCTACCTTGATCATATGAAATATATGAAGACTTACCAAGAATTGCATACAGTACAATAGGAAAGAAATATGCAAAGAATAGTACCACTGCTATGTACGATCTGGTTCTCCAAGATATCTTAGAAAATTTAAAGGACGCAGAAATTATATCATTAATAATGTAATAACATGTTGAACCAAAAGAAATACATGACAAACTTATGGAGAAACTTGAAACAATGCAACCAGACCCCTTCGCTTCAGACGACTTTATTCAAAAGGCGTGCCATCACATTCACGTATCCGCGTCATTCGGAAGCCAATTCGACGTTAGGGATTCGTCCAGGTGAACGCGGAGAGGAAGACGTGCCCGGCGGCTGGTCAGGTGGGGTGGGGGTGGGGGGCGAGGGCGGACGTGATGGGCGAGGCACCTCGCAGGTGACAACGGGCGAAGGCGACTCGCGCGGCGCGGGCGGGGGCGAAGGCCGCTCGGACGGGCGAGCGCCCATTGATTATTTAAAGCAATTACGACGCCCAATAAAAGCCACCGGGTCAATCAATACGCCGCCAACAAGTGGGCCGCCCCGCCCACCCTTGCCTTGCCTCATCCGGCCCGACTGGACCATACGCCAGCCTCGTCCCATTGGCTTCGCCTCTCTCACACTTGTTTCCTTCCCCGCTTCGTCCTTACTCCGTCCAGCCTCACCCCGCCCGTTGCAGCATCGCGTTATCTCGTCCCTTTCAGCTGGACCACTCCCCCGCCCAACCCCTCTCGCTTCGCCGTGCTCGGTCCCTCGTCTCCCCTGTCTCACCCTAGACCTGAACCTGACGCGCTTTTCCTCTTACCGCCTCACCCTGACCCGCCGTGCCCGACTCCTCACCTCTCTGCCTCACTATTGTTTCCTTCCCTGCCGCATCCTTATTGCGTCTCGCGTCACCTCGCTCGTTGGTGCACCGCGTTGCTTCGTGCCTTTCAGCAGGACCACTCGCCCGCCCTGCCTCGCTCGCTCCGCCGTGTTGTGCGTTTCTTCTCCTGCAGTCTCTCACCCGGTTGAGCTGGATCATCCGCTTGCTCGCCCGCTCTGCTGTGCCGCGGCTCCCCGATCTCTCCTCTCCCCGTCTCCTGACCCACTCCGCCTCGTCTGGCTCCCTCCAGCTGGACCTGCCATTCCTTCTCCCGCACCCCTCCCAGTCACACACGACCCCTTCCCCTCGCTGCCGCGACCTCATCCCGTCTCGTCCCATCTGTCCCGTTCCCACTTCGCTTTCGTCTCATCCCGGCTCGCTTGCAGGAACATCCGACGTTCCCCCGCTTGCCACTCCCGCCACGTTCTGACCCAACCCGCTCTGTGCCGCCCGAAATTTTCCTGCATTGCCCTGCCCCATTCCACTCGCCCTACCTTGATCCGATCCGATCCACCGTTCCCCCACCTCGCCCCGCCCCTTCCCTTTACATATCTCGCCTTCCCCACCCGCCCTGTCGCTTTTTCCCTCCCGGTCCAGCAGCATCACCGCGGGGGCACCTGCCGGAGAGGCGGTGCGATGCCGCCGATGGAGCCATCAATAATGTTTTTGCCTGCCGCAGAGGCGCTCACGGACGCGATGTATTTTCTACCGGCTCATCCTCTGTAGAAAAAGGACAGCCCTGGCGTATTTCCATGCCGGAACTAATGAACAAGTCCAAGGATTGCAAATACAATCTCATGTGAATTTTTAAAATGTCTATCACAGTACTCGGTTGTAAAATTTTCCTAAAACAACAATCCTTTTCGGATTTAATTTTTTGAAAGCGTCATAAAAAAGTCAATTTATGCATAAATTCGTGATCAATTTACACTTTTCCTCATTATTCTGATAAATTTCAGTAAGAAGTTACTTTGAAAATGGTAAAAGTAGTCTACAGAAATGGTTGTGATAGTCACGTTTGAAACAATTCCGTTGAAAATAATTATTTTTACTTTATCGCCCTTACGAAGGTAAGAACTAAGACTTCGCAAGAAGAATAAGTTATGAAACGGTGCGCCGGAAAACAGCAAATTTTAACAGAAAAACGATTTCCAGGCTCTGGTAAGGTAAAGATGGATAAATCCTATTGCTATATATAGCAAATTACTTCCTCTAACACGAGGTGTAGCCAGAATCCAGGTTTTGTGGGTCTTTGACACGGTTAAATCGATTGATGAAAAAACGTCTGTCAGTCCGTCTGGGGTCAACTCTAGCGCCTAAACCATTCCGTCGATTTTCTCCAAGATTGATATTCCCCGATAGATCAGAACGATCTTTATACATTGGAAGTTTCAAACAGCCATTTTGATATTTAAGGGTACTTTGCATAAAGCATCAAAAACATTCACAATTTTCTTAAAAACGACTGCAAGGTTTTTGATGGAAAAATGCTCAGTTTAAAAAAAAAAGAGATTAGCAGTGACTAAATTGTTTCCCATATAATTAATAGTTACTTATTTCTGGGCTACAAAAAAGGAAGAATAATCACAATCATTGCACACTATCAGAATGCTCAAAGTTGCCCAGTTATTTATTTATCAGAATAAATTAAGCAGCCTCTACCGCTCCGCACGCACTATCATGACCTTTCTGCCCTCACCTCCAACCTATCTGTTCCCCACGTCATCAGGATCAGCTCATCACTTCCGACCTTTCGTTGAGACCATTGCTTTGGATAGTCCGCTTTTTCGTTGCTCCTCCTTCTCTTTCTCCCGCTTCGGCCGCTCTTTCTTCCCCTTTAGTTTATTCCACACTTTTAGCTACTCTAGCTCCATCTACTTTTTGTTCATGAACTCCTCTCACGGTACGTCACCTCTCCCTCCTTCCACTACTCTCACTCTCCTTCCTCTCCTCACAGCCTCTCATTCTGTCCCACCCTCTCTGCTCGTTCCCCTGTCCCTGTTTCCGTTCGGTCTGCCTGCTCCATCCGGTTCCGATAGACCCCGGCCCGCGACACCCGAAAATGCTCGACAACAACGGCGCTAAAATGGGTTGGGGATTGCTATTAAATAAATATTTAAAAACATTTGGAGGCAACATTTTAATTCACAACTGCGCTATTTTTATTCTTGGTTGAATTCTTGATCTTATTCTTGGTCTTTTATTTGGTATTTAAGTCAAATTTTGGACCAATCCCTCAAACGGTTCGAAAGTTTGTGACGTGAACATCAACATACATATTCTCCCTTTTATACACCAGTTCACGGTATTTGTTTTTAGAATATGTTTTTCGACCATGTGCTTTTCAATTTTAAAATATCACCATCTTATAGGAAAAAATAATATAAACAATAAGTATCTTTTATTGAGTTAAGTAGACTCATTCTCCGATTTTAGTTACATCTAATTTTTTTCGATTGTTTTTAACGAAGGGCGGTGCACTGATAATGTTTGACGGACGGCGGTCGTTAACAAGAGTCTTCATTCCTCTGGTTGCGCTGTGTCGACAAAACAACAACCAGGTTACGAAAAAAAATATCTGACTATACTACAGTTATAGATAGATCAGATACGGCTTACTGATGCTTTCTGAGAAACTGAATTCGATTATTTACGAATGGACTGCATTCCACCCAGCCAGAGCGGGGGCTAGGACCAGAGGTGGTGGCATCAGGGATGGGCAGTGGCCGAGGTTGTTTCGAAAACATCGTGCGAGCGGCCGGCGCGCCGCGCTGTTTGCGTGTGTCGTGATTGGATCCGATTTGCGTCGCACAGCGACGTGAGTCGCCTGCCAACACACCTTCCCTCTCCTCACTAGGACGTACGCCTTCATTGCCCCACTTTAAAGAAAACATTTATTTCCCTCACAGCTAAAATGTTTTCCCGACCGGGAGGTCCAACAGTTTGAGTCCCGACAGTGGCGGATTTTGGACACTGGGTTCCGGGAGAGATGGCTCAGAGCATCAACTGATGTCACTGCAGTCCCTCTGACCGGGAGGTTCTAGGGTGGCGGGAGTCATATCGGTACCAGGATTTTCGACCTTTGTATGTCAGCTAGGTCGAATTAAGCCGTTGTCTGGGGAAGAATTTTAGCGGCTGGCTGCTCTGGTCGATAGCTTTTCGTGGTTTCTCCGATCAACACCAGGGATCAAACAAACGGGTCACGGACCGCGCGTGATCTTTCCTTTCTTTCCTTGTCTTATCTTTACCCCTTACACACACATATACTAACATGCACTACACTACCACACACGCCGAGAGACCGGTCGGGAGGTTAGAGCTTGTCCTGACTTAGGCGCTGCCCTGCTGGTGGGAGATACCTGGTTGGGGAAAATCTCGCTAGCCGACGGTCAGTAGGCGCCGGATCTCGCCATCCAGCGGGGGAAGAACACGCCACCTCACGAGCAAAAAACAGACATTGCACTCACGAGTCTAATGACCATAATAGTCGACGCGCCCGGAATCACTAAACAATCAATCAATCAATCGACATTTGGGTATAGCGAGGTCGCATTCACCCGTAGTCTGGAGGAGAATTCTAACAGCTGGTTGCTCTGATCACTGATGTTCCGGTGGTTTTTCCTATCAATATCAGGTGAATGCCGGAGCCTTGCTAACATAACAAGCGGGTCACGGTCGGAATGCAATATTTTCTTCCTCATCCTTTTCGCGTTCTCTCCTCCTAAACATAAACACTACACTTACATGAACTAACCCCCCACACATGTTGTGAGACTAGACGAGAGCTAAGAGCTTGAACCGTTTGGAATGGTGATGGTCAGCTGGAGGACAAGTTTCGTAATTTCGTATAGGTCGGGCGACAGAGTGGGATGAACACCTCTACTTGCAGGACTAAAACGTGCACCACACTACGGGACTAATAACGACAGCACTTGACGCTTCCGAAAACACGAAGTAATTAATCAGTAAATACGACGCATGTATTTCCATTCCCAATAGAAAGAGATTGGTTAACGTCTCGCCAGGGAAAGGGCCAACGCATCTGACCAGCCCTAAGGAGAGCGAGGGCACGTTGTGGAACATGGTTACGAACCTTTATCCATTTGGAAGAACACTCCTCCACTGTCGATAATTATTCTCACAATGTTCGTTTGTAAGAAATGTCCTATTCCTCCATTGAAATGAAATTCCTAATTATAAATATTTTGTAATAGTAATACTACTTTATAATAGTACTTTGAGTTTAGAAACATAGAAACTGAAAAAGCTGACAAAGAAATCCTTGACTTCTTCCATATTAAATGTAACGAGAAACGTCGTTGCTTAATTTCTATATTTAGAACCTCTATTAAAATACTCACACCAGCCGTGTTGCTTGCAGGATCGAAATGATAATGCAACATCTAGCATAAAAAAGATTAACAAAATGATAATATTTTAACATGAATATTGCAATGAATAATAATGCAGAAAATGCGTCGGCAACTTAAAGAATATTATAAATATTGGTGCAACAGGCACATGGTTTTAGAGAATCACCCTGGAAACGGGTAATTACGTGACATGTAAGGAAGACCAACCAATTATGCTTACCAAACGCGTTGAAAACGAATGATACTTGGACATAATACAAAGGGTTTGTGAACTGATAGGAAACAGGGAGAGGTAGGTAACAGGGAGGTAGGTAAGGTAAATAAGAAAAATCAGATAGAAAGAAACTGTTGAGAACAGAAAAGTTCTCCGAGAGTGTGGAACATGTGCGCCTCATATAATTTACACGAAATGAAAGTAAAAAATCCATTTTATCTACTGTACTGTACTGTACTGTAGGAAGCTCACTAGAATAAAAAAATCTGATAATTTTAGAGCAAGAGTAGTAATACAAAAACGAAAAGCCCCCTCGATAACATAAGCCAAAGACTCATCTTTGCCCGTGCGATTGCTCAGCATTTTCGCTCCTGAGATGGAAACACGTTCGCGGAAAGGACGAAGAAGCTTCACGTCGCCTCACCTCGCCTACCTTTCATCTCGCCCCGCTGTGCGTGCAAAATTAATGCCGCCGCGAAACACGACGCTTGAATTTGGCGCGTCGTCAAATTACCGTAATGGCTGAATTCCCCTCCGCGGAACGATAACTTTGTTCTCGGCAGCCGTTGATTAGATGTGAATGGCGGCGGCGCTGGCGCAGGCGCCATCTACCTGCCGTCGAAATGGAGGTGGGGCCGGCGAGGCCGTGTTATGAGCAGAGAAGGGAGTATTGAGGGAATAATGAAGATGGGAATGGGATAACAAAACGTATCGAAACAATATTCGAGATTCGATAATTGCAACACTCGCGTTTTCGAATTTACCGTTTCAGAATTCGCCTTTCGTATCTAACTAACGTTCGTTTCTTTTTGATAACTTACGTATTTAAATGTTGTTAATTCTTATTGATACACTCGTTTATATTTAATGAACAATTCCATTTATTAATTTAAAACGAAATCTAGTACATGCACCTCTTGTATGGCCCAGGGGTAGCGTAATAGCTTCGCATGATGTGGTACCGGGTTAGATTTCTGGCCGAGGCGTCTCAGTTTCTGTAGCTGTGTGACGAAAGAAGAATAGACAAGCGGAGTTTGCAAACTACGATGAAGGGAATACATGTTCGCCACTATGTCTCTTACGCCCACAGCGGGAGTATTCGACTAGGCCAAGTGGGGGTCCGTTACTTGGCCGGCGAAGTCAGACAATCGACCTAAAAGTGCCAAATTCATAGATTTTACATGTATACTAGGTTATTCTGATCAGACTGTAATCCTTACATTATTATTTTCTGAAGTTGAGTTACGAACATAACAATCTCTATTTCTTTAATATTTAGGTGGTACTGCGGCGTGGGGGAACTCGGTGTGGGGGTACGAGAGGATAGGGTAGGTGCTCCAGAGAGTGATAAAGGCCAAAATCGTATACTAAGGGCAGAGGTGTAAATTTTAGCGGGTAAACGAGGGATTCCCAACTTTTTCATCGAGTCCTTTTAAAAGAAACGTTTACCTCGCCACCCCTTTCACATTTTTCTACTTTTCATTCTTTGTACCCCTTTACATTTTCAAACATACTTTACAGCATACATTATGGCCCAAAGCAAAAAAAAAAAAAAAGACTTCCACATAACACTTCCACATGCCAATATTTTCGAAAATATCTCAATTTCCAATAAACCAACACTCCACGTCACCCGGTCTGAATGATGAGGTGAGAAAGAATGGCACAAATGCTTTGAAGATAACCTCTCTACCCCTTCCACATCTTAGTAGCAGCGTCGTGAGGAAGGGTCGGCGCGCGATCTGGTGCGAGGCGAAGAGAACAGGCAGACCCTGAAGGAAAGTTGCAGGGAAATGGATTGGGTGCAAATGCGACTTGACCGCAAGTCTGCTGGGAAGTGTAAAGGGCAAGAGACCTGTGACGTTTCAACGGTGTGCCTGGCTTAGGAGGTTCAGGGCCATCAACTGAGGCACTGCAGTGCCTCTGGCCGGGGGGTCCTGGCGGCAGTCCCGACGTTGGCAGATTTTCAACACTAGCTCAGACAGGTAGATCGAATTCATCCGCTCTCAGGGGGAGAATTCTAGCAACCGGCTGCTCTGATCGTTAGTTTTACATGGTTTCTCCGATCAACATAAGTCGAATGCTGGAGAAGAACCTTAACAAACGGACTGTGCGCGATCTTTCCTTCATCTTTCTTCACCTATCCTCACCTCCTACTTACACACACTTCCATGCACTACACTACCTCACAAATCGGGAGGTAAGTCAGGAGCTTAGAGCTTGTCTTGGCTGGGGAGGTGTCCAACTGGTGAGAGACACCCGGATGGGGAATCCCTGGTAGCTGACGTGTATGACAGATCTGGATCTTGCAACTGGACAAACACCGACATGTCCCACAATAAAACATGCACTACACTTACAAGACTATTGGCCAAGACGTTGATGCGCCTGGAAACACTAGCTAAAATAGGTAGGTCATAATCAATCAATCCAACAATGCGATGGGGTGTAACACTTGCGGCGCGGCGGAGACCTCTGGAAGCAGGGGAGAGCAGAAATTGTCACGAAGAACGTGGAAGTTGTTGAGAGAAGCGTCAATGTGTGGTTGGTGAGGGACAGTATTAATGACACAGGGAATAGTGAATAGAAAGAGCGTTAATGGAGAACACCTACGGATTGTAAAAGTCAGAATGCGAAAAAGATATCTGCACGACTGCACGGAAAAATAATATTTATTTGCCATTTTGAATCTACGGACCAAAATGAAGACAGTTTTCATTCTAATGCGGGCGGTGACACATCAAGTCCATAACGAACTTTCAGACGATCGTGACATTTAGTGTATTAATCAGAAAATTGGATTCGATATTTCATTTTGGGATTTTCATTCCAATAATTCAATTACTTGTCTAGAAAATAGTTGAATATAGCAGCGCGTCCTATCACAAGTTCATAGCCTCTAACATATGACTGGTTGCGAATGTTGCTCCTTATTTCACATGCCACGAACTAAGGTCTAATATTACCCCCTGATGGATGATGTTTGCTCATTTTACAATAATGTTCATAATTTTCCGGATATTATAATTAAAATTTTTAACGCAAAAAGTAATTCCGGTAACTTTATATGCCGATCTGTGAATAATTCAGTGTATTTATTATTCAATAAATTAAAATGCGTTGAAATGTACAATACGTAGGTGAGAAGTGTGTATTCTCAGAATGCGATCACTTAATCGCTGTTCAAAAATCAAGCAGCAAACAAATATATTACAGGCAGTTTCAATGTTATTGTGGAGAGGATTTTCCACGTGATGACAATGTTCGGCTCATTTACTTATTGGATGAGTTCTCATTTGCGAAATATTGCAGAGATTTTAATGATATCTGGCATACACGTAATAAGCATTTCGCTCTACTGATATGGTAATTGGTAGCGGTCAAATTACGTGAAATATATTACACGTATCTTTTAAAGTGCAAAGGTCAATTTTGTACCTGATTGTATTAAATGCAATATTATGAATTAAATATTCGTTCGTAAAGAGCGCTTTTAGGACAAATTTCTCTAGTATTCATATTTCTGAAACGTATTTTAAAATTGCATGAAACTATTTAATAGACATAACTTAGTTAATTCTGATGGGACAGTAACTATTTCAATATTTTCTACATAAAATATGAGTAAACAGAATTATATTAACAAGCAATGCATACTAACTTCATTTTAAAGAGAAAAATTAGCCCAGATGTCTGCTTGCCATGGGTTTTCATAACTTCCAGTTTCCTCCGGAACCATAAATATCCGCTTGAAATAGATTTCACTGTACAAGTAAGGGGTAGTCGATCATTTACGTAACACTAACGGTGAGGGGCGGGGGTTTGTGCCGGCGCAACACTGCGTTACATAGGGTATGGGGGGCATGGTTACGTGTGACGTAATCCTGAAAATAATTTTGAAAATGTTTAACATTTGGTAAAATTATTCCATTAATTCAGCCTTATACCAAAATATTAAAAAACAAATTTAAAAAAATACAAATAAATTAAAAAGTTATGATTTATTATGAATTTTTACAATAAATGGAAGTGTTTTTTCATTGACGGAATGATCAATTTATTGAAAGTATTAGCTTACTAAGAAAATATTCAGAACTGATTCTTGGTATTTTCTAAAATCTAATTAAATTGACGCAATTGACCCGGGGCCCATGCTTCATCCACGACGGCGTGTGTAGGGTTTGTTGCCAGAATTGTTGTCCCCTCAGCGGTCTTCCTTGATTCAAAAATCGTCCCCAATCTTATTGTTAGGAGCAGCCCGCATCGCCAACTAATCTTGACTTTAATTGTCTTACATTTTAACCCGAATAAAACTAATAAAACTTGTTGTTACTACTGTATAATTTACTTTTACTTCTTGCAAATGGGAGGGGGATCTTGTTGCAAGCGGTACGTAATTATTTAGGGGGATGGGTTCAAGCAAACGTTATAGGTGCGATCCGATGGTAGAGAGGGGGTATTCAAAACACTACATTTGCGTAATTTATGGACGAACCCTTAGTAGTGCACATGCAAAGCACGAAATTCGTTTTTTAAACTATTCCTAATCAATATGGCGTCCGGATGAACGCATTGTCTGTGCGTGCCGTGCCAACCGTCACTCCGCTAATAACACGCGCGACGTTAAAACGCGTAATTCGGAATGACGTTGATCGGCGGACGATTGCGGTGCGGGCGCGTCGAGATAACAATTTATCGGCGTCGCCCGGAGGTTGCTGTAATTCGATCTGAATGGCGCGCGCCGCCGCCATTTTCTGACGGTGGCTGATTATGATACGTAATTCCGCTCATTAGCCTGGCACCGCAATCTGTAGCCGAGCGCGACGATTTTTGCCCCGTTTGATCTCCCTAATGGAGTTGGTTGAGTGCTAAAAGTTAAAAAGGATCTGGCGGAACGTCATGACTGATGTGATGTCCCGTTCGTGTTCACGATTCAGAAAACGCGACGTCCGTTGTTGCGAGAGGTCGACGTTGCGTGTCCAGATCGAGAACAGCGTTCGTGGTTGCGGAGTGTGACAATAAACGAAAATGGCGGTTGTTACAAAAGGCAGCAGAGCATGACGAGCGTGAAAAGTGTGTAGAGTATTTTTGAATTTGAATTGGTGTATAAAACCAAATGCTTATAGAACTATTTCACAAGTGCATTTAACATTTATTCTTTGGAAAACGAGAGGAACATTAAAATCAAAGGAAATGAAAGATTGGAAGTTATTAACTGACATTGTTGTCTGTCTGTCTCAGAAATATTATCACAACACATTATAAATGTAAACTTTTGTTTTAAAAGGACAATTTCATCAATTTCTAGCCGACCAGATTCATGCTTTGCTAATGCTAGTTTTCTTTTAAAAAAGTCGCTTTCTTAGAATTCATAGGGAATTCAATTATTTAGTAATTAGATTCCTCTGTCCAACGATTATCATTTGAATAATTTCTTTTACAAGACGTTGTTTGCAACAATCCAATGAAAATATTAATAATAATCAATGATTCAATGATGAGAATTGGACAATTCTATATAATTGAAGATATCGAGGACAATCATCTCACTTTTATGTAATTCTTGTCATCCAAAAAAATGCTGTTTTTATAAAATGTAGTCTAATATTCTGTATGTAATACATCATTTGTTTGTTGTTTTTTACAAACATACTGTATTTCTATGTACACGTTTGTACAGCGTTTTAATGACTGTTTTATGTGACATTCTAAAATCTTTACTTTGGATTGATGAAATGATGATTACACCTCTTCAAGCGACTTCAATTATCTTGTATCATCTATAGCTCTGCTATGACTATTGAAACTTTGAACACGGCCCGGCCCGGCTCACATCTACTGCACCGGCTCCGAGAAAGGGGATTGATCAACCACTCCATACTTCGGATCCCTCTCCAACGATTTCCATCGTTCTTACGCTTCAAGAAATTCCTGCCCGGTCGGCATTACGCACAACACAATAATTAAGCAGAGTTGGAAGTGGCTGTCAAACAACGGTACGTATGCCAAGTGGCCGATTTCTGTGACACAGAGTGACCAATGTTCATCGCACAATAAGACAAGTACCTCAGTTCTCTTGCTGATTTTGTGGAGTAGTAGTGCAACATGTGCTGTATCAGGTACAATAAAGTCTTCCTATGAAATTGTGGTTTCTTGATGGAAATTGTGATTTCTTGAAAGGATGCTCCTCGGAGAGAGCTACGGCGTGCGAACGTTGAGCGGAGGTTGCACCGCGGTCGCGCCTCGCTGGCATTTCGACGCGCCGGAAGTTGAGCCGCCGGAAGTAGCGGGCGCCGTAGGTCGCGTGCCGCGAGGTGCGGCGCGTGCTGTTGCGTGACCAGCGGCCATCGCCAACTCGCACCAGCACGGCACACGCGTCACACCCTCTCGCGCAGAGAGCACGCCGTGCAGAGTCTTGCGCTGAAATGGTTCAATTTGGCAAAATTAAATCCCTTCGACGACATTCGTCCTAACGAGATCTCACTTTCTCCCAGACAGCTCAGATATAGTAACTGAGACCGACCTCTGGCAGGGAAAGTGAGAGTCATATTCCCGGTGCATTAGGAGATGATCCACGTGGCGCGCCTGCTCGACAAGGTCCCCAGACGCGTGTCGGAGGTGGGTTTCGAAAGAAGCCTGGATCGAAAACTCAGGGAAGGCAACGAGAAACTACCCTGAGTATTTCCTCCTAAGAAAACCCATCATTCATCACCTAACTTTCGTATATGGAAGATATGGCCAAAGAAGAAGAAGGTACAGAATTTGGCATCTTCGCAGGTGTGATGGTTAGTATATCTATTAAACTCCAGTTTGCGGATTCAAACCCGGCCGAAGCTGTGGATTTCAAGGGCGAAAATATTCTTCGTACGCCTCGCTTAGGAGGGGAAGGAAAGCAGGCTGTCGCATGTTGTAGTTTTAGTATCTGTAAAAGATCCTCAAGTCTAAAAGAATCCTTTAAGCTAAATTCGAGCCTACACAGTGATGTGAAGAAACGATACCTTCTTTCTCTCTTCTCTTAGATTCTTTCCACGCTACTTTGAGCTTAGAGAAATTTGGGTGGTCAGATGGATTAGCAGGCTGATGGCAGGAGTCTCGTCACGTGAGATAAGGCATCATTGAATTGATTGCAGAATGTCTGTTTTAATTAACTTCTATCTCTCATTAGTGATCATTCATCGTGTGTGTATTCAGTCTACTTATTACCTACAGCCAATCAAGTACAACACGGAAATCTTCCCATTCCAAACTCTAACGCATCTTCGAAAATTCCTCTCTCTTTATTTTCTTAGTTTCCTTTCCTCCTTTTTACTCCCCCGTTTACAACTTCATCTGTTGATTAGTATCTGCATTCTAACTTCGGATCTCATATCGTATACTCGCCACTCCAGTCTCTTCTCTCTCTCTGACAATTTTCATCTCCTGGAAAGCTCCCTTTTGCACCACTTCAGACACACCGTTCTTGTCGGATCTCTTCCTAAATTGTACGCTTTTGTCTCGCCCTCTTCTACCCACCGTTTACTCTATTCGAATTCTCACGTATAATATAATAACCGTACCTCAATATCCTTGCTTCCCATTTTTCCATATTAAACGTATTAATCATTATACTTACTATTTTTTCTCCCTCATGCCTTCTATTACTATCTCTCTCCCATCAAGTGCTCTCCTTGACCTTTGATGACCCGATTCCGGTTGGGTCATGTGCTAGAGGCAAGGAAATTACGTTTATATTATAGAGAGATGATATATGCTATTTTAACCCTTCTGAATAACAAAATAGTATAGCACGCATCGGGAATTCTGTTTGCTTTGAATGAGTCACTCAGTGTGTTAATTTGTGGTGAGTTGTGCAAGAAACTCCTCTCCATCCGGCCGCGGTTATTAATAAGCGGTAAGAGAAAAAAGGAATTAAATAGCTGAAGAAATATTAAGAGCTGTTTATTAGCATTTTAATCATCTGTGTAGAAAACTATAACTGTAGTACTTTTGTGCCTTTAGTCATAATCACAGTGTGCATCACTTCTATTGAGTTTGTTTCTCAATCAAACCCCGTCTGATCCAATCGTTAGCCTCTGGTTTGTATGACATTTTAATTCGTTCACCATTACCCTTTATGCCCGTTTTACGTGTACACGGAAGGTAACTGTTGTAAGTTCGTTAAATTGTAACGAATGCAGAGTTTGATTCCACTGTTCATTTCATCAGAGCATCAGTCTGGAAAACAGGACGTCCAGGGCTAGAATTCCAGTGGGATAAAATATTTGCACATCTTCTCCGAGTACATTAAATACCAACACACAGAGACTTTCACTCCCCCACAGCAGCATGGATCTACAGAATGTGGATCTCAAGAATGTACGGATATTCCGAAGTCATATTTAAGTTTCAGAACACAGCGACGCAATGCCGATGATTCGGCGATATTACTCGGGAAGTCTCTAAACTCTGTGTCCGAACCCATAGCCGCGCGCAATGCGACTACACGGCGCGATGTATCTTGCAGTCAGAAGTTTGGATAGAGGCCGCATTGGCCACGGCAATTAAATTCACCTAAAGAAAAAAAATATTTGTTTCAACTCACACACATTTTTGAGTAAATCTCTTACAGGATGATGTAATGAAACATGTTTATGTGAAGGTAAAGTACATTCTAAATACCATATTTCTTGTAGTAGACACAACATAGCTAGCATCTCAGACTTCTGCACTTTAACCCCAAAATACTTTGAGGCCCGGTATCTCCAACTTCATCTAAGCTTTGTCCCTTTTATTTGGCTTCAAAAATTCCATCATTTAAATTATTACCCTTGGAAATCTCTTCACTACCGACATTCCATCAACATCCTGTCGCTCTACTGTCTCAACCTCTACCATCACAAACTAGTGACCGATAACTCTTCCATCTTGGCCTGCCGTTAACTCCGCCACTTTGAACCCCTCCATCTCGATCTCTGCGAAGCTGACTCTGCCAACTTCAACGCCAACTCCTCCTCCATCTCGACCTCGCCGTTTCTCAGCGGTGAGGCTTCCATCTCGGGCCGTCGCTCACCCCGCCACCTCCATCCCCTCCATTTCGGGTCCGCGGCGCGCGCCCCCACTGTTGGTCTTTCGCGCTCCCTGGAAAGTTCCGGACGCGTTTGCTCGACGCGTGTGCGACGGAGCGAGCGGTAAGTTACTGCGCGACCCCCAAGAGCCCCGCCCCCGCCCTCTCGCCCGCGCGACCCGCCAAAGCGCCGTTTTGTCGCGCACCACCTGCAGCGTGATGCACGACCCACCCACGCCGCTCAGGCGCTGAAGGCTGCTCTCGCAATGCAGCCACACTTTCGTCCCGACGCTGTATCTTTTAGTCCTTGTTAGGCACTGGAAACTACGCCGCAGCTGGCGTGTGGTTGCTTGTCTTGATAGGCACCGCAACTGTACTTAGGGTTGCTCAATGATTCTTTGGTTCATTGATATTTCTGGGCACGTTAAATACCATGATCATTAGTTCCGTTGGTACAGTGAATGTTTTGTTCCTGGAACTGGAGGGTTCCTTCTCTGCTGGACGGAGAGATACGGCGCCGACCGACAAGTCGACCTGCGAGGGAACTCCTCGCCCAAATATCTCTCCCAGCGGACGCCATCCCATTCGGACAAGCTGTAATCTCCAGACTGGTCTCTCGTCATGTGAAATGCCTACAAGTGTGTGTGTAAGTAAGAGGAGAGGATCGGAAAAGAAAGAAAGATTGCGCGAGGACCATCGCCCGTTTGTGAGGGTACTTCGGAAAACTTTCCAACAGAGCAGCCGGACGCTCGAATTCTTCTCCACACAGCGACCGTATTTGGCATATCTATTTCATAGGAGATCGCTAACTTTAAGACTTTAACTCTAGGACCTCCCGTTCAGAGATAACAGCAATGTTGTCACTTAGCTACACTCCGCCGGGCAGGGAACCCAAGAAACACTGCTGCTGTGTAGTTTCTTTTGTGTAACCAGAAGTAAAGTGAGACTGCTTTGGAACAAAAGTTCGGTTGCACCGCAAACGCTTGTCAATAAGCGCCTAAGAAGTATGTTGGTTGTGGTTCAGCCACGTCTAATACACCTCAGAAATGCAGATGAGCAATTGCCTCGGCCACCACCAACAAATACTGAGGTTCACGCCTAATTGTTTACTTAGTATATGGTCTTCAGAATTTTATTGTTTCTCAGATTTTCATATTCCCACAATTTGTTAATTTAAATAATTGTGATGCTATCTAATAAACTGAAATACACAAGTTCGCGGACAAGATAGCGAACAGGATTTATGGCAAGTTTGTTTACAATTAGATCGAGCCTATGATTTACGTAATTAAAATTATTAAAGAGGAATTTTTATCTTCAAAACATTGAAAATAATTAATGAGAAAATTTAGGAGAATATGTCACGTATTTATGTTTCAGAGAAAATAGGAGACGGGATGTAGCGAATGAGAGATGCTGCTGAAGCTTTTGAAAATTTGCAAGATGTCGTTAATTTGCACTAAATTTTACATAACTTCCGTGTTAACTATCTGTGAAATACATTATTCTTGAACTGAAAGAAATCTGGAGTTTTATTTAAAAGCATCGCAAGAAGGTGAGGATCTTCAGACGACTTACGGCAGAAGAAAATCTCCTGAAGGATTTTGAGGTAAAAGTTACGACTTTGTTCTTTGACATGTCTCCAGTCGTTGCGACATAAGGTGATTTCGTAACGCCATATATACTCCGAAGCTGAATTTATATATAGTAACATGCAATCAAAATAAAATAGTACGGTTTAAATTCTATGCAACCTAATTAACAGCTGTGAATCTCAATATTTGTTAATGTCAATGTCGTCAAGCATAGTTCTACCGACATCAACAAACTTTCACTACACGTTATGAGGGCTTTGCGCTGCAACCGTTTGCCGGGGATGCCTAACCAAGCGCTGGGCAGTTTGCCGAACAAACATTTGTTCCATCTAATATATGGGCATAGTTGGCAGGCACCCAGGCACCAAATTTCAGTGAGATGCTAAGAGCATGGAAGAATTCTGGTTCAAATCAATTTAGTGTAAAACGTCATAAATTATTGCGCGTCTTCTCCTTAATATCAGATGAACGAACAATTTCAATTGCAGTCCAGTCATTATTATTTCGATTGATTGATTTTTTCGTGTTTCCGGGCGCGGCAACTGCTTCGGTCATTAGTCCCGTGAGTGTAGTGCATGTTTTTTTCTCGGGAGATGGCGGTGATCTTCCCCCGCTGGATGGCGAGATCCGGCGCCGACCTACCGTCGGCTAGTGGGGTTTCCCCCTAACCAGGACTCTCCTACCAGCGGGGCACCGCCCCAGTCGGGACAAGCTCTAAGCTCCCGACCGGTCTCCCGGAATATGTGGTAGTGTAGTGCATGTTAGTGTGTGTGTGTGTGTAAGGGGAGATGATAGGATAAGGAAGAGGAAGGAGAGATCGCGCGCGGTCCGTGGCCCGTTTGGTAGGGTACTGCTCCGGCATTCACCTGGTGTTGATCGGAGAAACCACGGAAAACTACCGATCAGAGCAGCCGGCCGCTAGAATTCTCTTCCAGACAGCAGCTGAATTCGACCTAGCTGAAAAGCTAGTGTCGAAAATCCTGCCGCCGTCAGGACTCGAATCTAGGACCTCCCGGTTTGAGGCGCTGCAGTGACATCAGTTGATGCACTGAGCTACCGCTACCGGTTTATTATTTCGAAAGAATTGATTAACGTTATATCACTATCAGTCAATCAGTCAATATCAGTTTATTATACTACGTAAATGAGTTCTATTTTATTTGAGAAAAGTTAACAAACACTAAATAACGCTGAATTTTTAATACAAAAGATATTACGGAAATTTTAGTACGGTCTGGGAGTAGATCCAATAGTACACAGACTTCGTCTATTTCGCAACTAGCATTGGAATTTAAAGGGATGCTACCTTCGATGAATGTACAGTTTTTAGCGCTCTAAATCTGGATGCGGATATAAGAAGAGGCCTTGGTAGTGTAGATATCTTACAACTTAGAAGCTATAAAATATCGTGGTTTTGCATTTCTAACATTTGAAATTCCTTTTTTTTTTTACAAAAAAGCTCGAGTGTCTTGAACTTGGAGGAAGATTACGACACGATAATCGATTTGCTCAAAACCCATGCGCATTACCGGAGAGTCGAGAGTATTCAAATGTGTCTGGCCGCGAAAGGCTACAATTTGACGATTTGAAAAATAATTGCTGATAAAGGTAATTAAAAATGACTTTTCCATTCACGAACACCAATAGCGTCAAATAATCCATCTGGTAGATCCAATCATGGCGCCACATTAAAAATATTCCTTTTTAATCCAATTTTCTTACCACTTTTCCCTAGTGACCAGTCATTAGCAATACATCGGTCAGGGGAGGCAGCGTTCACTGAAAGCTCGAGTTACATTAATATAATTAATATTTGCCGCATTTCGTTGCTTTGCAGGGTATAATTCTATTTATAAAATAATATTATTCAATAATTTCGTGCATTGGAAGGTTACAAATACATTTACTCGACGCTTTTATCTCGGGAATTTATCGGAAACTTGCAATGCATTCATTGTGTTACCTAGGATAATGACGTATGACATACTACATTGCTACCATTTTACAACTGTGCCGGTCGCGTGGGGATTTCACCTCGACGAACGAGGCCACGAGAAACGGGGAGCTTGAGGCAGGCCGGGCGATAGAGTTGGCGAAGAGGGAAGGCGGATTTGTGCTGCCGGGAAGTTTAAGTTGTGCTCACGTAATACAAAAAGATGTTGAAACTGCTCAACGTCGGCTTTGATGCATTCTTGACATCTAAACAAGCTCTAGTTCACATGGTGAAGTGTGGTATTGTAAAGATGTTCCTGTACATTTTACGTTATTTATTCTTCTATATGGGGATTTCTCGTATATCTGCTATCTTTCAGGAATCTCCAAAGGAGAAAAGTGCACTGAGTCAGATCACGAGAGCGTGCAGGCCACAAATCACGTGTGATAATTGTTTCCATAAATGGCATGTAAAGCCCTCAAGAAAACTGAAACAGTGTGTGCGGTTGCAAAATCCTCCTGAAAATGACCGTAATTACGCTCTTCATTTGTCAACATTTGGAAGAAAGGCTCCGGGTCCGATGCAGATAACGGTTTGACACATTTCACGTATGTGTCATACACAAACAGTCTGTTTGATAGTGAATTTCCAGCGAGCCATCACAAACCAACTACTCAACAAAACTGAAAAGCACGACTTTTGCGGGGCGAGCCCGTGAAAACATTCTGTCGGCATCGTTCCCAAGGAAGTTCACCGCACAGTTCCTCGGCGAATGACGGCCCGCCGGCTGAGCAGAATTTTCCACGCTCGCGGTACAGTAATAAAACAGTCCCACCGCACACGATAATGGACATTGCTGCAGCTTTACATTGATAATGGACATTTGTCTTGTCCTATGGCTCGACAACCCTCTTCGGGCCTTGGTTGACCAGCGGAGATCCAGCCTCTCGTGCCTCTCTTCTATGTGATTAGCACGAAGACATTACTTCACGGAATATTGTCATCTTCATAACCCTGGGGTGAGCTTTCTCATCTTCACACAGCAATAGATAGTGAGAGATTTGTAAAGAAAGCGCACAGTTATTATTTTGGCCCGGCCGGGATCAAACCCAGGGTTGCGCCGTGGAAAGAGAGTCACCGAGGGCCTAATGGAAATTTGTGCACCGCTTATTTCTGGAAACGCGAGCATCCGAGCGGCGGTCCGCAGCAGCGCGTGAAGACGCCAGAGCGGCGGGGGGCGGGCGAAGGGCGGGCGGAGGGTGGGCGGAGGGCGAAGGGATCTCCCGAGAGCCCTCGCCGCGACCTCCAGCGCCCGGCGGGGGCCCCTGCGGCTCGCTCGCCCACTCGGCGCAGAGTTAGGAGTCCGAAGGCGGATTGCGAAGAGGCAGGCGGTCGCCCGCCTGCGGCAATCAATTAGGGCGGTTATCAGGCGCGCGGGGCGTCGCGATCGCCATTGAAATACGAGGGCGAGGCGCGCGGGCGACGCTTCGCCGCCGGCGGCGACTCTATCACCCGGGAGATAACGCGGACAAGCCCCGGAGCTCGTTAAGCTGTAGGTAATCCCTGGCGAGGCCCTGTACAACAGCCTCGCCTCCGCCGCCACCGCCGCCGTCGGCCGGCGGGCGAACGGGCGGGCGCGCCTGGCAGTCCGCCCCCGCGGGAGGGCAGCCGCCCCCGTCCCCGCCCCCGCCGCCGTGTCCCCTGGCGAACCCACTCTCCCCGCGCGAGCAGCGCCGCCTCTTATCTGCCTCCTCGACCGCTTCGGCGCGGGGGAGGCGGGCAGCGGCTCGGTTCGAAGGGGCGTGGCCAGGTCTGGCTGGGTTTGGCTTGGCATGGACCTGGCGGGGCGCGCTGTGGCTGGGTGGAGCGTGGTTCGCAAGGCAGGACCAGAAGAGGAGGGGAGTGTCGCGGGAAAAGCATGGAGGAGAGTGGGAGGGTGGGAAATGACGGGAAATCGCGGGAGGGGTGGTGGGTAATGGGTTGCAGCGAATATTGGGGAATGGGTAGTTGAAAAGTTGGGGGAGTGAAATGATGAGAAGAAGTGTTGTAGGGAGTGGCGGTGTGTGGCGGGGAGGGGAGTGGATGACTGAGTGAGGACGGAGAATGGGGCAGCAGCGTACCGCGCACAGGCGAGGCAGTGAGAAGAGAGAGGAAGAGGATGGTGAAATTGATTTGCTCTGATTCAGAGGATATTTTTAAAAGAAAACTCTTTGATAAAATTTGTATAATAATAATAATAATTACTATTATAATAATAATTATTATAATTATTATTATTATATATTATATTATATTATTATATTATACATATATATTATATTATTATATCATCATCTTTCTGCGAATCGGCCATCATTGAGCCACGCAATACGTTAATCCTACCAGACTGAAATATTGGAGTAGGTGCACGTTACTTTCTATAGGAGAAATCTTGCAATTAATGCAAATTCCATTTTTATACCCCAGGGTTGTGACCCTGGAGGGTGGGGTATCATGATGATGAAATAGGCATACACAAACATACAGAGAAACACACAACACAACCATGCTCGAGGCGATACTCTGGTCGGAGTCCAGCTAGTGCACTACTGCCATTACAATCTCGGCCATCGGATCAGCATGATTATTATTATATTTAATATTTAATTTTACTGTAAAATTTAATTACCTTATATTGTTGAACTGTCATTGATTAAATTAAAAATTATTACATTTAACAATCAGAAAATTATCTAATACACAGAGTCTAGTTGGACAACATTACTTGAGTGAATTTTATTTTTAAATCGCGCCTGGGCAAAAGGAAATATAGAAAGCGGTCAAGCACAAAATGTCAATAATAATAACCTGAGGGTAATACGAGAGAAAAGAAAAACCAAAAACGAGAAGACAGAAAACCAACTTACGAATAACTAATAATTAAAAAGTATTACTACGCATTAGTAATATTAAAACCTAATATATGAAAATTACCAGAATGCAAGGAAAGAATGTGTGGAAAAAATATAGTACGTGACAATGAAAAAAGAAGGTGACCAAAGTTACAATAATTGCTTGAAATAAATATACGATGGGTGAGCATATAGGGAACAAAGAAAAAAAATGAACAAAATTAGTTTTAATAAAACAAGCGATTAAAAGCGCATCTTTGTGATACATTTAAATGCAAATAGAGCGCAAAACGTAGTAGAACTGCAACGAACGAGTTGTCACACTAATTGCGACATGAGAAGTGATGGCGCCCTGCGCGCCAACGAGGCCGGCAGCTGTGTCAGCACGGCCGCGGTCGCCGGTCTGGGGCTGCGGCCTGGGGCGTGGCCACATGCGCATGCCGCCGCTCCCGCCCCCGCCCCTCCCCCGCCATCATTCCAGATGTCCTCGCAATATCGACATCACCCTCTCCCCGCTCCCGTCTTCGCCCCTCTACTGCCCAGGCCGCCACCGCTCCCATCTCCAAATCCCGCCACCGCCGCTCTCCCTGCCATATTCAAGATGACCCCGTCACGTCCTCGTCACCACCCCGTCCCCGCTCCCGCCTTCGTCCCCTCAACTGCTCAGTCCACCACTCTCCCGTTCCCACCTCCCTCCCGCTGACCCTTCTCCTCGCCGACATGGCTCTCCAACATCCAAGATGCCCCGACCCGTCCTCACCATCACCCCGTCCCTACTCCCACCTTCACCCTCTCAACTGCTCATCCCGCCTCCGTCTCTTCCCCGCTGACCCTACTCCCTCGTCCACATCCCTGCCATATCCAAGATGTCCCCGCCACCAAGATGTCATCACCACCACCCCCGCTCCCGCCTTCTCCCACTCCAGTGCACAGGCTAGCACTTCCCCAACGCCGTCACTATCGCTTCTGCCCTTCTCCCTTTCTCCTGCCGCTGTCCCACCCATCTCTTGCCACGCCTCCGCCTGCGTATTACTGCCTCGTCCTCCATTCCACTTGCTTTCACCGCATCCGCCGCTGCCCCCTTCCACATCCCGCAACGCAACCGCAGCTGTCGCCTCTGATTTGCTTCCGCCCTGCCCCCTCCCATTGCCACCGTCACTACCAGTCTGTCTGTCGTCACCACAACCGTCATCGTCATCGCCACCGCTATCCAATCTCCGCCCCCTCCTCCTCGCGGCCGACGCCGCTTCCGGCGCGCAACTCGAGCTCTAATCCACTTGTTCTGTCCGCGATGAATCCCGGAGCAGCTTTTTGGCGAATGGAATTCATTACGGCGAGCATCTCATTAGAACAGTGTCGCCGACGCGCTCTCGCTCGGCCCCTCGGCGCCTCTCCCCCTCCCCCCTCCCCCACCCCACGCCGTCTCATCCAGTGCATCGCCAGCGCCCTCTCGGCGCTGCGTACAGAGACCTGATACAAGCACGCCTCTTACCCGTGGAATCAAGAGACTAGGACGACAAACTCTATACTAATTCCTACTACAAGCAGCTGTTGGAATACAGCCCAGGCGTCCAAACCAATTATGAAGTTGAGCTCCTTGCGGAGCGGCAAGGCGCGTCTTGTCCTCGCCTCTCGCCCCGCCCCTTCCTCCCCGCCATCTCCTTCACGTCTCTCTCCATGTCTTTCCGGCTCTCTCTCATCCTCCCCTTCGCTCCGTCCTCCCTTCCCGCCCCGTTGCCCCTCGTATTTATTGCCCTACTCTCCCCGACATTCCCCTCCGTTTCTTCCAGTTCCAGTTTCTACCGCCCTGCTCTTGTCCCCTCCCGCTAATCAGTGCTGACGGTCACGAGGGGATTGAGTCCGGGGATGCGCAGGGCGCCGGTGAGCAAGCTCCAAAGGACGGGAGAAGGAGAATTGGTGGAGGAGGGAGGTAAGGAGCTCTGAAGAGGCTCAGTGGGCGAGTGCGCAAAGGGTAACGGGGCAGAAAGGTGAGCAACGAGAGAAGGCTCAACAGGAAACTGAAGCTAAGTTCGGAAGGCCGCTGTTGTGGGAGATGCTGTGAAGCAGCATTTCTAAGCAGTTGCTCACAAAAGATGCAGGTTTAGGAAAGAAAATAGGAAGTTATCAGTGGTGGACAAATACTTTTAGAGCTCATCACAGAACGTTTTACACAAAAAACAATCAAAGTTCTATTATATATGGTTCCTCTTACACATTGATGTGTACACGAATATATTCATGTATGCTGACTCGTGATTTCTGTAAGTTACGTCATGAAACAATTTAGACTGGAAATGAAATGAGAAGATTAATCTCTGTATAACAAAGGTTGAAATCAGGAATACACAATGGATTTAGTTTAAGTCCAGAATTACCACTGCCGATTCCTTGGCTTCGAGTCCTTGATTTCGAGTCCTTGCCTTCAAGCCCTTGCTTTCGAGTCCCGAACCAGAGGACCTCGTGTAGCGGATTTTTGACACTAGCTAGGTAGCTAGTTTGAATTCAATCGCTGTCTAGAGGAGAATTCTAGCAGTCGGCTGATATGATCAGTAAATATCAGTTTCTTTCGATAAATAACAGGGGAATGCCGAAGCAGTCTCTTAATAAACGAGCCACGGACCGCGCACGTTCTTTTCTTCTTCCTCCTTTTCTTAACCTCTCCCCGAACACACATGCACTACAACACATGTCGAGAGCCCAGCTGGGCGCTTAGATGATTGATTGTTAGTGATACTGGGCGCGTCAAATAATAGGGTCAATAGCCCCGTAAGTGTAGTGCATGTTTTTATCGGGAGGTGGCGATGATCATCCTTCGCTGAATGACGAGATCCGGCGCCGACCTACTGTCGGCTAGCGGGGTTTTGTACAACCAGGTATCTCCCACCAGTGGGTCACCGCCCCGGTCGGGACAAGCTCTAAGATTCCGACTGGTCTCACTGCATGTGTGGTAATGTAGTGCATGTTAGTGTAAGAGTGTGTAAGGGGTGAGGATATGACCAAGAAGAGGTAGGAAAGATCGCGCGCGGTTTGTGCCCCGTTTGTTAGGGTACTGTTACGACATTCGCCTGGTGTTGATCGGAGAAACCACGGAAAACTACCGATCAGAACAGCCGGCCGCTAGAATTCTCCTCGAGACAGCGATTGAATTCGACCTAGCTGACAAGCCAGTGTTGAAAATCTTGCCACTATCGGGACTCGAAACTAGGACCTCCCGGTCAGGACTGCGGTGACATCAGTTGATGCCCTGATCCATCTCTCCTGACCTGGGCGCTTAGAGATTGTCACAGCTGGGAAGGTTCCCGCTGGAGGAGATACATGGGGGTGCAAGCCGACGTGTAGGTGGGCGTGGCGTCTACACACCCAGCTGGAATTGATCACCGCCACCTCTCGGGATACAGTACTTGCGTGGTTAATTACACAACTTACAACCATATGTCAGATGGAATTCGTACCCACAGCCTGGATGTAACGTGTACTTCAACGCAGTGCTGCAATCCCTTGCGCGGCCACACCCCTACAGAATACAAAAGGTACGAAACCAACGTTTCAGGTAGATCCAAGAGGTGTGTTTCATCCGATAGGAATGTGAAAAAAATAACGTTTCTATTTTTCAAAAGACTAATGCGCAACACGCGATAGGGAAATGTTAAAAACCTTTTTCAACCACTTTTATCAGAAAATGCGCATGTATTATTTTCATTTTTTAGGGTTTATCCATACTGCCGTTTTAAAGAAATTGTTCAATTTAATGCGATCATTAAGAACTTAAAATGTACTAGGTTTAAAAAACCATTCACGATAGTGGCATAACAGTCATTTATTCAAGTATCCTGCCAGCGACTCAATATGATTCAAGTTATTAAACATTCTTGAAGTGTGGAAATTCGGCAAAAAGAATGAAAAATTAAGGGTCGAGTCAAATCAAAGGGCTTGGTGACGCGGCTTGCCGAAATCTCCCTTTCGTGTCCACGACTCTCGTCCTCTTCGCAGAACCAGAGGGTTGATTCCAGTTTTCCCTGTCGTTGGCTCTCAGCGAATTCGAAGAGGAACTGAAACTTTTAGAGGAACGTTGTTGAGCCGTTAAAGTCGAAGTTTTTGTAATTTACAACTGAGCTATTAAGGAAAATGACTGAATAAAATGCGTCCTTTAACATAAAATGTTAGACTTTTGTTGTCAAGCGTATGCAGGGAGAGGCGACGTTCGCCAACGAAGTATTTTATTGAATGATGCTTTGAAATTTGATGTTGGAAAAAATAGTCTCTTTTATGAGGAAGCTAAATGATCGACTTTATCACTTCAATACGAGATAAGAGGAAATTTAGTATATTGCTACTTGTTACAAGTGTTCAAAAACAATAAATTGTCTTATAATTAAGTAATGAAGCTAATTTGCTGAACGCATATACTACGTATATTTAATTTTGAGCACACCTTTTTTAATGAAGAACTTAATTATCTATTGAGTTGCATGCAACGTAAGGTAGACAATATAATACGTTAGTTAATATGAAACATAGTAATTTTAGACACAAAAAAATTGATTTAGGCACCTAAAATAGGTTATAAAAACTATCAAATTAGGCACTATAAGGTAATAAAAGTGACTTTTCAGGCACTTAAAATAGGTAAAAATGATTACACAGGCATTTACGAACATTAGATAAGAAAAGTGTTGTTTCTGGCTTCTAAAACTTATCATAAAAGGATTAACTTAGGCATTATTTATTTTTGAAGGAAGTCAAGTATTTTTATATTTATGAGAGGGCTTTCTAGACGAAGTTAAGGTTGACGCTGGCAGAAGGCCTCAACAACCACCAATCCGCGACTGCCAGGGGGCTGCCATACGCCGTCCGACAACGAGGACGGGCGACGCGAGGCGCGGGTTGGCAAGACCGCCATCCACTCAGAGATCCCGGCGCACCCACCCCACCCGGGCACCCAGGCCGGACAATAATATAATACCCGACGCGCACCTACGCGGTGTCACTGCCCTGAGGAAGCCTGCGACATGACAGGCGAAACGCCGGCTCTTGCAGCCCACTACGCGGCGTCAGCCGGTCTGCCAAGAAGTCATTGACTCGAGCCGGGGAAGCTTACGTGCAAAATAGGTGCCATTGCCTAAGAAGTACGTGCTACACAAAGACGAGTGTGAAAATCTTTATATTGACTTGCAGAGCTCCTTATGTTCGGTGTCTTGGGTCAGAGATTTTGGTGCGTAGTCGATTGCGTATTCGATGTGTTTGTGTTTCGGTATAACATTTTTTTTCAATGTTTTCCGGCGCACGATCACAATACTTCATCTTAAGAAGTAAGAGCGAGAAAGTAAAATAAGAAATTAAAATATGTTAATTCCTCAAAATTACTTATTTTAGGCACTTTTAGCCAAAAATATTAAAATAGGCATCAATCACCCTTTTAGGGCATTTTAGGCACTATTAGATGCATTCTGTAGATCTATTCTTTCGTGATTCCTAAACTTCTGTATTTATTTTCCACATATTCCTAAAGGAACTGAATAGGCATTTGTCCTTAAGTCCGAGATCTAGTTATTATGGGTCCGTCGCATCGCTAGACGGTGTAGAATGTTTTTGAAAAAATCTTTCGAAATATTTTGTGTAGTTTTCACAACCACTTATTAATCCTCTTTATCCGCGGCATAAATAGTATACTGACAATTTATGCACACTATAATACAACGTGTTGGCTACATTTAAATCTACTGAAAATGTCAAACATTTGTGAGTATACCCAACACCTTGCGTCTGATGTGTTATTAATCCAAATTATTCTCTTCAGGTATTACTCCAGGAAAAGATTTTCTAACGGACATCTCGTGTAACTATTACAATATGAATATTCCCTACGACAAAAAAAGACACGGATTGCAGGCCAACCATAAAAATTATTTAATCTACGTAAGAAATAGTATTAACCCTTTATTGCATAGTTTAACTCAACTGTAACATGTTTTTCAAGCCAAATAATCGCATTCTAACGATTTAATTATGAACTACATTATATTACATGCGATGTACATTTTGCGTTAATGCCACCTCAGGCATTGTTAGGCGGCAAAGGGGGTAAAATAACGAGTTGAAGTGATAGTAATCTCGTGGTGTCGTGAATCGAAACTTCCTTGTAACACACACGTTTCCGTATATCAGAAACAAAACGTTTTTAGGAAAAAATCAAACTAAAATACAAATGATATTACTTATTTTATCACATAAACAAATTGAAAAGTAAGTGCATTTTTTAAATAATGAAATATAGTTTAATTTGTTATGTAACTCAGATGTAACGTCATGCATATACGGTACGCTACCAAAATGTATTTGATCCTGCCGTATTACGATTTAGTTTTTGTTTTTAAATTGTTTTTTTTTTTGTAATTTAAATAAGATTATTCAGAGATGAAATGATGAAAAATCTTTAGACCAAGGAGAATTTATTGGAACGCGAAATAATAAATCTTTTGGATTTACCATATGGCAATGAGAATGAATTAGTGGTGTTAGTAACTTACGACGATCAATGAATCACATTTTCAAAATTGATGAGCAGTTTATTGTAAAATTGAAGGTTCTCTTATTTCGTAAGCTTTGGATGATACCGAAACGCTCGTTGATTGATTTTTTCGTGTTTCCGGGCGCGTCAACTGCATTGGTCATTCGTCCCGTTAGTGTAGTGCATGCTTTCTTCGGAAGATGGCGGTGATCTTCCTCCGCTGGATGGCGAGATCCAGCGCCGACCTACCGTCGGCTAGTGGGGGTTTCCCCCTAACCAGGACTCTCCCACCAGCGGGGCACCACCCCAGCCGGGACAAGCTCTAAGCTCCCGACCGGTGTCCCGGAGTATGTGGTAGAGTAGTGCATGTTAGTGTGTGTGTGTGTGTGTGTGTGTGTGTGTGTGTGTGTAACAGGAGAGGATAGGACAAGGAAGAGGAAGGACAGATCGCGCGCGGTTCGTGGCCCGTTTGGTAGGGTACTGCTCTGGCATTCGCCTGGTGTGTATCGGAGAAACCACGGAAAACTACCGATCAGAGCAGCCGGCCTCCAAACAGCGACTGAATTCGACCTAGCTGAAAAGCTAGTGTCGAAAATCCCGCCGCCGTCAGGACTCGAACCCAGGACCTCCCGGTCAGAGGCGCTGCAGTGACATCAGTTGATGCACTGAGCTACCTATTTTGTGGCTGAAGACTTAGTGAGATCGACAGCAATTCTCGCAAAGTATTGGTTAAAGAGACTAGCCCCTGTTCCCGGATCGTTCACATTTATATCGTTATATTTTAAAACAACATTCTCTACAAGGTTTCTAGTTGATTTTGTCGTATTTTTATTATATTTCACATTGCTTTTGTTTATGGAAATTTATTATAATATATTCTATATAAAATTAATCTCTTTCTTCGATTTCGATATTTTTGACACATTTTTCTATTTTCTGTGTAATCCAGAAAAATATGCAGGGTAGTATACTTTTATATTCTTACTGCATAATGTAACTCAAAAGTAACATAATTTACTTTTTTGTTTTTCTAAAGCAATATTTTCTTCTGAATTTTTGCATCGTTTTCCCCTTAATGAAAATAAATAAATGTAATGAAATATATTTATTGCAAGTAAAAATAAAAAATCATGCAATAAAGAGTTAAACAATAAGATGGGCTTGACAAGATGGTTAATATAATTATTTAAAACACTGAAAATATTCTTTGTTTTGTTTAATGTAAGAAAACATATTAGAACGTTTTACTAGTTTCTTCTGTTCTCTCACTTTCACATTCAATCTTTTCTGTCCCACTCTTCCCCTTCCCATCCATCCCTCCCTCCAGAGAGTCCATTTTCATCCCCCATCCTCCACCCCGGCAGCTTCTCCCGGCCGCCACTCGAGGTCGCCACTATCGGCGCATCGAGTGGCGTTGCGCCTCTCGTACACAATTTAAGAGCGTCGGCTCTAACAGGTTATGAATGCGCGCCCGCTTTTAAAGTATTAAATTATTCGTGGAGTGGGCTCTCATTGGAAATTAATGCAAATTTGAAATGTTTAAAATTAATTCCGTTACTTTGGAGCGGCGCTAATATCAGCCTCATCTTCCGGCGCCCATGAGTGGTGTTAGGGGGATGAGGGGGCGTGAGGTTTGGGCCTCTCCTGGCTTATCGCAATCTCTCGCCTCTCATCGTCAAATACCAACACAACGAAATACTTTCAAAATAAACGCCTCCTCGAACTTCCCACCCCTCCGACGGGTGCCTAACGGTATTCCGTTTTGGTTTTTACGTTTCTATTTTAACATTTCCTGTTTGAAATTATGTATGCATTACTGTAAAATGAATTTTTTAAACTTATTTCGTGTCTTTTCTTGCTTCACCTGCATACTTCAAAATTGTTACAAATCATTATTTAGGCTCAAATTTACAAGTAAGCCTCGAATTATATTTTGATATTATATTTGAAATAATGAATTATGTGTATAATAAGTTATATTTTATCAAAAATATTAGGTTTTGAACGAATTCACCAAGAAGCTTCCGGCTTTCACTGAACCCCTGAAGAAAGTTGTCTTCAATGTTGCACGCTCTTCAATGATTTATCTTTTATGGTTATTTTCGTGGGAAACGTACGCGATTTCTCTATACTTGTTAGCGTGAAAAGTTGGTTTCATAGAAGCTTTTACGTCAATGCTGATTTTTGAAAAATTATATTTTTAACACATTTGACTCATTATCTCTAAAACTTTTGAACAAATAATTTTGAATTTATCAGAGAATATTAGTACAGTAGTAATAAATATATGGCAGTAGAATTATTGCAATGTTTTTTCTTATGTTAGGATTTCTGAATTCAAGAAAAAATGTATTAACATTTTGACTTTTACTTAAAATTTTCTGTGAATTCCAAAAAAATCCTAAGTACATAAATTTAATTGCTATTACTTCAACATCTTCTCCAAGCAGTTGCTAAAATTTTACATTACGTTGAACAGTTTCTGACGCAATGGGTTAAACGTACATTTAAATTGTAATGGGAGAGATAGCGCTTTAAAAATTCCTTTAACGTTTTCAAGAGTCTGTCAAAAAAATCGTATTACATATTTGAACTCATAGATAATTATACTCATTCTTTGTGTACTATAATTACTGTGAAATGACATTAGTTCCACGATTTTAGACTCAGATGATAGACTTGCAATTGTTGCGACACCCCATAGTGCAGTCGCCTTTTTATGTGAGAATGGTGTTTTTAAAATACTATTTTAGTGTAAGTATAAGACATTTTCATTTCTTTTCTCCTTAGTTTCACTCTTTAATTAAAATAATGTTTAAAAACATTAGACGTGCATTTTTCACATTTTTTAACAAAGACAAGAATTATTAATGTGAACATCGAAGAAACTAGACGGTGCCGGATGCCGCATACGCCTTCAAATAGAAATCATAGGGCATGCCAGCCGCAGATATAGCGTTCTCCATTATCCTCAATAAGCTAATACATCATAAACTCCAATTACCCCAAATTTCAGAATACCTCATTAACTTGTTCTGAAAATTGTATTCTAGCTCACTACCCTGTCGGATTGTCGCCTATTTCCATCTGCACCAACATGCCAAACCCTCAAACAGAATTAAATTTCAATTCATTAAAAGAAAAATATCAAAATATCTTCATGTCTCTCTAAGAGTTTACTACAAGCAAAAACACCAGATGTAAATGATACGTGATAATTTAGTTTTAATATTTTACTAGCTTGGAAACGTTTCAAGAATCGATTAAATGTAATATAAATCACAGGAAAGACTAGAATATCACATACAGTAGAAGATAGAAAAGTGAGTCTTCTGGGAAAGAAAAGAATTGGCTAAAAATGCCATTAGATTGTCGGTCTAAAAAACTGAAAGAATTGTACGTCCACGAGTGCAAATTACGTCTTTCAAGGCCTTTCAAGGCCTACAAAACCTGCGCGTGATACTTGTTTGTACAAAGAAGAAAATCCAATATTTTGCACGTATGTAGTAGACAGCTTTAAACTTCACATTTCGAGACTTTCCTAACTTGCGTATCTACTAATTGGATCAACGTATCTGACTCAGTAGAGGGGGTCCAAAAATAACAGGGAAAAGGAGAAACGCTTTGGGAAATCTTCAAACAGTTCTTACCTCCCAAATTAGAAGTCAAGAACTACACAAATGCTACAGGTACAGTTTTTTTCAGGCATTTCGTCTAATTCCGGAGCCAGGAGGAGCTCAGAGAAACCTGGTCTTGTGCGTGGAAGACGAGAGAAAGCCCAGTCTCAACAACATCGATGATTATTCCCCTCTTTAATAATGCCCCTCCTCCGCCTGCACCCGCCCCTACTCCCTGCGCCCGCGGCGCTCATATCAGACGCAGCGCGCCGTACGGAATTTCGTTGCTCTCTTGTTCGGGCTAACAAAGATCGGAACGCTGAATGAGTTTGAAAGAAAGTTGACATGCGAGCAAACATTCTTTGTGTTGGCTGAATTAAAAATGAATAAAAGCGAAAGTAATTCAAAGAATAACGTAACAAGCAAGCTGTGTATAATGAAAATGGACGAACCAGTGGGAGTGAGATAAATTATATCGATGGAGTGAAATATCGGCCTAGTTTCTTACGGGGTTGTTAACGACTTTTCCACTCTGACGGTCAACATTTGAGTTTTAATTTGAAATGTGTTAAGGCATGAAATTGTTCGGCAAATGATTTTATCGACGAAAGTAAAAGAATGTTTTTTTTATAGTACTGTAATTTTTATTACGCTACTTCAAAATCAGAAAGATAATTTGAGAACGACGCAAGCAAAGTGTATCTGTGTACGTAAGCTCATAGATGTGCTGTCAAAAGTAGACTTTTCTGGAGAAGAATGAATTGATAGGAAATTTCATATTTCAATGACGTGAAACATTGAAAAAAATCTTTAAAGAGACAATAAATTATGTTAAGATACTTAATTTACTTGGGGTAAAAGGACGTTTTCTTCCCAAAAAATTCACTTTTTTACTCGTTTTACACAGTTTCAGTACTATTATATTCAAAGTTGAATGCATGTCTACTTTCATCAGCTGAAAGAGAAGTTTTTGGAGTGAGGTCTCAATGCCATCGAGAAGTCTTATTTAATGGTGCTTAAACTAAAGGAATAAGTTTCTTCCTAACGTGAGAATTGAAAATACTGTCACGTACGCAAAACACTTTTCAGATTGTTATATTTAAAAACTCTGAAACAGAATAGCAAATAAACATTACCCCCAAAAAGTATCAGGAAAATATTGCTGCGTGGTGATCTTACAATCATAGGAATTACGAAAATGTCGACAACACCCTTTAATTATACTCAGAGACGAAGGTTTTTATTAATGCAACATGAGCGTCGTAATGTATGAGGCGTTCCAGACAATGCCTTGACCGATTCATTACAAAGGGAATGTACAGAGAAAAATTGATGAAAAATACAAGCTTAAACCATCCGTGTAATGATGTTATAATCCAGCTTTTGTGTTCATTAAAATGCTTCATTGATTGCTTTGCGAGAGTTCGTTGAACGGTATTTCATTATTGTTTTAGCGTGCACAATTTATGGAATTATTGAAGTTCGAATGGCATGTACATTCGTCATTCCTCCCTTAAACAATTTCAGTACACGACATCAATTCAGTTTGACGCATATTCGGCATTGATTTCATAAACAAGAGCACGTTTTAACATATAAACATACACAATGTATTTTTGATCAGAATCTCAAAGGTATCCGCTCAGGTAGGTACTGGTATTATTACACTTTTTCAGTTGTTTTCAGTATTTGCGGCGTGTACTTTATATAAGCACGACAGGTAAAATTAGGAAAACAATGTTGGAATAAACAACGAATGGCATTTATGGAGCATTGATTAATTGGCCCTCTGGAATGCGTTTATTGTCACGTAAAGCGTTTGGATGGTCTTCATTGTTTTCTGCAAAACATTGTATTCACATGAATATCGCATACTATTGTAATAAAAGTTCATATTTTTTTAGGTTGTTTATGGAGAACTGAGAAGAAACGCTTCGAGAAGTACTGACATGTTTAAAGGATCAGACACGTAATTGCTAATCCTAACTGTATAAAGAAAAGTTTACGCTACAACACGATGCCTCATTTTTCTTAGTTATGTTCATAATACTTCCGCAAATGTTGGAAAGTGAAGCAAAATTTAACATTTTATATCGCACACTTTATTTCTGCATTTCCTTTATGCATTCGTTCTGTCCCATTTTACGTTTTCTAGAACGCATATAGCGAGAAATAAAACTCATTTATTCAAAACTTCCCCTGTATATTTCGTTTAGCACGCTGTTTTTGCGAGGGGGCGCTGATGACAGGGACGATAACCATGATGCCAACGATAACGACGGCCTGTTTTTCCGACGCGGGTTCCAACTCGCGATGAAATTACGAAGCCGAAGAAAAAAATCTGGAAGGTGCATTTGGCCGTACGGGCCGGGCCGGGCCGGGTCGTTCTTCTGAGAGGCTCTTCCGTCCCCGCCGCCGCCCCCACCGCCGTTGACTCCAACGCAGCTCCAGGGGCGTCACGCGACATTAGCGGCGTCGCCGACCCTACGCGCATTCACTTGCCGACTCCACGCGCAGTGGGCACAAAGCACAGAAACGAAAATTCGAAAATTCGAATTCGAAAATTAACTTTTTTTAGACAGACACTAGTTGATTAGTTGGTGATTCCGGGCGCGTCAACTGCTAAGTTTATTAGTGCCGTAAGTTAAGTGCATATTGTACCGTGGGTGGCGGCGGTGATCTTCCCCCGCTGGATGGTGAGATTCGGCCCGGACCTAAGCTCGGCTACCGGGGACTTCCCCAACCAGGTATCTCCCACCAGCGGGGCACTGCCCCAGCCGGGGCAAGCTCTAAGCTCCCGACTGGTCACCTGGCATGTGTGGAAGTGAAGTTCATGTACGTGTGTTAAGTAAGGAGTAGGATAGGACAAGGAATGGGAAGGAAACTGCTCGCTCGCAAACCATGGCGCGTTTGTTAGGACACTACTCAGGCATTCGTCAGGTACCAATAGGAGAAACTACGAAAAACTACCGATCAGACCAGCCGACCGCTATAATTCTTCTCCATACAGCAACAGAACTCGATCTAGCTATCTAGCGTCGAAAATCTTGTCACTGTCGGGTCTCGAACGTAGGACCTCCTGGAGAGAGGCACTGCGATGCCATCAGCCATGCCCTGAGCTATCTCTCTCGATGCCACAAGTAAAGCGCTAAATGTTAGGGCGTGTACAATGTAATTCAAGTTCAATTTCTAGCACTAATGCAAACGTAAGACGATGCTCAAATGTTCAGATAAAACTATGCTTGCAACAAAAAACAAAACAAAATGCTTTTATGTATTTGAATGAGCTACTACTGACCTCAGTGAAACATAGTACCCAATTAATGAATTTCAAACTTGAATTAATATAAAAGGAAAGTTAGTAAGGCTAGTAAAGTTAGTAAAGTAAGTAAAAACAGTGTATGACAGTTATAATTCGATTTTCTTTTCTTTTGTAAAATACACTTCTTAGAGGTACGTGCTTGTTCAAGAAGATGACGATACGACGTACCATGACGCCCACCGTGCACAAAAGGCCCCCGAATCTCTGGTAGTTGCCTCTGTGAATCCCCTTTGCTCGCTCCTCAGAGCTTAAGTTCCTCGGGAAGCGTCTCAAAATGCTTACGTCACGTCCCGCGTGAATCGCTCGATGGCTTGAAAACGTGGAGGGAGATCAGGAGAGTTGGGTTATTTATGAGACTTTGCAAGTGCTTGGCTACCAAAAGTTTCGAAAAGAAACGGCCGTTTTAAAACTGTTTAGATCAGCTTAATACATTTCTGTTCACCCGTTTTTACGATGTGTTTTGTTTCCGAACATTACTTAAATATTTTAGGTAAAATTGCTTGAAATTCTGAAGATAGAGACGACAATAAGGAGATTTTGATGAAAACATTTAGTTAACAAGATGTTGCAGTGCTTACAAACGTTCTTGAATTTAGATCAAATGCACTTTTTTGTTAAAGCGGCCGTCATTTCGGCTTTTAAAATTATACTTCACCGTACCAAATACTGGACAAATACTACAAACATTAATCAAAAGAATAAAAATGAGGTATTTCATTAAAAACACTAGTATACTAATTATACTATTGTGTAAAATCCCTTAGCAAAGTTTGAATAGTTACTATGTAAAGATAGATATAGAATTGTTTAACAGCAAAGTAAGAGAACATCCAGAAACTTTTTGGAACAGAGTGGACCTAATCTTGGTTACTCACGCTGTTAGATTCCCAGAATAAGTTGAGTCCAAATGACCATAACAAATATCAGAGAAAATGGATTGGATGGGTCTTGGCAATCAATGGCAACAGTTACAATTTGGCTCAAAATTTCACCTGATAACCCCTTTAGATTCTCTCTAAAATAGCTACGCGGTCCCCTGCAGGGACCGCGGACTCCACTTTGAGAATGAAGTTTGAGAAGTTGCTGATAATAAAGGGAATTCGTAAAAGAAAAGTCCTTAAATTTGACATTAAACAAAATAAATTATATTATACTATTCATTAAAATTTTGAAGTGGGAATTTGATTTATCCCCATTATTTTTTATGGCTTACCTCTTGTATGAGAAGAAAATGGACATTTTTTTATGAATTTTAACACAAACGATGTTCGTGGATATTATTATAAAACATTCTTGTTGCAGCACGTGACGATTAGTGAGAAGGTTAACTAAAATACAATTTAACCTATTTCAGGAATGAGTTCCCTGAAATTGGTAAAATTGGTAAATTGGAAATTGGAAATTGGAAAAAAAGTCTGAAAATTTGATGAGATTTAGGTAATGCATCCAAATGCTTCTCATTTTCTGCAATTTTTGCTCCACTTCATTTAATTTTGTTTCCCTCATTAAACACATCCTCCTTCAAAACGCTTATTCTGAGTTTTCCTTGAACTTAGGATTGTCGCATTAACCTGAATTACCGTACCCAGTAATTTTGGGTGGTTCAATGTACAAGCTTTCTTCCCTTTTCTTCTGAAAATTTAGTACCATTCTTATTTAGTATTTGACATTCGTTTCACCAATATACTGCAAATATGTTTGCCGTTTTGTTCATATATTTAGTTGGCCATAAATGAGGATATTATTCTTGTATAGGTAATTAAGTAACCTTCTCGTGCTTTTATATTATCAGTCCGTTCTGATCGATACCCAAGGTTAGACCTGTTTCGGTGAACGGGCTAAGTCATTTGTTCTACCACGATCTCGGTATGCTTCCTGATCCTTGCAGAAAACTCTAGGAGAATTCTCAAAAAACTGATTTTTTGGTAATGGGAAAGGAATAAAAACAAAATTTGAGGCGGCAGGGGGATTAAAGCATCTATACAGATAATAAATGGCATATTTCTTCTTTGTGTACATTGTTTATTATATATTGTTTCTACAAAATGTATTCAACTACAAAACCTCGCTGGATCGAATTTTCCTTTTTTGTTTCCTGAGAACGCCATTGCGAATGTCTTCAGTGTTTCCAGCAGAAGTGCTTTAATGTATTTCAACTATTTCTCGCTTGTACTGCAGCTTAAAACAACGTCTTTGTTGTTATATTTTGTTACTCATTTTAATGCCTGGAGTTTGTGATTTACTGGCTGTGATATCATCTTGCCTCTATTTCTGTTGTTTTACTGACACAAATGAAACCCGTAACTGCGGTAAATTATTGGACGTTAAATGAGTGAATGGATGATGAAATACGGATAAATAATAAAGCATTATGATTATAACAATGTTAACAATATATTTATTAAATTTACCATCTCAGTTTTTCCAGCTTTTCAATGGCATTCCAACACGATAATAGGATTCTTCTGATAACATATTCGTCTGTTTCCTTACTGTGAAATAAAAACAAAACACGCCAAGTACTTAATAAACAATCCTAACTGCAACATAATTACATTTAAAACCACGTAGTTATTCTCTCTCCTGAATCACTATGCTTGTTCCGCTACTAGAAGGAATGTGAGAGCTATATTTTTTGAGACCAATTAGAGAAGTGATTGACGTATACAAGATGAATCATTCGAGACTACGAAAAAAGAAGGAAAATAGTTACACCGCAGGCGATACTTTTTTATTATTGCGTTTGTTGCAGTTGTGCTACTCCTTATGAACTGTAGTTCCACCATCGCACTGAAATTTACTTTTCCATTCGGTTGTATCTTTAAGTGTCATCCTTTCTTCTGTTCTTGTTTTTCTATCAAATCCATTTTCGTAACTTAGGTGAATTCTCTGATGTTTAATTAAATTTCCTGGAGCAAGGATAGAATTACTAATTGGAATAATCATCTTCCCTAACGAGTTGCGATGGTTACCAGTATATAACTAATACTTTATTTTTCAGTCTATCCTAAAATTTTCATCTTGCGTTTTAAAACCGCCGGCGACAATAATCGAACTGCTTAGCCACGCTTCGTGAAATCACGGGGATACTCAGCTCGAGGCACCGAGAGTCACTGGATGAGTGACTATCTGGGAAGACCGAATACCAGTGGCGCGAAGCTGCTGGCTGACGGGATGAACGACAACAATAAGCGAAAATGACCACGATTAAGAAGAATTACTCCTTTTCAATGCCGAGTAAATACATATAACAAAGAGTAAAAGATATTTAGAAACATCATTTATACATACTTTACTACCAAAACAAATAATCATTCAGGTGAACATATTATCTTGATGCTCATAATATCATAACGGTATGTCCTAATGTAATGATATCTTAACTCTAATGATATTCCAACTCTTGATATTCCTACTATAATGATATCCTAACCCTAATGATGCCTGAATTCAAATGATGTCCTAACCCTAATGAGACTCTATTCATAACACATAATGATATTCTAACCCTCAAAATATCCCAACCTTCATACTATCCCAACCCTCATAATATCCTTACCTGAATCACAATCTAACACTAATGTCCTAACGCTTGTGCTTTTCATGCTGAACGTCGCCAGCTTCCTCACGCCACAAGCCTCCGTGTCGGAAGGCAACACAGAAACCGACGTGTCGTTTCACCGCAAGGCCTCCCCCCCATGCTTTCCTTCCTTCTTCCGCGGAGCTTGTCCCCCTCCTTTCCCATCCCCCCCCCCATGGTGCTCAGCAGCGCGCACGGAGTTCCGCTTCGAGTTCAGTGGCAGCGGGAGCTGAGGGCCGGGGCGAGGCGGGACGAGGCGGGACGAGGCGTGGCGAGACTTGGTGAGGCGGGGCGGGGCGGGGTGTTGCATGGAGGGGTGGGGTGGGGTGGGGTGGGTGGGATGGGGCGGAGCGGGGCGGGGCAATGCGGGGCGAAGCGGGACGAAGCGGGGCGAGGGAAGGCGGGGAGAGGGGGAAAGGCTGGGCGTGGCGGGGCGGGACGGGGCGGGCGTTTCGCAAATGGAGATGATCCTGATGAAGGCGGCCGGCGCTATGGTAATCTGGCGGCCTTTTTCGCCCTCGTGCCGCCCTCGGAGGGCGGCGGAGAGCGCGCAGGCGGGGGCGAGCAATTAAGTGCTCCGAGCGTCGCCCCCGCCCCCGTCGCTGCCGCCGCATCCGGATCCACATTTGCCTACAAATGAAGTTTGCAATTATTGAGCGCCCTGCGAGTAAATTGTAGTGCTGTTAACCTCCGCCAGAGGTGCGACCGCCGCGGGGGCGTGCTTGGCGGGAGGGTGAGACGGCGGCCGCCCCTTCCGGCGTTGCTTCCCCCTCCCCCACAAGCCCACGGAACTAGTGGCCTGCAGTAGCAAAAGGACTGCTAAACCAAACGACAAAAAATGGTTCTTCAACAAGTAACATCCACTCTTCTCAAGAACAATAAAGAAAATACTCTCATGTAACTCCGAAACAAATTAAATAATTTAACAAAAACAGTCTTCACGAATACTACAGTTATACGGTAGAGAATATATATAGTACAGCCGTTCTTTATATATTAAAAATACCAAAAATGTTGTAGTTCCTTAATATAACTCGTAAATACAATTTTTTAATAGCGAGAGCCTCTTTCTTGGAGTCTTGATGACGCATGTCGGCATCAGTATCATATGCAGTAAAGTACTGAGTATGATAATTCAGATGGTGGCACGTAATATGAATGTATATAATGTAAGTAATACAATCATATACTCTTTGCATTTCAAATAAAAATGACATTCATCATGGTTTGTTATTTTTTCACAAGTTCCTACGTATCTAGCAAAACCAAAGACATCTCTTAAGTCACAGGAGTCTGCAGAGGAGGGCTGAGGAAGTTTTCATTCAATTTCTGCGAGAATTGGACATTAGTAGTATAGGTCACGGTGAAGTAAATCACGAAAGGAAGAAAAGGAAGGATTTCCGTCAAAAACTAGAGTTCTCGTTTCTAAATCCTCTTATAACTCCCCAAGAAGTATATCATAGCATCAAAAAGTTATCGGCAAGAAAGTCATCAGCTCATGATCGCATCAACTCCATTATTTTGAAATATGTCCCCAGAAGTGGCCTAGCATTTCTAACCAATATATATAACTCGGTGCAGGGTATTTCAGGATATTTCCCAAGTTCTTAGTCCCTTTCCGTAATAATTTCTATACCAAAACCTAACAAAAACCCTACCAACCCTACTAGCCACAGACCAGCCAGTCTTATTCCCATATTGTAAAAAATATTAGAAAAATTACTATTCTAGATACTCTGTAAAGTTATAAATCAAAAGAATATTATTCCTGCCTTTCAATTTGGTTTCTCCCAAAGTCATTCATTCCACAAGTCACCAATTACTACGTCTAACTGAAAATATCCATGGCCGTCATTTAATAGCAGCTTTCCTTGAAGTCATTGAAGCGTTCGACGGGGTCTGGTACGAAGGGATAATACAAACTCAGGAAACTAGGTATATCGAAACACTTAATCAACACCATATCCAATTCATTAAAGATCGCACATTTATTATTGCAAGTGGGCTCAGCCCTCTCTTCACCGCAAAGAAATTCAGCAGATCTATAAGGTTCCCCGTTGTCGTCAGTTCTGTTCAAAATTTACATTTCAGTCATTCCAACACACCCTAATATACACACTACCCTTTTTGCAGACGATACTGTCTTTTTGCATCTGATCAGTATCTCAATACTACAAGGAACTTAATTCAGGGACATCTCACGACTATTGAAACATGGTGTAGAAAGTGGAAAATTAAGATAAATCCAAGTAAGTCCACATCAAAAGATTTCACTCTACGATTTCCTGCCTTCCCACTCCCACTAAACTTTGACTCGACAATAATACCATTGTGCTCCACAACCGCCCCTGTCCGTTATCTAGGCATCCTCATGGATACCAGATTGTCATAGAAAGACGTGGTGAACCAAGTATGGTGAACGAAGCAAATACGCGGTTAGGTATTCTTCGACCAGTCCCTCCACATTGAAGCTCCATTCTGCTTTCCTTATATATAGAGCAATTTTACGTCCGTTACTCATGTACGCTTGCCCAGTCTGATGTAATGCCGCCCCTACAACAATTAACAAAATTCAAATATTCCAAAATAAGGTTCTCAGAACTGCAGTTTCTTGCGTACGCTGCTTGCACGTGTATGTATGTATATGTTGTATGAAGTGTGTTTATCTTACAATAGTGGCAGCGTTAACTCAGAAAGACACTACCATGTTTAATTCGTGTAATAGTTTTTAAAGGGTTATTTGACAGTTTCTCAGGATTTTACAAAAAATACAAAACACTGCCAAGAGTTTGACGACAAAAATAGTCATTTCTGCAATTCTCCTATGTTCTTCTTCGCTTCGAATGAGCTAGTTTGTTATTTTCCGTTCAATGACTGTCAGATCGTGATGTCATCCTACAAAGGCAAGCGTTAATGTCTTGTGAGCCGTGAGTGGTAGCCTTTAAGCCCCGCCAGACGCCCTCGGCGGCGCAGACGGCTTGGCGGTTGACTGAGCGCGAGGCAACCGCGGGAGGTCCCGTTGTCCGCAGCTGCTGCACGACGCTGTTACCGCCAACTGCGCCTCCACCCCCGCCCCCGTCCCGCCTGTGTCTTGTTTCGGCGCGTCTTGTTCCACGGAGCCTGCAGCCGTCGTCTACTCTGACTAGGCGGCCCCTCCGCCACGTTCTCCTTCACCTTCGCCGCGGTGTTATCCTCATCTGTCCCCTTCACCAGTATACCTTCTTCTTGCCCTCTGCCGTCTCCTCCTCCATCGTGTTCCTCTGAACGTTGACGTCACTTCTGTATTCGTCGCCTCTTTCTTTCTTTTTCTATGCCGTCGTCCTTCTCAAGCAACGTCTTTACTTCCGTCATAGCCGCCCTCTTTCTTTATTTGCCTCCGCTTTCTTCATTGTCATGTTATCCTGAGCGTTGACTTCATTTCTGTATTCGTCGCCAATTGTGTATTTTTATATCCCTTCTCCTCCGCAGTCGTCTTCTCCTCAGCGTTGACCTGTTGGTCTGTTGCGACTCGTTGATTACTCAATCTTCTTTCGGGTCTTCCAATGCTTCTTTTTCATCGAGCTGTATAGAAGAGGAGTTGCTTAGGTAAACGATTTTCCATTCTAGTATGCGGTACTTACATTTCTTTCTATATTAGTCTTCTTAGTACTTGACTTCACTTCTATATTCGACGGCTAATTTTTCGTAGCTTCTGACTTCTCCTCCGCCTTCGCGTTCTTCTCAAGCGTCGTTTTTACTTCCATCTTAGCCGCCCCCTTTTTATTTGCCTCCGCCTTCTCTTAAGCCTCCACCGCCACGTTCTCCTCAACTGTGGCCGACTTCTCAGCCTTCTTTGTCAACGCCTTCTCTTCTGCCACCTTCTCCAACTCCACCGTCCCCTTCTCGTCCGCCTCATTCGACAGTCATTTCTTCTTCCGTCTTCTCTTCATCCCGCCACAATCGCGAATACACCAACTCCAGTTGCTTTACTTCCCCCGCTGTGATCGCCCCGCTTTTGCAAGCACCACTCACGAGCACATCTGCCTTAGACAGCTTACATCATGTCCTGAAATTTTCGTTTCTCTCCCCTTCCCAGTATTCTGCCTATGCATCTGACACCTACCCGACGCGCACACACGTTCTATGATAACACCCCTTCTGTTGACACCTCCACGGCTGACTCAGGCACCTTCTTTCAGCTCTTAAACCTCCGTCTCAAAACCTACCTCCAACCTCATCCCTGCCCCCTTCACTGCTTTCTTTCACCACATATTTGGCACCTCTCAGACGCACACGTACAACCTCTATGTTTATCCCCCCTTCCGTACATCGCTCCGCCGCTGCATCAACCCTCCTTGTTTCACGTCTTCAACCTCCGCTTCCATCCCCCTCCGGTGTCCTACGTCGGCATCTGCCACCCTTTAAGGGCACACCCTATGTTCACCTCCAGCACGCGATACCGTCCCGCTGTCGCAGTCGCCGACCCAGCCATCCCTGCCCCTTCGTCCTCCCTCCCCCTCCGCCCCGCCCGCCGGCCGTGTCCGTCGGTTGTCGCGTCGCGGTGGCTGCTCGGCTTCTCAGCCAACTTGCGACAACGCACGTCCCTCCGCCCCCGCCCCCGCCGCCTTTCAGACGTCGCCCTCCCAGAGCCACCGTCGCCGGCGTCTTGGCGGCCCAGTGGGGGGACACGCCTCCACTGGGCCCGGCGCTCCGTGGACCGCGGCGCCGCTGCCACTCAGGGAGCG
This sequence comes from Teleogryllus occipitalis, assembly GCA_011170035.1. Lineage (NCBI taxonomy): Eukaryota > Metazoa > Arthropoda > Insecta > Orthoptera > Gryllidae > Teleogryllus > Teleogryllus occipitalis. The sequence goes on along the minus strand of BLKR01001830.1, from coordinate 71,478 downwards.
GACTTGGGCCCTGTCTTCGCCGCCAAACGCTCCGCCCCACCCCGATCGGCAGCTCCCGCCTAACCCACCGCCCCGCCCTCCACCCAGCACTCCTCCCAGCCGGCCGCGCCGCGCTCCCGCCTCGCATCGCCGCCCTACGCCCCCCCCCACCCTACACCCCAGCTCTGTCCCGCCCCGCTCCGCCCCACCCCGGCACCTCCCGCCCACCACCCAGCCCTCCTCCCAGCCGGCCGCGCCCCGCTCCCGCCTCGCATCGCTGCGCTACGCCCCTCTACCCTACACCCCAGCTATGCTTCGCCCAGCTATGGTCTGCCCAGCTCTGCCCCGTGCTGCTGTGATCTGCCCTGCTCTTCCCCGCCCAGCTCAGTGCCTTCCGCACCACCGCGCCCGCCCCGCTTTGCTCGCCCAGCCCTTCTCTCCGCCTCGCTCGCCCCGACCTCGGCGCCACCGCCTTCGCTGCCGCGGCATTCTCATGGCAATTCCCGCCTCCGTCCCGGCTTCCGCCGAGGAATTGCAAGAACTCTTTGGGCGCTGGGTAAGCTCTCTCTCGCGTACTTCTTGTGCTCGTCCCATTCTCACATGCTCCGTTAGGCTTTCTGATGTGTTTTCCCTTGGCTTTGCGGATTTCCTTTGTTGCGACCATCCAATGTCTAAATTTCTATTTTGTTTTTATCTTCGTCTTGTTACTATTTCTCGTACTCTGCAATTCTATTTTTATACCATTTAATGCACATACTTTCTTTCTAGCTGTCTCCTCGAGTGGAGTCTCTGCCAGGTTTATTTTGGGTTATAATTCAAACGAGAGCGTTGCTGTAAAATATTTGCCCTGGTTTCTGTGGCAACATTCCCCACTGTTCACTTTGTTATGTCCATTTCGCTCTTGCTCCACTCAATGCTCGGGCACGTCCCGCTCTGATCCCTCTGTGCTCCCGCTCTACTCCCCTTCTGCATCCGCTCTGTTCCGTCTCCACTGCGCCTGTTCACACCGGTTGACATTCAATACTGCTCCACCTTGCTACAATGCATCCACTCTGACACGCTATGCCCTTGTCTCCATCCAAGACATCGCCGCACCCCACGCCCTCGCGCCGCCGTCGCGCCGCCCTCACCCCACCCTCGCCCTCACCCCGCCCTCTCCCAGCCCTCGCCCCGCTCTCGCCCCGCCCTCGCCCTGCCCTCTCCCAGCCCCGCCCCGCCCTCGCCCCGCCCTCGCCCCGCCCACGCCCCACCCTCGCCCCGCTCCTGCCCCGCCACCGCCCCTCTCCTCCTCGTCTTCGACCCAGGCCCCTCCCATCCTCATGTGGTCGTTCCGCTTCCCGCCTCCTCCCACGCGCCGGGTCGCTTGCTCCGAGCGACGCACCCGCCCAACTTTTTAAAAAGTTTCCCGGCGGCACCCGGAGGGCGGGGGCGTCTCTCAGGGTGAGCTCTGTGCCCTGCACGGCGGCTACGCAGCACGCAGCGCGGCGCTCCCGCGAAACGAAGTTTATTCATAATGAGCCTTTCAGAGAGAGCGGGCGCCTTCTCCGCATAATGCCGGAACGCGCGGCTCTATTAAAGCTCTGAGCTCCCTCAGACCGACCACGCCCCCCTAAGCCTACTGCACTCTGAGCGGCTGTCGGCGCAGCTCAGCTTTCTCTGTTGCACGCGCGGCAAACCGGGCGTCTCTGCGTGGACGCGTTGAATTTTCGGATGGGGCTCTCAAGTTCTTGCTGTGTTTCGTGTCCTGTGTGTCGCATTATATCTCATTCTACACAACTTCGGTTGGAAAGAGAGAGCAGGACTTGGTGTGTTCTCTTTCCAACTGAGGAAAATGTGCGATTTTCGACACTGCCTCTTTGAAGACAAACGTAAGTCCTATAGCGACCATCAGAGGATTCTAAAAATTGATTGATTGGTGATTGCGGGCACGTCAACTACCGATATTATGATTAGTAGAAAATAAACACCGTTGCGATAAAGTGGCTGAAGATCAGGCGATAGATTGTAAATCTAATAGCGTTTTCCATTCGCCGCGCTGGTGCGCACCCAGGGCAGCTTTCGTGTTCCATTCGACCGCTAGGGCGCACCAGTGCAAAGAATGCAGGTTCCATTCGCACAATAGTACGGAACCAGGGCGCACTCGGAGCGCCCTAAACTGCACTGAGGACCTAGTCAGTGCAGTCCAGTGCACTGAGCCATTGTGAGGTTAGGTACAGAAGTTATCCATGCTGATTTAGATTCGTGGGGAAATTGTGAAGGCAATTGAGGATCTTCTGTCACGCAGGGACACTTCGAGTATATTATGGTTTGCAGGAAATGTCTTGAAATAATTTTTGTGATTCGCGAAGTTTGGAAAATCAGTTTGTGTTTTCCTAAAATTTAACCTTGAATAACTTCATGTTAACAAATCCAGTGCTATTTACAAATCAAAGTGTAGGTATGTCTCAATTTCGAAACGCTAATAAAGTGAAAATAAAAATATTGACCCTTACAAAATCATTTAAATATATGCGTCAAGAAATGTTTCTCGCACGCTCATACATGTACCAGCGGAAATGCTCATATTAACATTTTTATGGTTTTCAATAACCAAACAATTTTGCAGACGCCTTTCGGTTCAAAATCTTGCGTTCTACACCGATCACTAGCAAATCTCTAAAAATAAAGTTTCGAAACATAAGCATTTGAAGTTTTCGTAGTTTTTAATAAAGGAAACTACACGTTAATAATTTATGAATTAAGAAGTAATAATTACCAAAACTTTATAAAAATTATAACAATGATCATAATCCAAAATTATTATTTTTCGAGTTCCATCAGTGTGACAGACCAAGAACTGCTACTATATATAATCACACTGTGTAGCTCACTCGCACCGACTCAGTTGGGGAATCGTTTCATTCGTAGCTTCCCTTCAGGCGTGTGGGACAGCACTGTTGTGGAGCGATGACGTTTTTGCCCTGCACTAGGGTGGGTTTCAGTGCAACGAATGGAAAACGCTATTAGATAGATTGTAAATCTAGAATCCCGTAAGTGCAGTGCATGTCTTTATCGTGGAACGTGGCAATGATCTTCCCCCGCAAGATGGCGAAATCCGTCGCCACCCCACCCGTAGGCTTGCAGTATTTCCCCAACCACGTATCTCCCACCAGCGGGGTACCTCCTTAGTCGGGACAAGCTCTAAGCTCGCAACTGCTATCCCGGCATGTCTGGTTGTTCAGTGTGTGTAAGTGCGGGATAAGGATAGGATAAGAAAGAGGAAGGAAAGATCGCGCGCGGTCCCTCAGCCGTTTGTTAGGTTACTGCCCCGGCATTTGCCTGGTGAAGATTGGAGAAACCACAGGTAACTACCAATCAGAGCATCTGGCCGCTAGAATGTTCCTCCAGACAGCGGCTGAATTCGACCTACTTGTGTAGCTAGTATCGAAAATACTCCACTAACGAACTCCAAACATAGGAAATCCCGGTCAGAAGTACTCCAGTGACAGCAGTGGATGCTTTGAGCCATCTAAGCCGATGGGATGTTGAAGACTTCCTGCTAAGACATCGTTACAGTCGTAGTGAACATGCTCGTGTTAGCAGTCGAAATGACCTACATGTTCTGTGTACTTTTCCACGCTCTCGCCTTGCACTGGGTGGAGCATTTTCACCTGACGAATCTTCCTGTCTGTACTTGGCACGACAGCATTGTTCGAGCCATGGCCTACCAGTAGCGTCCCTGTCTCCCGGTTATGGGTTTAGGGGATATGTGTGATTAGCACGAAGACATCCCACGCCGTAATCTAGTCTTCTCAACCTGTGAAATGAGCTTTCTCATCGTCACACGGCAACATATATAGGAACATTGCAAGGAAAACACACTTTCTAATCTTTCCGACCGGGAATCGAACCCCGGGGTCGCGTCATAGAAAGCGAGCACGCTGACCAATGAGCTATAACGCGAGGGCAATCTCGCCCGCTTGCTTGCTATTCTTCTATTCAAAAAATTGAATCTAATAATAGTAGCATCAGCACCAACGATGTGTTGAGTCTAGACCAAAATGACCAAACGCTTCTGCAAAGTTTTTGTGTTTCAATGTTTTTGAATAATTTTTCGCGGCATCATCAGTCTCCAAAAACAGAATGTGTCGCCTCCTGCATCCCTTTTCCTAAGCTGGAAAGCAGTGTCTTGGCACTGTCTTAGCACTGTAAGTACAAAAGACATTTACAAGGATGTGAATTTTGTTAGAAAAATTTAAATCAGTTGCGATCATTCATTGACGATTTAATTAATTTTGTTCGTTAGAGAATGCCTAAAACGTTTAATACGAACCACATTTATTAGAAATTGTGTCTTCAATACTATTTTTTGTCTTGGTTACTTTTTCCAAACCTTTTCCAAGTATCGTTCCTCAAAGACCATGAATTATTTTCGGTTTCCACTAGATTCAATACTTCGCAAATGAACATATATTTGATTTTAATGTTGAAATGATTAATGACATCAGAATGTAGCCATTTAAATGAACTGGACGTTTTGAATGAAACTATTCAAAAAGTATAAGCGGTCAAACACTCAGACATAATTCCCACATCTAAGATTATAACATTACCATCAACGCAACGCTATCGATCTCAAACCAACACCATCAACATTTTCACAAGCGCTAGTAAGGTTGATCTCTTCCCTCGTCTCCTCTCCCAGAGCAGTCTCATGAATCCACTTCTTCCTCAAAGGGGCGCGCTTAATAAAGCGAATCGCGTTTTGAGGCGCGAGGCTCTTCGCCCGCACAGAGCCCCTCCACCCAGCGCTCCTCCCGCACTTCCGCCGCTCTGGGACGTGCCGCCCCTCCCGCGGATCCCCAGCCTTTCCCGTTTCTATCTTCCCCGCCACTTCCACCACGCTCCGTCGCGGGCCCGCAGGACTCCGTTCCCGCCCAAACCCACTCCTCCCTGTCTCTTTCCCCACCACACGACTCCCCGCCACGCGGCCTCCTCACCTCGACCCAATCCACCACGACCCTTCTCCCCACGGCCTCTCCCCGCCACGGTCCCTCCAAGTCAAGGCCCCTCCTCGCCAAAACTCCCCTCTTCACACCGCTTCCCGCCACGGCCCTCTTGCCACAGCCACTCATTGCCACAACTCTCCACCCCACACACCTCCCAGAGAAGACCCTTCCCCGCCACGGTCCCTCCCCGCCACGGCCCCTCCCCGCCGAAACTCCCCTCTCCACACCCCTTCCCGCCACGGCCCTCCCCGTCACAGTCACTCTCTGCCACAACTCTCCTCACCACACGCTTCCCCGCCTCTGCCCTTCCCACCATGACTCCTCCCCGTCACAGTCACACCCACGGCTCCACTGTGCCCCGCCACGCAGCCTCCCCGCCCAGCAAAAACCCCGCGCTGCGACCCTTCCCTCCACGATCCCCTCACCGTCTCTCCCCGCCCCGATCCAGTCCTCGTCACACGTCACCCAGCCGCATCCTCCACCCCACCCTCACCCCCGTCCCGAGGGGCCGCGAAGGGCCAAGGCGGGCGAGGGCGAGGGTGAGGTTCACTGCTGATCTGCCGGATTTCGCTGACAAAGGCCTGGAACTTGCCCGTAAAGTTCGTCTTAAAGCATTTACGTGGCCGGTAAACTGAACTTCGCCGGTTTCGGATACCGACGCTGTGCGGCGCGCCAGTCGCCGGATGTTCCCCCGCCTGCGGGGCTGTTTGTCGCGGGTTATGATGAATGTCGCTAGGACTTCGGGAGAGGGCAGGGAGACAAAGTTGTTATCTTTCGACTTCGATTCGGACGACCGTGAGTCAGGCTGGAAATAATTTTGGGATTGCAGAATGATCCACTTCTATCTTTTTTGTTGGGATGATGTTAAGTACGACTGTTGATTTGGGGAACAATGGGTTTTCCGGAAAACACATTGTCTTCACAAATGAAGAGGTTTTTAATGATTACAAGTTTTAAAAAGTTTATTTTTCCACTCAATAAAATGGATTCACTCTCTTTTATTTACGACTTCCAACGATGCTCAAGATGAGTAAAAAATATTGAACTTGCAGTCCGGACGAAAATTTATTTTTCGTTATATCTTTGACCTTACAAGACGTTTACTTTCAGTACCTTCCTACAAACAGTAGTTTTAAACAATTCTTTCGTTTCAGTTACATCAGTACAGTGATATCAAAGTTATCAGCCACTGCAAACTCCCAGCACGATGCGAGTCGAAATGTTACGTCTTTTAATCAGAAAGTTTATATAAGAAAAAGTATACATACAGTATAGTATACATATAGCGAGTAAGGTGAATGAAATGGGCAAATAGGTGTCTATCGTTTATGTTTATTTTTGGATCTCGCAAGTTATGTTAAAAATGTTAGATAAGAAATTTACGACAATGTTATACGCACCTTGAATCATTTCTCCAGATATGTGCCAGGAGCGATAACTCAGTGCATCAACTGATGTCACTGCAACGCTTATGACCGGAAGGTTCTAGGTTCGAGTCCTGACGAGGATTATCGACAGGATTTTCATGGCAGAATTTTCAACACTAGCTAGATAGCGAGGCCGAGTTCAGCCGCTGTCTGGAGAATTCTAGTGGCCGGCTGCTCTGATCAGTAGTTTTCCGTAGTTTCTCCGATCAACACCAGGCGAATGGCGGAGCAGTACCCTAACAAATGGGCCATGGACCGCGCACAACCTTTCCTACCTCTTCCTTGTCCTATCCTCTAAATAAGGGATGAGGATAGATCAAGAAACGGAAAAGAAAGATCACTCACGGTCCATAGTCCTGGCCCGTTTGGTAGGGTACTGCTGCCGCATTCGCCTGGTGTTGATCGGAGAAACCACGGAAAACTACCGATCAAAGCAGCCGTGCGCTAGAATTCTCCTCCACACAGCGGCTGAACTCGACCTCGCTATCTAGCTAGGGTTGAAAATCCTGCTATCGCCATGAGTCGAAGCCTAGGACCTTCCGGTTATAGGCACTGCAGGGACATCAATTGAGGTGTGAGCTAGCTAAGGTCCGCTCAAAGAAATGCACTGTTCTCTCAAACTAGTGACTCCAAAGGCGCGTTGTCTAAGAGCCAAAGTATTGGTTGAAATGGAGGTCTTCTCACTGGGATACTCGTGGCGGCGTTTCATCTGCTGCTGTCCCTTTGTTTGTCATCGCCCAAGAGTCATCGAAACCTACCCCTGCCCCTTCCTCGGCGGGGGGCGGTGGACCCGTGGGATATGCCTTGTCGCTTATCGGATACGCGCGGCAGTGTCCACGACGGAAGGGGCCCTAACGCGCCCCTGGCGGTTGGCGCGCGGGGCAGGCGTGCTCTGTGGCTCGGGGCGCCCCGCCCCGTCCCGCCCCGCCGCACCGAGGTTTGCTTGTTCTGGACACACGTCGTGTGCCGTGCGCCGGCCGTTTGCTACCGCTGGACCGGCGTGTGGCTTGGACGTAGCCCATCCCGAAGACAAACGCCGGCTCCGGTCAACTCACCACATACGGGCCCACGTTGCTCCGTGCTCTTCCCAAGCGAGGATTAGGGGCTGAAGCAGGTGCAGGTTTGCTGCGGAAGCTTCGTTGACCGGGGAGTGCTGGATCGTAGGTTTGAGTTCCGCCGGTGGCGCATTGTCGATAAGAATAAAGTAGCTAAGGTATAACCAACCACCTGGATGATTGATTGATTGTTAGTGATTTCAGGCGCAACAATTAATGTCACTAATCGCGTGTATGTAGTTCATGTTTTCTCATTGGGAGGTTGCGGTGATCTTCCCTCCCTCGATCCAGCACCGATATACCGTCGACTATCAGGGTTTCCCCAGCCTGGTATCTCCCATCAGCGGGAACTCACCTAACTGCGACAAGCTCTAAGTCCCCGACCGGTCTCCCGGCGTGTGTGGTAGTGTAGTCAATGTTCACGTGTGTGTGTGTGTGTGTGTGTGTGTGTGTGTGTGTGTGTGTGTAAGCCGTGAGGAGTCCTCAACTACGATCGGACGTTTCCAAATCTCCTCCGAACAGATACAGAATGCTCGAAGAAACCTTTAAATAACGATTTAACAATGATTCACGAACCGTGCGTGATCCTTTTTTTCCCATCCTTTTTCCACTCTCATACCTAGAGAAGCGTCTTTGACTCATATGCATAACATGAGGTCTTTAATCCATCATCTAGAGCAGATTCCGTGAACACGCACATGTCATGTCAAAACCCAAAGAGAGCTGGGGAGGCAGTAGAAGACCGAAAAGCTGCAGAAGAGCCATAGTTCATGAGTCAGGGGGCACAATTAAGGACTTGTTAATGCATTTCTAAATTGTGAGAATTTTAAAGCAACCTTGTACTTCTTCATTGCCACTACGTTTATTTCTTTTCAGCTGGTTAAATTAACTATAACATCAAGAACGAAATTCGTCGAAGTTTTTAATATCTTAGCATGTACTTTTAATATGAGAATGCGTTTCTTGGTTTATTGTAATCAAATTTTCATTGCATCATTGTATCACATCTCTATTAAGACAACGAAATACATTGTAAGAGTTTTCCTTCGTATCATCAGGCAAACGCCATTCGAACGCCAATTCTGCCTTTGATTCGTTGCCTCGCAGCAGTTGCATCTGTTAAATAGATTCTATCGGAGGTATTTTGTGCTGCGATTCTGAAGCGCGGTTTCCCTTGGCATTCACTTAGAATAAGCCAGAGCGGGTCGCGGTGAGTGCACGAAGGCCGGGTGAGGTCGGGGTAAAGTAAGACATAATAGTGCGGGGTGAGAAACTGGTGCAAGCGGATGTGGAGTGGGGGCGAGAGGTGTCGCGAGACGGGTAATAGGACTGGAATGAAATCGAGCGAAGTGAGGGCGGGGGTCGGGGAGTGAATGCGAGGAGAGGAGGAGGGGCGGGTGGGGGATGAATGAAGTGCGACGGGGGAGAGAGGAACATGGGAGAGGGTGGGGGCTGGTAGTAAACGTGAGAGAGAAGGGTGAGGCAGGGTGATAGAAGAATGCGTGAGACCGAGCGGAGATGGTTCGAAAACGAAACAGCGCGAGGGCCCGTAGTGGAAAAGGGTTGGGGAGACTATTGCGGCGAGGGGATGGGCGAGGAGTGCATGGGTAAGGCGAGGGATGGGGTGAGACATCAGGAGAGCGAGGAGTGGTTGGAAAGTGGCGTGATTACGGTGTGGCGGAGTTTGGGCGATGTTCGGGAGGAGCGAGGCGTGGGTGGAGAGAACCGTGGGTGGTGCGAGCTGTGGGTGGTGCGAGCTGTGGGTGGTGCGAGCTGTGGGTGGTGCGAGCTGTGGGTGGTGCGAGCTGTGGGTGGTGCGAGCCGTGGATAAAATCGTAGTTGGTGCGAGAAGTATTTGGTTTGAGGCGTGGGGGCCGTGGATGGTGAGTGGTGTCAGCCATGGGTGGTGACACGTGTGGTTGGAGAGAGTCGTAGATGGTGCGAGGTGCGAGCTGGACAAGGTGCGAGGCGTGGGTGGAGCGAGACGAGAGTGAAACAAGGCGAGGTGGGACTGGGAGAGCTAAGGCTTCCGCGTAGAAGCGCGAAGGGCAAGGCGTGCTGTGTAGGGCGAGAGTTCCTTCATGGAGGGAGCGATTGAAGTCTAAAGGGGGCGTGGAGTGGGTTGAGTCGGGAACGGAGAGGAGTGGAGCATGGCACCGGAGCCGCGTGGGGCGGGGGCGGGGGCGGGGGCGGGGGCGGGGGCGGGGGCGGGGGCGGGGGAGGTCGATGGCGTGTCAGCGGCGCCGGCGGAGGCGGAGGCGCGGGCGGCGGGCTGACGCGGTGTCACGGCGTGTCGAGCGCTGTAGCACGCGGCCGCAGCCGTCACGCGACTCGCTGCAGCCATCTGTCGCCCCGCGCCGCCGGCCCCGCCCCCGCCCCCGAGCCTTGCAAGCGCTGCTTCCACCGCCACCGGAATTCTAGCAGCGGCACCGACAGCCGCGCACAGTCGCGTGGAAGCCCGGAAAGATGCCTGGCTGCATGGGAATTCGCTGTGGTTTATACGTCACTGAACCTTTTCTTCGGCCGTTTACTCCTTTATAAATAATTGTATTTCTGGAAATATGCTTTTCAATAAACTTTTGTCATATTTTAGCATCAACTCTCATACTGCCGGTACACCTCTACAACGGAAAGATAAATCGCGATACCAAGAATCATCATATGTATCTATAAATCTAATAATTAAGACTTGAAATCTAACGTAGGGGGCGCCTTTCCCACAAACGTTACCGTACATGCGGTGACTTTTGTTCACCAATCTACTCATATTATTTCAAAATTTGGTTAAATTATCTTCTGTCTGAATGAAGTTGTTTCCGATTCTCTGAAGGAATCTTTCAAATTTTCTTAATGTTAGCTACTCTGTATCAGCCAATGGAAACTCCCGCAATACTTCGTACTGGGTAAAACATCAAAAAATTGCACCGTCCATTAACATGTTTTACTCATTAAAATCATTGGCAATCGTTTAAATTTGTTGATAGAAGTGTAGTGGTATGTTGATTTAATTGCGTTTTAGAAAAATAGGATCAAAGAAAAAAGTTGGCACTGCCTGGTGACACATTCAATCTTTCTGTAATTACATGAGCATAGAGAAACCTTCATGAGTATGCCTCTCCAGATAAAAGAAAGTCCTTTGAATCCAGTTTTAATTCTAGGATGCAAGATGAAATACATGAGTCTATATGTAGAATGTTTGAGACCCTACGCAAATGCACATATTTTTTTTATTCTTAATCATTGCAAAAAAGTCAACTCATAAGGTTAAACAAATTATTATTTACTTAACCCTTCGACTCTGTATCTCCAATTCTTATGTGGATTCTGATTGGTTTTCTTTTATTCAAAACGTTTTACACAATAGTATACAATCATTTCATGCACGGATGTTATTTGAAATTATTAATTGAGAAAGTGGTGATATTTATTTCCTTTTTTTTCTACATCGCACTAAATAAAGAATAATTTTTCCATAAAAACAATGCAGTATATTCTCATAACTATACATAGGTATTTATCTTACCAGAGAGCTGAGAATATGAGAGATTGTATACTATTGTGTTTGAAACAGACCTACGAAACCATAATCACAGCCCCAAATGATCACTCAGAAACTGCAACATAATACTACAAAACGGAAATGGGCACGTTTTAAGAATTTTTCTATTTGTAATTTAGATGTCAAATGTGGCAATTCTGATCACAACAGTATATATATATATATATATATATATATATATATATATATATATATATATACAACAGTATATATACACAAAAATATAATTATTTCCAACAAAAAACTTAAAAAACTGAAAATTTTACAACACATGTAAAATTGGACATGGATAGAATATCTAAAAGGAGAAGTTCATGGGAATAATTTTCAGTGTGTTGCAAACCATTATTTGCCCCTAGGGTCACAAAAGACTTCAAATAGAGACTAAGGGTCAAATAACTACTAAGCGCTGATTCTGCTGAAATTCAGTTCGGCAGCACACGCATCTCTCTCGTCCGATGCGACGCAACGCGGCTTCCCGCAGAGCTCCTGCAGCGCCCCCCGTGGCTCTCGCCGGGCTATTGTTCCCTCCGCCCCGCGATCCGCGCCGCACCGGCCGCGGCGCCGCTGCCCGCCCGCAGGAACCGTAAATCCCGCGCAGATTTCCGGTAGCAGCGGAGTCTGCGGCGGGCGAGGGGGAGAGGTGGGAGGTGGGGTGAGGGAGGGTCTTCCGGCGGCCAGCGACTTGCGCGCTTTGCCAGCGACAGCCGCGCGCGAGTGGGCAGGTGGCGCTTAAAGGCGATGGCGCCAGGCCGCGAGCGCGCAACCGCGGAGACGGAACGAAGTAAGGTCGGGAGGGCGTGTGGTGTGGAGGAGGTAAAGTCGGGAGGTAGTGAGATCATAAGATCGGAAGGACTTTAGGTCTGGAGGAAATAAGGTTGGGAGGACATAAGATCGGGAGGACATAAGATCAAAAGGACTTAAGGTCCGGAGAGCAAAGATCGGGAGGACATAAGATCAGAAGGACTTAAAGGTCGGGAGAACACAAGGTCGGGAGGAAACAAGATCGGGAGGACACAGGATCGGGTGTACGTAACGTCTGGAGGACAGAAGGTCGGAAGTACGTAAGGTCGGGAGGACCTCAGGTCGGAAGGACGCAAGATAAGAAGAACGTATGGTGTGAAGGAGGTTAAGTCCGGAGGAAGTAAGGTAAGGTCGGGAGGTCTTTTCAAAGTATTGATTTGCATCTTACGAGGATATAAGAAGCGCTCTGTTTTTCTCTAAAAACTAGTATATCTGATGCGTAGCTTGACTTAGAGAGAGAATGTCTCTGACCGAACAGCATACAATCAGTAGAGTAACCAACAACAAACACTTTCAAACGTTACGGAAATGCAATTAATAGAAAGTATCAAATTTAAACACATCCTCTGTCTTTGGTAAATTTAAAGATCATGACTGATGATAAAATACTACCACATTCTTCAAAGAAATCGATTTTGTGTTTGGGAAACATGGGGAAAATAATTTTATTTAAAAAAATACCGAACTTTTTATCTAACACCAAACTTGATGAGATTCCTATCTACTCTTGAATTTGATTGTACGCACCAGTTATTAAATAATGTTTATTTTTATATTATTCATTGTTATTATATTATTATTATTATTATTATTATTATTATTATTATTATTACTTACGTATAAACTATTTCTGTCTAAGCTACACGATTGACGTGTGTAACCATGCGGATCAGCATTTCAGCAGTATCCCTCGGTAAAACAAGGTTGTTACGACTTGAATTGTGAATTAGGAGATGACAGGATGATGGTGATGATGAGGTGTGAAGGGATAATCACAAATACGACCATGCCTACGTTGGATTGGAACCTGCAGCCTTGTCGGCGCAGACGACGGCTGCTGCTACCCTCTGCGCCCCCAGACCGGCATCATACCATTATTACTATTATTGTTGATTTCAAACCATAGAGACATCATTTTTCTCATCTCCTACAGCTCCAGGATTCATTTACGTTTCATTTTCTTTCGTTTATCGAAATAAAGTACTTTCTCGGTGCATACTAACGTGCACGCATGGTGGTATTGTAGTTACAAGAAGAATGCCTGGCGAATATGTATCGCATGTCGCCTGAAATGATAGTACGAGGGGCTAAAGGAAAACAACACCTGCTAAACATTAAAATCGATTACTTTGATGAGGAGCGCGCAGTAAATAGGACATAATACGCATTTTCATACAACTCTATTCCTTTCAGGTGTCTTTACGAGTCGAGTTGTCAGTGCATCTCCTAGTACATGCCATTTTGTTCCGTAGGGTATCACATCTTACTCATTCATTAGGTAAATTTTAGAGTAGAAGATTTGAGTGTGAATTCTTTTCAAATAACATTTTTCTCCGCCGCAGGAACGGCTTATACTTCATCCTGAAAATGACTGCAATATACGAGCGTAATATTTTATTCTGAGCCGGCATTAATCTGGTCCTAAAATCTGGATAGATGTGAATCTACTTTCCGACTGGATAACGAAATACTGCTGCCTATTTTACACTGAAGTATAATAGGTCACGCTGAACAAAATAGGTCAAGAAAATAGATAAAATGATTGGTCTGAGCGCAGGAAGTTCGCACCCCCCACGTGAACAATTTTATCGCCTTGATAATTTACGCGCGCTCACGAAGAGCAATGGGATTATAATTCTTCGCGAAAAGCGAAAATACTGACGGACATCCGCGGTAGGCGGGTACCCCGCCGGAAAAGTCTAATGGCTTAAAATTTTCAGCGAGCGTGAGAAAAAACCGAGCGCTCTTTCTTTCTGTGGAGTAAAAAGGTGGCGGTGGAGAATTGCCCCCATCTATCTGGCCGAGAGGTGTTTGCGCGGTGGCGGGAAAGGGGGGGGCGGCGCTGGCCGGCGATGCGTGGGAGAGACTGGGTGCACGCAGTGCTGCCTGTCGGCACCGCCACGAAGCAGTTACCCCCTGGAATGTCGATATAGCATCAGTGCATTTTCTTCTCTATGCAATGTATTACATTATTGGTTATTAGGGATCTCTCTCTCTGTCTCTCTCTCTCCCTCTCTCTCTCCCTCTCTCTCTCTCTCTAGAGGTAGCCGATCCGATGGTGGAGATTGCTAAGGCAGTAGTGCCTAGAGAGTCCTCTCTAGGGAATGGTTGTGTTGTGTATGTCTGTGTATGTTTGTGAGTGTCTATTTCATTATCCATTATCATAACTTCACCCCATCCTCTAGGGCTAACAACCCTAGAGTGTAAAAGTAGAATTTGCATTAAATGCAAGATTCTCCCCTGTAGAGTAGAATAACATGCTCCTACCCTGAAATGCAAGTCTGAACTCCGGTGGGATGTACGTATCGCGTGAACCCATGATATTTCCTGTCCTACGCTTTATTTATATTTATTGTCTACGCCTGGCGGTAAGGGAGACATATGGCGAGCATGACGAATTCCCATTACCATATCTTGCATATTTGGCCAGTCCGAGGATTTTTTAGCCACACAGTAATAGAAAGTGAGACGATTGTAAATGGAAAGCTACTGCTCTCTTTTTGCTCCGACCGCGAATCAAATCCGAGATCGCACCATGAAAATCTTTCTCGGCGGAAAAGATGCCATTCAATTCTTAAATGCTGCATTTTAAACAAATACGAAATTGGAAAAATATTTAGAGCACAGAGTTGCTCTAAGGACACACCAGACTCCATAAGCCCATTCGTGAGCAATCACCCATGAATGATTCACTCACCAACCACAAGTGGGCACTAACTTCTGAAATCACACAGACCAATCGACGACCAGCTGAATTGGAAATACTATTTATGCACTCCTCATGGTCCTTGCGAAGGATTCTTCCCAAAATATCGAACCGTCACAGGATTAGAATATTTTTCGCATGGAACGTGTACACGTCAGCATGAAGTGTATTGAAATTGGAGCAGCGAACGCAGAAGAGGAGCGCTGCGTAAATTCCATCCCGGCCAGCGCCGCCCCCAGGGCTCACGCCTACTTAACTCTGCAGGCAGCGGCGCGTGGCCCAGCGGCCCAGCGCAGCTGCAGGCAGCGTCCGCTTCGCGCTCGTGGCTCCACGGCTGCAGGGACGGCAGGGCGGGAAGGGCAGCTGGGGGTGCAGGGGAGGCGGGGACGGTGGGGGCGGCAGGGAATGACGGGGGTGACGGCGGCGGCGCGGCGGCGGGGGCGGCGAGCCGCGGGGCCGGGGATGGCGGCATGGCGTGGGGCGGCGCGGGCGGTGGGGTGGCGGGGACCGCGGGCGGCGGGGCTGGAAGGGGTGGCAGGGGATGACGGGGGTGACGGGGCGGCGGGGCTGCGCGGGGGCGCGGGGGCGAAAGGGGATCGCGGGGGTGGCGGGCGTGGGGGCGGGGTGGCGGGGCGGTAGGGTGGCGGGGGCCGCGGGGCGGCGGGGTCGGCGGGTGCGGCAGGGGATGCAGGGCGGTCGGGGCTGCCGAGGGTGCGTGCGCATTCCCTGTGCGAGCCGCGAATCGGACGCAATTTAATAAACAGTTATAATAACGCCATACATTACAACTGGGCTAAAAATTTAATTTCCGTAAAACGCCCCCAATGCGCCCGCTGTTTATGGACGAATAATGTTGGCGGCCGTGGCAGCAGCCGCGGCGGCGGCGTCGCACCTGGTGGTCGCGGCACAGGCGGAGGGAGCGGGCGCGGCCGTAGTGGTGGTGGTGGTGGTAGTAGTGTTGACGCAGGCGGCAGAGGCAGGTTCGGCAGCAGTGGCGTTGCGAAGTCTGGGCCGTAGAGAGGACTAGGCGTGAACATAGGTTTCCGGGCTAACGCGGGGCGGTCGAGTGGCAAGTAGCAGAAGTAAAGCGTTGCTGCAGGAGTCGCTGAGGTGGTTAGGGTGCCTGAGGGCGGCTAGGGGTGACGGCGGAGAGGCGGAGGTAGCTAAAAGCGAGTGGGGGAGGTAGAAGCGGCTAGGGTGCCTTGGTGTGACTGAGGGCAAAGGGGGCAACGGGAGGCTGGGGGCGGCTATGGGTGGCTAGGACTACTGGGGTGGCTGGAGGTTGCTGGGGATCACGGGACGGCTGGTGGTGGCTGGTGGCGGGTGGTGGGTGGTGGCTGCTGGTGGCAACTAGGAGCGGCTGAGTGTGGCTGGTGGCGGCTGGGGGCGGCTGGTGGCGGCTGGGGGCGGCTGGGGACGTCTGCGAGCGGCTGGGGCGAATTGGGGCGGCTAGGGGCGACCGGGACACGAAAGGCAAGGCGGGTGACGGAGCGCAGAGGTGGCAGCAACGTCTCTGCCCTCTACACAGCCAGTGCAGCAGCGGTGGAGGCGGGCGCGTGGGCGACGGTGGCGGTGGCGGTCCCGAGGCGCAGCTCATGGACGATCCGCCCCCTAATCTAGGTCTCCGCGGCACGTCCCCGGCTAAGCCCCTGGAGCTGAGCCGTGCGCGACCCGCCCAGCGCCTGGCCCCACCCCTCCCCTCTCCTTTCCTCACAACCCCGCCCCGTCCCACCCCACCCGCCGCCGGCGTCGCCTCGGCGGGTGGAGCGCGCGCGCTCTCCAGGCTAATGGCGCTGGAAGCGAGGAAATCCCGGCGCCCGGTGCTCACGTCTGCCGAAAGCGCGCGCCTCGGCGCCGCCGTCGCTGCCGGGCCGGGGCCGGGCCCTGCCGTCGGCCCATGGGAAGGGCGGCGTGGTGGTGGATCGTGATTTGGGTGAATATGCTCCTGTTGAGATACAGGAGTTGGAAGTCCAATCTGATGCCGCTGACCACGAGGATGATGGAAGGTTGACATGAATTGGTGGTGAAGGTTGATGTGTTGGCGGCAGGGGCTGATGAAATCTAATGATTTAAGCCTCTCATTTTCAGCTTGTACGTCAGTGAAATTAGTTGTAAATCTTCAATTGCTTCCTTTAAATCATTATTCTTTTGCGTTTTTGTGCAATTTGTTAATTGGTTTTGAAGTGTTAAACAGGAATGTTTAAAAATGTATAATTACACCCCTATAGATCAATATTCAGTTACTATAAAAAAATAGGTTGAATTTCTATACCTGTAACTATTTAAATAGTAGTGTAACTGAACGATTGAACCTGACATACTTGCGTGTTAATCTATAAACCCCATTAATTAGTTGAATCTAGGTCTAATTCCCAACCGATCTGACCCTAGTCCAGAAATGTCTCACCCTCCAACAACTTATAGTGCATTTGCTTGGCATGGCTTCAGCCAATTTACATCGTTTAAGCATTTTAATTATTAGAGAAATGACGTGTTTGAGGAATGGGCCTCAAGATTATTAAAATTATCTTCAACGTCAAGAGTGCCACTGATCATGGAGAGTCCCAAACATCACAACAAATTTTACGACATGACAGAAATTACGGTAGGGTATAACAAATTCTGTATTGAATAAATGTATACTTAATTACATCCGCTGCACATTTTCCAATTTTATCGAAACATGCATAATGCCTTATTGGCCACATAGTTAGGCGTAATTGTAATGACGTCCCTTCCTGTCAGATAGCAGGCTAGGGGCCACGCGCTCCATGGCTCGTCTAATGAAGAGGGAGTGGAGGGGCGCGAGAAAGCTTTCCAGGAGCGGGAAGACATGACTGCTCACGCGGCTGACACACGCTCACTCCGACGGCTGTAACCAATAAGCGCGCTCCGTGACATAGGACGGGCAGCGTCTGGCCGCGACAATGTAAGCGCCACCGTGCAGAGCGGTTGCGCCGGCCAAGGAGCTGAGGACTGTCAAGTGGACGCCTTACCTTCCGTACAGCTACGGCGACAAACTTGTTCTGCATTTGTCTCACCTTTTTTCTTAGTAAATAAATGTTTTGTGAACTTTTATTTTGTGTTTCCTTTTTGAAAATCATTAGGTTAGATTCTGGCCGTCCTAGGCGGTCTGCATTCGCGTTGGACGCTGCTTTCGGCTCTACAGTTTGCGTCCCTTGCTCCAACGGAAGAGAAATTCATTTCTGGCAGAAACAATCATCTTAGCATTACTGCTATATACCTATTATTACAAAGAAATATTCTTTATGAGATTCTCAAAGAGCTACTTGGATGTACACAGCAACAGAATAATTTCGGAGGAGTGCGTTCCAACAACTTCGTCCACCAACCACTCGGCAATCCCGAGGCACGCGCCGAGAGACTCTCGCGAGTCGTACTGGCTGCTGTATGAGCCGCATTAGCTCCCAGCGCTCACCCGACGCTCACACCCTCCCCCCCTTCTCGACCTCCCAGCTCTGAGCCTGGGAAGGTTGGGCGTCGGACGCGTCCCTGGGGGTTTGCACGCCGTGTTCACGGAGTTTACAAGAGCCGTTAGCCGCGATCGCCGCGACGCGACTCGCCGCCGCCCGCGCGTATCACGAGCCGCGCGGGCGGGATAAGCCCGGAATCGCGCGCCTAATTAAATGAAGTCCCGCCGCCCGCAACCACCGCCCACAGCGGCCATCAAGGACGCGCGTTGGCTGAGCCTAAGCCGCGAACGCGCCACGCCTAATCCCAGTTGCGCCCCCACCGCCGCACCCTGCCTCGGATATCCACGCCCCGCTCTGCGACACCACGCCTCGCAGTTAAACGCCTCGTCATGCCACGCCTCACTTCACTTCTTCCAGCCACCTTCTCGTCCTGCCACGCTCTCTCCCCGCCACGTTCTCGCTCCGCCACGCTCTCGCTTCGCCACGGTCTCGCCCCGACACGCTCTCGTCCCGACACGCTCTCTCTCCGACATGCTCTCGCCTCGCCACGCTCTCGCCCCGCCACGCTCTCGCTCCACCACGCTCTCTCCGCCACGTTCTCGCTCCGACACGCTCTCGCTCCGCCACGCTCTCGCCCCGCCACGCTCTCGCCCCGCCACGCTCTCGTCCCGCCACGCTCTCGCTCCGCCACGCTCTCGCCTCGCCACGCTCTCGCTCCGCCACGGTCTCGCCCCGACATGGTCTCGCTCCGCCACGTTCTCGTTCCGACACGCTCTCCCCGCCACGCTCTCGTTCCGCCCCGCTCTCGCTCCGCCCCGCTCTCGCACCGTCACGCTTTCTCCCCGCTACACACTCTCCCCATCATACACTCGTCCCGCCACACACTCGCCCCCCCCACACACACTCGCCCCGCAACAGACTCGCTCCGCCACACACTTACCCCGCCATATGTCGCCCTCAATATTTCTCCCACTACGTATGCTATCTCAGCGGCAACACCATTCACCGGAAGGCAATAGTGTACGAGATAGTGCTAGATTTTCAGCACTTGGTACTTAGGTGGGTCCAATTCAACTTTTGTCTGGTCGAGAATCTTAGCAATCGGCTGCTCGACTCGGTAGTTTTGCTTGTGTTTTAAGGTCAATAACTGGCGAAGGCCGGGCTGGCGAGCCCTAACAAACGGACTACGAATCACACACGACTTTTCCTTCCTCATCCTTGTCTCCACTCTGCCTTAAGATACACACGTCTTCGAGTACAGGAGGAAGCCCCGCAATCGTTCTTGTAAGTGAGCGCCGGATCTCACGTTCCAGGGGCAGCAACAGGGCCACCTCCTAAGATACAGCATGAACTACTCATACGGGACAAATGGCGCGCCCGAAATTGATAATCACTTCTCTCCTCTCTATGCCACAATGCCCAGGCTCTCATCTCCCAGTTCTCTCCCTACTCCATACTATGCCACTCTAATTCCCGCCGCATCACGCCCCGCCACATCAAACCACGCCACATCACACCCCGCCACATCACACGCAGACACATCACATCCCGACACAGCACACCCCGATAGACCATACACTTTATCACGCCATGGTCATCTACGCTACGCCTCGACCGCTACTCCACAACCCATCACATGTCCCTCTTTCTGCCTCGTTCTTTTCGATGATTCTCCAGCCCCTTGAGCCGGAACATTCACACTTCGGTCTTGTCGGCTATTTGGTCACAAATGATAATGAAAATAAATATACATGATGAAATAAATAAAAAAGTTAAACTATTTTGAATTGGTGTGATGTTCGCCGTTTGTTTAGCCGTTCATGAACGGCTAAAAATGTACAACCAGCCATGTGTTAATAAAAGAACTGTAAACACTCGGCGTATTTTAGAACCTGCGGCAACACAAGCCACGAAAGAAACCTAAGCCTTCTCTGGCGAACTGCCTGGTGCCTTTCAATAAGCCCCCAGTGTTCGTTGCCATCTTCTGGGCAGCTTGAGACTCAGGCCGGGACTCCGGGCCTTTCTTTATTAGCCCGACCTCACTTCTACAGTCGCCACCACTGCCTCCCTCTCTATCGTCTCCCTCTTCCCCTCCCCCTCTCCTTCCCATCTCTCTCTCCCTCTCCCCTCCCCTCCTTCTACGCCACACTCTCCTTCGCATACCTCCGCCTCCCCGTCCCTTTCCTATTACTCCTACGTCACCACTCTCTCCGCCCTCTTCTGCACCCCGCTCCTGTCCTTCTCCTTCTGCTCCGCTTCGTCCGCCCTCGCTCGTCATCCCTCCCTCGCCCTCCGCGGCCTAATTAAATGCCGGGCGCGCCGCCCTGCGAGTCGAGTCCTTCGTGGAATAATATTTTCCGCCGCCCACAGTTCGAGGACGTTCCGCGTCGCATTTATCTTTCGTCGTTGGAAGTTGGGAATTCTTTCCCGCGAGAGTGCTCTAGGTCCGCGGCGGCGGAGGCTCTTAGTTCCTTTTGTGGCCGCGCTCGGACCGCGCGCTGCCTGGAGAAGCCTTTCGAGATACGCGCCCAGAGATTTATGTGGATATGAAGACTGCGTCTCGTGTAACTATTTTTTTTCCCAAAAGACCCGTGTTTGCGGAGCGTATGCTATTTACCAGATCTGTTCTAGTCGTGTGCCCAAAAAAAATAAATACATCTCAAAATAAATGTTTGTCTTCTCTATTTACTCCAGTGCCTGTGTTCGCTCGTAGAATATCGTTAACCTGAAACAATTATTGAAATGTCTAGAATATGTCAGCGTTAGTTACTTGTAGGACCGCCATTTAATTTAAGTCGTTAATTATCGAAACACGGAAGTGGGTGTCCTTATAGGCAGAGTGCAGAATGAGTAGTATAAGGGAGGGTGGCATAGCAAACAAATATATGCATTTCGATATTAGGAATCAAGTTTAGTTATTTCTACGCAAGGCCATTTCATGTAAATACCCTATACTGGCCAGTTAAACTACAGTTACCTCAATAAAGGTGATTAATTCCTGGTGTTTTTAAAAATAAAAGATTTATACAAACAATATATTCATTGAACAAATATGTAGATAAGCTGTCAAGCGTTTGTATTTCTTCATCAAAATGTGTGCCTTCATCGAAATGTTTAATTTTAATATTTTATTCATGACAATTATATTTTTTCGCTTACTAATTAATGAATTTTGTTTCGTTTCCTTTGATAAGGGACCCTTATCGTTTAGGGCAAATAAAATCTCTCGAGAAAGTACAAAAATATGCTGCAAAATTTGTTAGGAGAGGACGTTCAAATTCTGAATTTATATCGTGGGAACCTTTGGAAAAACGCAGAGAGAGATCGCGTCTTTGTGCATTATTCAAATCAATAAGAGGGGATCGTCCGTGGGGTGAAGTACGGGAAAGACTATCCAAACCAACTTACGTCGCGCGGAAGGATCATGGTTTCAAAATTCGGCAAAGAAAACAGAGAACAGATGTAGGTAAATTCTCATTTGTAAACAGAATGATACAAAATTGGAACAAATTACCTGCTGCAGTGCTGGAGACTTTCCCTCAGAATGTCAAAAATTTTAAAATTAGATTAAGTAAATATGGTTAATAGATTAACTTTGTAAAATTGTATTTGGTAACATGTTAATATTTTAATGTTGTTTGATGTTTGTTTTGTGTATTTTTAGAAATTTCTTAGAAAACGCTACCACCGGAAATATTCTATGTACTCCTAAGTAGCAAAATAAATATTCTATTCTGTTCTATTCTATATTAACTATTCGTATGAGACATTCAAGAGATCTGATAATGGTTTGTTTTTAATACACAAGTAGTACATTTTCTGCAAATTATGTACTCCATTTAGAATGCTGAAATACACATTGCCGAAAATAGTAGTTTTCAAGACTCAGTCAATCAAGAAGTTATTATCTCTAGACTCAATCTAGTTCTCTGCTAAGGATCTTTCAGAAAATGTCGACAAACCCAGAGGACACATGGAGAATTTCAAGGGAGGTAGTTTTCTTCAGGAAACAGTGGTTTTAAGAGACCAAGGCGGTAGATGGTGTCGGAAAACGCGTCTCCCCAACTTGATAATTAACATGTAAAACACACTCTAATCTCACAGGTAACGATTAATTCAGTACGCGAGGGTAAAAACTTATGACTTAGTGTAGTGATCACAGAATTTTGAAAATGTGCACGCAATTCACTTTTCCTCATAGCACGTCATACGCAGTTTTAACTGTTTTTTGACGTAAAATAAACAAATAAAATAAATAAAACCTGTTTTATTCTTAATAAGAACAATTGGATAATTGTTGCTTGATATATTAAAGTAAATAATAAGTTCAAAAATAAATACGAGTTCACTTTTTTTTCTGAATCTCACTGTATCTTCTTATCCGTTATTTTCAGAAATTGGGGAATGTTTGTCTCACAGGAGGTGGAACGTTCACATTATTTTATAATGTTGGGTAAAAACTTATAAAGCCGTCTGATTCATTTCTGGCAAAATTAAAATGTCGAGCGTATATTCAAAGAACAGCTATCCGAGGAAAAGTCACCTACATAATTTTCAGACGAGAAACACAATTCGGGAGTTTGTATACTTTTTCAACGTTTGAATAATTGAAAATTTCAGCCACAAATCTGTGTATTAATAATTATAAATTCCTTTATTCGTGAAGAGAATATCAGGTTCTATCGACGTAATGGATCTTGAAACAAAAGATAATGTGGAAACAATGGGAACTCCACCCGATATACTAGAAAAAGCAAGCGTCACATATTTTTACGTTTCCATTAAAATGATAAGACATATGTTGAAGAATATGGCGGATTTTGGGTCTCAGAAAACGTGGTTCTCTCATTCTTTTCAGAAATGAGTGAAAAGTACCGTCAAAGAGCTCTTTATTAGATTGTTAAATTAATGTAAAGTGTTCGAAATAAAATATCAATTGATAAGTGCATTTTTGAATTATTAAAAGCTAACTCAATATATTTTGACATGCAATCTTTGCTACGTGGCTTGCTGATTGTAATTTATTCCTTAGATGAATGAAGACATGGTTAGCGCTCCAAGAAAAGGCACTGTGTGCACTGACAAACGAGATCTATAATAAGTTAACCAACACTAAGTTACAAAATTTTCAAATAATGCAAGACCTTTGGGCTCCTTGTGGGTAGCAGTTACATGGTGATAAATAGGTGACTGTGGAGCCACGGAC
This sequence comes from Teleogryllus occipitalis, assembly GCA_011170035.1. Taxonomy (NCBI): domain Eukaryota; kingdom Metazoa; phylum Arthropoda; class Insecta; order Orthoptera; family Gryllidae; genus Teleogryllus; species Teleogryllus occipitalis. The sequence continues at coordinate 48,100 of BLKR01001830.1, read as the reverse complement.
ATTTCATTACAGGAGGCTTTTATCAGAATCGTCGGGTAACAAACAACTTTGTTGCCGCAAAACATAACAATGAGCTACTTTCCATTCGGTCTCCAATAACATATATTTTGTCCAGATATATTCCAGGCGGATATCGAATAAGACATTAGTCAACAACAAGTATGCGAATAGCAAGTGAAGGCAAAAAGTGGATGATAGTTCGTAGGAAATAAAGTAGTATAGGAAGCTTGACTTTTGAAAGAGAGCAAAAAATTCTACAGATGTCTTTCCGCTATAGCCTCTTCATTTTCTTGCGGTCACTCGTAACCTCAGTTGGACCCTCCTCGGTTCTCCCCAGCCCACGAAGTCCCTTCTCCCTGTATTCCCCACACCCCTTTCATCTTCTTTTCTCCTCCCTCCCAACTGCGTGGTCTCGCGGTGTCCCGCTCTCCCTACCACAGGATTTATTACGCAGGGGCAACTTCCCTCTAACAAAAATTATGAACAAATTTAAACTGCGCCGGAGGCGGCTGCGGCGCGGTGCAGGCGGACGGGGTGGGGCGGGGCGGGGTGGGGTGGGGTGGGAGGAGCGAGGAGAAACGAGCGTCGCCTACTCGTTATTCGCCGCAGCGCCACGCCAGGTGACAGGGAGGGAGAGGCAAAGTGGAAGCAGGCGAGGGCGGCAGAGGGCAGGAGATGTGGGTGCAGACGTGAACGGGGACGGATTGAGGGAGAGGTGAGTCAAGGGCGAGGCGAGGGCGGGGGCGAGGACGAGAATAGTGGCAGAACAGGCGGGTTCGGGGTCGGTGTCGAGGAGGAGTAAGGATTGGTCGCGAGAGAGGGGCGAGGGAGGAGGCGAGGGCGGGGACGAGTGCAAGGGCGAGGGCGGGGAGAGGGTGGAGCGAGGGCGAAAGCGGCGACAAGGGCGGGGCGAAGGTGAGGGTGAGGGCGGGGTTGAGTGTGGGGGCGAGGACGGGGGCGAGGGCGGGTCAAGGATGGTGGCGAGGGTGATGGCGGGGAGAAGTTTTGAGAAAGGTGCAGATGTGAGACCTGTGGCAAAGGAGAGGGGGCAAGGGGGTAAGAGTGGGAACGAGAGAGAAGGTGCGGACTGGAATTAGAACGGGGGTGTATTTGAGTCAGGGGGCGGGGATAGCGGCAGAGAAACCAGGGCACCACTTTGTTTGTCCCACCGACGCGAGATTCTCGGTATTAATTAACAGAGCAATGTTCATTAATTTCTCGCGAGCTCCCTTTATGAAGATTGGAAGCATTAATGCTTTAAAACATTTCAACCTCCTGTGAATTAGTGTGACAACTGCATACGCATGTGTTGTTACAAAAGCGAGATAAGAGTGATTGAATAATGGCACTTGAAAATGTTGGCTGGAGCACCGGGGGGGGGGGTGGCAACAACTTCAAAAGAGCTGATTCAACATGCGTTCTCTAGAATGCCTTTCAGGATTTGTTTTAAACTCGTGTCTGAGTTCCAAATTTTGTCGCTGAGGCTAAATTTGCTTTTTGCAGGTTTGCGCATGAGACACTGTCGCACGTGCACGTTTTAATAATACTTTTAATAATACGTGTGTGTGTGAGTGTGTATTCATGTCTGTGTGGAAGAGAAGGAGGTAAAAATCCTTGCCACACTCGTATACAACTTACTTTCACTTTTACATAACAAAAAATTATTTTTAGGAAAACATGGATACACGAACGATTAATTTGGTCGTCTAAATAGAAAAGAGTACTAAGAGGAGTTTAAAAAAAAGTAGTTTCCGTCTAGTGTGCAAAATAAATTGGACGTTCTTATGAAACATTTCATTCCTTACCTCAAGCAAAAAAGTGGTTGATCCAGACGGAGAATTTTGAAACGTCATAATTTTCACTGTTCGATATTACACGAGTTGAAATCTTCACTCTACCATAAATTTCAATTATATTAAATATACCACTGAATGTATTCTGTCCCAAAAATTATCTCTACATGCATGCTTTTCAGTGAAAGTCTTCTCATGAAAGGAAACATTTTACAGGCAGATTCATCCCCAAGGCTCGTTGACTCGTTACGAGACTGGCAAGCATGGTAAAGAATTCCACGCCCCTTCCTCTCTCCACGTCCCGCAGCGCCACTTGCAAATGACAACACGCTTCTCTTTTGTCTCTAAACTACATTCAGGCAGCTGCTCGAGACGTGTTCACGTGCGCGGTTACATTTCCCGCCGTGGAAATTAGAAGAAGTCTGGTCAGCGAGGGAGAGAATTTTCCTTTCCGAGAGAGATGCCACGGGTGGAAGTGGTTTGCGGATATCTGCCTCTCAGAAGAGCCGTATCAGAGTTTCAGTCGCTGCAGTGCGACTGACCGGGACGTACTAGGGTTCGAATCTCGACTGTGGCAGGATTTTTCTTTCCGGGAACTTAGTCTTAAAAGGAAACCTAGAACTAGCCTTAAAGCCTAGAAATTAGCCTTAAAGAGACATTAGCTAGTTATGTAGGCCAAATTCAGCCTCTGTCTGGAGAAGAATTGTAGCGGCTGGCTGCTCTGATCGGTAGTTTTCCGTGGTTGCATCGATCCACAGCACGCGAAACAGTGCTTTAACAAATGGGCCACGGACCACGCGCTTTTCTCATCTTTCCATCCTCTTCCTTGTCCTATCCTCACCCCTTTCTTGCACTTACACGCACTACATTAACACACATGTCCGGAGATGAATAGGGAGTTTAGTTCTGCTTCCGAATTGGGCGGTACCCCTTTGGAGGAGATAAATGGATGTGGAAAAATCCTCTAACCGGCTTGTAGGTCGGCACTAAAAGTACCGAACTAAAGACCAAAGCAGTTGACGCGTCAGGAAAGACAAAAATAATCACACTGTTGTGAATCTTTCCGACACGGACGCGATTGCTATAACATTTTTAAAACCAATTATTAATTAATAAAAATCAATTACGAAAAATAAAAATCTAAGTATATTTTAATAAATGAAAAACATATCAAAAAGGCATCCTAAAAGTTAAATGTTGGGGTAAGGAAAACTTCTTCAGTCTATTTTTAATATTTCATTGTTTAAAAATTATAACAACTTGTATAATTTACATTTCATCACGTGGTCACAGTTATAAGTCAAGGACACTTTTAACTCCTTCCGGATTTTCGACGAATTGGCTGTCTCGGTAGCTCAAGTGGTTAGAGCAGCTGTGCGTGTACCGGAAGATCCATATTCAATTCTCGCCGGGAAGGATCAGTTCTTTGAACCGTTGAACATCATTAGAAACACAATGTGTAAAAAATTTTCAAATTTTTATTAACAATATGTCAGTTTTTAGAAATATTAAAATGTTAAGAAACTTTTGCAAGGATACATTCTCTCTATTGAAAATATTAAGTCAGTTGTATCGATAGTCAAAAACTTGAAACACGTTTTAAATAAATACTCTTGATCTTCGATTTAAAAAACGTCATAATAATCTTCGGAAAATTAATGAACGTTACAAAATTCATAGTTGTAATTAAATTATCGTTGACATCAACTGCCTAGTCCTAAACTTAAAAAAATGGCGACTGTTTTAAATATGTTTCTACACTCATTGTATAATTCCGTTATTTAATGGCTACAACCCGTTGTATAATAATATTCATTACGATACTGATTTCATTATTTTACAGATTCTTGACCAACCACAGAGATGCTTAAAAACCAAGTATTGACAATTAATTATTGAGAATCGTTATAATAAATGTTTCGTTCGATTGTGTACATTAAAATTGCACTTAATATTATACAATACTTCTCAGTTTTAATTTCTTTTATTATTAGGAATTCTTTACTGAAATAATATTTAAAATAAAATGGATAATAATTTCACTTTAATCCTATTTAACTAGCGCAGTGGTAGTAATTGGAGAAAAAATTTGAATGACGTTAAGATCTGAACGCAAGTTCTTTTGTGTTGTTGCTGCCATGTGATTGTTCTTAAAAACAACGGCCAATTCTTTAATTTAAAATGTCTAGTGAATCAAAGGTGGAGTTGACACCCTCAGAAATAAGAGAATTAGCGTAAATGGTGACGGCGGAATTATTGCAGCAACTTTTGTTCTCTCCCGCAGGCGGTCTGGTAAACCAAAGCCACCTACGGCAGGTAGGGTAGCTGTCTGCTAGGTGTCCTTGGCTAAAGCCTGCATATCAACTGCGACGAAACGATTCAATGTAAACGTTTAACTTATAAAAGTTAGCATTAGAAAAAGTACTGTATAAAACTCTATGTAATGAGTATTAATACACTCGTGTGAAGTTTACGATACTCGCTCGTACACGTCCATACCACCCATCATTATATCATCGTTACATAACATACTATTGTTGCACGGAGTGGAAAAAGAGTGACCTACTCACAATTATAACAATGCGAATAAAATGTCTCTAAAATATTACAGTATCTTTACAAAATCTATTACCAGAAGTATTACAAAATCTATTTTGTTTACAACATGTATTACCAGAATCTATAACCAAAATCTATTACCTGCAAGAACTTGTAGTTTCATGTTTGAAAGTGCATCGCGCGCCTTCTGTGCCCAGACTTCGTCTTTACAAACCAGTCTGCGTCGGGCACGAGAAGGGAAGGGAGCCAAAATGACCGGTTGAGATGGCTCAGTGACGACAAACGTTGCTGCGGCAGCATATCTCACCGAGAGGTTCTAATGACCGAATCACCGACGGTGGCGAATACCCGACAGTAGCTAAACAGCTAGGTCGAATTCAGTAGCTAAGCAGAGGAGAATACTAGCGGACAGCTTCTCTGATCGGTAATTTTCAGAGTCTGCTTCGATGAATACCAAGCGAGTGACGGAGTAGTTTCCTAATGAACGAGCCAAGGACCACTCATGACATTCCCTTCCAAAGACTTACACTTACACGAACCACACGTGTCGGGAGACCAGCAGCGAGTTAAGAGCGTGCCCGGACTACAGTCGGAGTATTGCAGAAAGACCAGATGCCCTCTGTATGCCAGATCACGCTTGTGGTTTGAAAAAATCTAGCGAATGCCCGGCAAAATTAAAACCCTCCGATAACACTGGTCGAGATAGATCTCACGTACGCAGTTCGGACATTGATAACAAAGACTGACGCATGCCGCAAGAAGTTCCACTCCCAGGGACACCTACGTGACGAAAGATAACCTGGGTCGAAAATCGGGCCCAATCACGGCTAATGGCGGTTATCAACTCAGCTAAGCAGTAGGGACACACAATATGTATATTGAATGATAATACTAGAGGCAATCTTCTCTCATTGGTCATTTCCGAAATTTTTATGATCTATTTCAAGTGCACGACAAAGAAGGAGCTTCCACAACAAGCAACCAACCACACGTTACCCCTCAGTCACAATTCTCCTAATTCCACATCCATGTGATGGGTTGACCATATTGATATTACCACATATCGATGACACCAAAAGACCGCAGCAATACAGTATGATGTAGATCAATGCTGAAATCGGGCTAAGGCGCTATTAGAAAATGAATTAAATAAATTTAGTGTCAGTTATTTAAAACCACGAGATTTCTTGTTATATTAACCACAGGGAATGAGAGTCATAGACTGTACATTCACAATTTTTAACAATTGTTCCTCACTCACATTGTGTTTACCTTGTTCATCGCAAAATACATACGCTTCGTTGAAGCACAGAGTGAATTGTTCCACGTGCGGAAGGCTGAAGCTAACACAAATTGACCGCGTTCAACATTATTCGAACACGTGTAGTTGGGCTAATGAAGGCGGTGAAGTACACCTTGCATAGTATTTCACTAGTTTACATATTACCCCAACATCAGACACAAATAAGTTAAACAACTTAACTTAAACATGAGATTTACTTTATGGAAATATACAAAATTACATAACTTTTATGAAAATATACAATGGTATTTAAATTAAGAACTTTATTAGTGCAGTACCATTATTGGACAATATGAGTAAATATCAAATATAATAAAAGCGCTAAGTAGTTTTGTTGCTCCCTCCCACGACAGAAACATTGTGCCAAATTTGTAGATCTTGGTATCACTTTAAAGGTTTTTTTGAGCTCTTTGAATTTCGAAACTCCTAATTCTTCTTTTCTTGTAAACTATAATTTTCCGAACTGCAATACAATTATTGACATATGTTTCAGATTACTATATTCATTTTACTGGGAGTATTGAAATAACAAACGCCACCAAGCTACGATGCTCCAATTACGATGCCAGATGTTAATTTGAACAGGGAAAAAGTACATGTTTTCATGCATTTTTGATAGCAAAATATAAAACATTAGTTTATAGGATGTTTGCATAATTAATAATGAGGATTTTGAGATTAAGTTATGAAGGCTAAGTAAATAGTGCTTTTAATTAGTGATTCCCTGCTATTCACAGAGTAGTGAAGTTTCCATTGCGGTTCAAAAGGTAATACAACATCTGATTTTTAAACTATTCGCTGTAAAAAACAAGAATATGAGACAAAGTGTACTTTGTGTAATTGCATTTCATTTGGTTGTTGTAGATTCTGTGACTGTAATTGATTTTTAGTGTATTTGAATGCAAGTGAACAATTAGTAGTAACTATAATTGAGAAAAAATTTCTCAAACATCCACGTGCAGTTTTGGAGTTAGTTGAACGCATGTTTACTAAACAATTTGGTATGCAGTAAGTATTTTACATCTTACCTTTAGCAAATTTTGTGGTAGTTTTGCTAAACTGCTTACAATTTTTTTTACATTTTATTATGTAGTCAGCGGTAAGTGGAAGAAAACCTTGTTATCATGAAATTAGTAATATTTTCGCTGCTGTTACTTTCAAATATTCACTTTACATGCTCCTTTGTTGTCAATACCGATGAAAAGAACTGGTATTTAGAGATAAGTGTAAAATTGGTAGGGTATTGTCCGTGAGCTTTGTTCCTATTGAATTAGTGTAAATAAAATTATTAAATACCATACTATCAAACGAAAGTTCATATTACTCAGAAGTTAATACTAAGAAGAATCACGATTATTTTTAGAAAATCGAATGGTGTAGTGTAAGAACTGAGGTTTTTCACTACGAATCAAATTGATTTTAACATTGTTGGATTATGAGAGGTTGAAAAGGAACAGGAAAACAAATAAGAGCTAGAAGGCATAAAAATAAATGAAGATCATATGAACAGAGAAGCAGATTATATTCATTACAGGAGGTAGAATAGAAGAGGTAGATCTTACTTAAAGCAAACATTCAGGAATTTCTTTTAAAAAATTTGTGCATTGTAAGCGAATATTTCAATGCAAATCATTTTACTTGCAGTGTTTTCACAAGTAGTTATAGAGTAAGATCTGAAAGAGTATTCAATAATTGAGAATTACGTGATAATAGATGTTCATTTGTCAGTGTGATGTTTTCTAATATTTTTCTGAAGTTCTATAATCTCTAGTGTTCCCTCAATCATTTTATTTGCTATTACTTCATAACACGATATGAAACCCAAGTCAGTAATTTCATTAGCAGAATTATCGAATATTACCTGGAGAAAAAATTACATCTAGTTCAACTTAAAGTTCGTGAGTTTGGGTATTAAAGAATAGCAATATAATTTGTATTGTGCGTAGTTCATTTGGTACACTCATCTCAATACATTTTTTTTTCTTTTACAAGTATATTACAATATCTTACAATTTCATTTGAATCAAAATGTCAAAGTCGAAGTGCTTTTAAAGAGTGTGCGAGTTAAAGCAATTATTTTGTACGATAAACATAGATAACGTAAATAGTGGTGATCTGGTTGTAAAGATGTGATGGTGATGGAGGTGACGTTATGAATGTGGTGGTGTGTGGTGGTAATGGTGAAAGTGGTAAGGATACTGACGATGTCGGTGGTGATAATGGCACTGCAGATGATGTCACTGGTGAGGAGGTGGTGATGATGTGGAGGTGATGTAGTGATGATGATGCGATAGTGGCAATGTGTTGGTGAAAATGCGCTGGATGTGATGATGCGGTGTTAATGACTGATGTGGAGGATGTGATGGTGTGGTGGTGGTACTGATGATGTAGATCGTGGTGCTGATAGCGATAGTCGCGGTGGGAGGAGCGGGCGTGGTGACGGACGTGGGGGCGGGGTAGTGGGGGCGTTGGCGGCAGCGGCGGTGGCTGCCCGCGACGGGGGCAAAGCCGCGGGCGATATTTTGTGAGTTGGCAGCGAGCCGCATCGCAAATCCTCGCGGTGGCACCAGGGCGGTGGCGGTGGCGGCGATGTGGCCAACGGATGCTTTTTGCTTCGCCGGAGAATATGTTGCAGGAGGGGAGAGAATTTGAAGGTGAGAGGAAATCTATGAAAAGTGTTGGTTTGCTTGCGATGCTCGCAGAAGTAGTCATAACAGTAATCAATTCTGGACGTTAACCTTAGTTATCAATCTAGAACATAGATATCTAGCACTCCACCTGCACCGTGATCGAATGCAATAGAAAAGGCAATAATGTTCATTCATGAGCAAAGTGGCTGGAAATGAAGATGATTCGTGTGAATGGTCTCTAGTGGAAAATAGTGAGACTAATAACTTTTTCACGGACTAGATATTGTGAAAGAATTTAACTCATACACTGAGACAAACTTGAAAGTGTTTCTTCTGTAGCTCTTGATTTCATGTAAAAATTGTTTGGCTCCATTAAAACCCCTATCTGCAACTATATTCTATCACTTGTATGTTTATCTTCTTCATGAAAATAAAGTATGTGTCAAATAAGTCTTCAAAAATCACATTATTAATAAGTCATGTGAAGCGACGATAAAACCTGTGAATATGAAGAAATTTCATTGAAAGACACAGAACTGAATCCTCATAGTCCACAAGGATGCCCACTCAATGCCCACTCTTGACAAGTGGGAACAGTGGTACAGCGGTATGTTCGTTTTGTTTATGAAAATAAAATGAGTGTTAAATTAATCTTGGAATATCACAGGGGAATTAAAATATGTGAAGCGTCTACAAAACATCTGCATACTAGGCAGTGTCACTGAAAGACACGTCGTTGGATCCTAATCATCGACACAAGAAAGGTGTGGCATGACCTTGATGGCAATGCCCACTCCCGACAAGTGGGCCGGTGGTAAAGCGGTTTGGGGGCTTCGGGTGTGGGTGTCGCAGGGGGCAGGCGGGGGCGGGGGCGGGGGCGGGGGCGGGGGCGGGGGCGGGGCGGATGTTGCGTGGGTGCGGGGTGCCGCAGGGACCGCCGGCCGCGGCGAGATGGAAGGTAATCTGTCGCGGTTTCGCGGTATCGCCGCCGACATGGGCGCTGACAAATTGTGATGAATAGATCGCTGGCAGCGCGGCTCACAACTGTCGCCGGCCCGCGCGCGCCGCGGCCACACTGCACGTTCGCGGCCGCTCCGGCCGAGCGCCACGCGGCTTTACGGCTCCGGCGCGCCACGCCGCCACAGCCGCGAGCCGGCAGATTGATCAATTGGTGATGTCTGACGCGGCAACAGCTAAGGTCATTACTGCCGTAAGTGTAGCGCACACTTATCATCGCGAGAGGTGGAGGTGATATTCTCCTACCGGACGGCGAGATCCGGCACCGACCTCGCCACTTGCGAGGATTTTCCTCAACCAGGTATCAGCCACCAGCGGGCAAAGCCCCATCTAGGACAACAGGTCTCCCGACAGGTTTCGTAGTGTAGTGAATTTATGTGGAAGTGTGTGTTAGAAAGGAATTAGTATAATACAGGGAAGAGGAAGGAAAGATCGCGAGCGGCCCGTGATCTGTTTCTTTCAATTCTGTCCCAGCATTCGCTTGTTGATCGGAGAAACCACGGCAAAATACCGATCAGAGCAGCTGGCCGGTAAAAGTATCCTTCAAACAACGGGTGAATTGGACCCAGCTAACTAGCTGTCCTGCCACCGTTGGGATTCGAACCCTAGGATCTCCTGGTCAGAGGCACTGCAGAACGTTAGTTGATGCCCTGAGCCATCTAAGCTGATCCTTCGTGAGGAGTTCGATACCAAGTATTGAAAGAGGTAAGTAATTGAAGGGTCTGGAACATTTAGCACTTTGCATCTGCCACTAAATATTGAGACTGGCTACTATATATCACATCTACCAATTATGAGTAGTGTATAATTAAACTACTGTTCTATTCTGTAATTTGTTTTAAAAATGTAAGACTACTAGTAGGCACAAACAGGAAGAGTATGGGTCATGTAGATTACAATATTTCAATTTTTCCAAATTGTAGCATCTGGCTTTTAGTCCTTTAATTGTTTGAAAAATATACCTTTCAGAAAACATATGTAGCATTATCCTAAGTTCTTCTCTCTAAACAACGCAAAATTAGGACGTTCTTTTAAAGCGTTCAAACTTCTTCTACATAACTTTAGAACAGAGCATCTTTCTCTTAATTTTTATTAATACGTACAGCCGTACAGCCCTAACTTGAACCGTCTTACAGCTCTAACTTGATCCATACATTCGGTATTTGGCATTTTGTGAGTTGTTTGCGTGGAGTGTTTGCTATTCGATGTGCTCCGAACATCGGTGTCTGACACAGACATAACGATTTTAATAAATGAGTCTGAACGTGTTTTGTTAGGAGCTTCAATTATTGTGGGCGGAGGCGGAGAGAATTTTCAACATCACCTGCGATGAAAGTTTGTATGGAAGCGTGAAATGCAGGCGCCTTCCCTCTAGGAGTTTTCGTGGAATCGAGGCCGTTGTCCGAGAACCCGAGGCACCGCATTCTCACTGGTCTTGAAGTGCCATCTGTAATCTGTGCCTGTGATCGTCAGTGGAAATCCCTTCGCTAGATGCCTTCCTCCCTGCTTCGCCCAATCTCTTTGATTGTATTAAGACACTTCTTTGTTCTCTAAAGACTTTCTATTTCTTTGAATTCATTTATCTTAGGGATAATTAATTATTTTTTAGAAAGAATAAAGTCTTGGTAAAACATGAAAGGTTTTGAGAAATATAGAGGACGATATACCACAAAAATACCAGTCTCTTATCTTCAATTTATACGTTAAAAGGAATTAGATACGTTTCTAACATAATAAGATTGCAACAGATGCTTAATCGAGTTCCCCATGTCTTATGTGTTTCAAGATCAAACTATTGCAACTATTGTCAGAACCGAAGAGAAGAGGAGAAGTTACTTTGATGAAATATTGTGTTAATGCTAAATCCTCGTACTATATGCACATGGATAGTTAGAATTCTCTCTGATAATTGCAACACAAACGAAAAATATTTAGAATCAGTATTAACTCATATACCGAGGAAATGAATATAACTACCGAGAATATATTTTATTTAGTGAGCCAAATATAAACAAACATTTAGTTTCTGACTGACCATACATTAACTCGTTGCACACCGCAAATGCGAACTTCATGCTAATGATATTACTACTTTGTGGTCAGAACGAAGTTATTAAATTAAGTCCGAAAATTAACATGATTACGGCCATACAGTGGAGGGAAATCGATGTGCCGCAGCGTGAGCATCACTGCTTATGTGCACAGTGCGAGTGAAAGTAACCTCATGTTAATTATATTTTATCATGCGACAACACTTATAAAAGAACAGATGAAATACCATCACAATATAGATACAGTTATCTATATATATAAAAGAAAGTCGTGTTAGTTACACTATTTATAACTCAAGAACGGCTGTACCGATTTGGCTGAAAATTGGTGAGCAGGAAGCTTAGAGACAGGAGACGGACATAGGATACTGTTTATCCCGTTCGACAGCGTTCCTGTGTGAGAACGCACGTTTTTGCACGTTTTCGCACGTTTTCGCGTGATTTCGCATGTTAGTGGTCATTGTTGCCTGTTGTAACCCATTGTTGTAACGCCGCACTGATAACAGAAGGCGATAATGATAGCCGCCTTTCGTTCGCCGTTATATCTGTATATAGTCGTGTTAGTTACACTATAACTCAAGAACGGCTGTACCGATTTGGTGAGCAGAGAGCTTAGAGCCAGGAGACGGACATAGGATACTGTTTATCCCGTTCGACAGCGTTCCTGTGTGAGAACGCACGTTTTTGCACGTACGCACTGCAACAATGATAGTACAGTTTCTCACAGTGAGTGCGACGCGAGAAAAAGATGGGACCGGCTGTTAAGGCGGAACAGAGTTCGCCGGGTCAGCTAGTTATGAATAAAAAAAAGAAATCGCATTTGCGTAAATTATGTAACTTACACTTCCCCAATTTTTCTTAAAATAAATATTAACTTTTCCGGATTCTTCAGGCAGCGTTTTCTTCTTTTCCTCTTTTTAGATGTGGGATCTACTCTCAACCAGATCATTCGTTTTCCGTCGGGTTTGTTGTTTGCGTGCATTAGAACGGGTCAGTTTCTAAAAGACTACATGTAACTCACATTCACTTGTGAGTATCGCTTCTTTGCTCTCCCATTAAACATAAAGTAAAGCGCATTGAGGAATCCACAGAACTGCATATACTTTGGCAACTCCATTCAAATACTAGGAAATTGCGCAGAGATATTAACTAAAACTATTCTCATTACGAGATTCCCGCAGAGCGGTTAATATTCCTTATAATATCAAGAATGAATAAAGCGCTTAGTAGCCCTCTCTGATGCGATACTTAAGTTGACAATGCAGTAGGATGATATATTCTATATCGAAGTGTATGATTTAACTTCTATTATAATAATAAGTTTCCTGCTTGACGAATGTCTCAAGTTCATTACGTTTATCAGTTCTATCTCTTATTTTCTATACAGAGACACCTCTTAATGGGTATCTGAAATCACTAACCTGCTGTTATTCCCTCTTAGAAAAAACTGAAATTTCCTCAGTTCCTTCTCTAATGTCGTTTTTTGACACTTAGAGAAAGCGTTCTAGAAATACCTTCTCACAAGACACTGCTCTGCAACTACCAGTCTTTCCAACCAGTTCTACGAGATCTACCATCGTGATAAAGCAATAATTGTAGTGAATTCACTCTGCAAGACTTTTCTGATAAGCATTTACAGACGTTACATTTGAGAGTTGTATTTAAATGGTTTTATTTATCCGGTTGGTGTGGTGTGAGAAATGAATATAATAGTAATTTACGGCAATTTAAGGGAAAGGCTTTGGTTTTGTGCCTGCACCACCATTTTGGCAGCTGGAAGCAACCAAATTGTTATCATATGATATCGAATGCTTTTATTTTACAATACTAAATCTGTAAACGTTATAGAAGAACAAATTCACGGACGCCGCTTATTGTAATCATGGTTAATGTTGTCATTTTTATGATGTCTCACCCGGTCTAATATTACTATATTAAGAAAACGCCCTTTATTGTAATCAGATTTCGTTTTATATTATCATTGTTTTAAAACACATTTCAGCTACGCACAGTTTTGAGCCATCAAGGCTGTCGACTCGAGAAAGACGAGCAACTAAAATTATTTGCTACAGGCGCACACCGTGTCACTTTCCCACAAGCTATTCTAAACAAAATAATGTAAAATTGTGAATTAAAGAATATAAACGTTGTCTTCCTACCGGTCAATACGACTTCAGTATTACAGCCATGTGACCAGGGAATCATTAGAACTTTAAAGGCGTATTAGCGCTATGAGATGCGCCCAGGAATTCCTAAGATCATGGAAGAGACACAACGAATAGGTGCTAATGATTTTGCCAAGAAGACCAGTGTTCTTGATGCCCCACACCTTTTAGCTACGTCATGATATAACGTGCCTGCGAGTACAATCGAGAACTGTTTCCGGGAATGTTTTCTCTCCAAGAGAAGCATTACGTGGGGAAATCACGTGCACTCGACTCCGAATATGGCGGAAACGAATTTTGGGAATGGATGGGTATGGATGAAAACATCACAACATCTGCCAGACAGGCAGAAGACGTATATGAAATCGTCGCTTCTACAAACTCACAAGTGGCAGCAGGAGTGTGCGGAGAAGAAGAAATTTACGATGATGCTGTGGAAAAGTCTCAACCTCCCACAACGGCTGAAATGAGGCAGGCAATAGAAATATTGCGAAGCGGTGTTCAGCACAGGTCAGTTGATTTCATGAAACACTATGATTATAAGATTTACATTAATGGAATCCTCAGAGAAAACCAGTAGCAGTCTTTAATCGGACACTTTTTTACATTATATAAAATTATAACATGTAATATTATTTATGTCTATGTAATATGAATGCCTAAATAAATTTCATTTTCTCGGTGAAAGGACGAGTGAATATATTGTGAATAGATGTGTTTCCTACAGTAAAGTATTTGATGTGGATTTCTTTTTCATTTGCTAATCTTCAATGATAATATTTCGCCTGTTGTAATCAATCGGTTAATGTTATATTACCTAGGGCCCGAGCGACGTATACTGTATTCAAGAATATTAGTAAATAAGTTCGACCCATAATACTGTAATAAATTTTATATTCAAAGACATTACCTAAAATCAAACATGGTAGTAAGCACAATCAATGCACGTGAGAAATAGTGGGTTAATTAATCGATCTCGGTAAATGTGAAAATCGATAACGATAAATGTTTAAGGTGATTCATTTTCATCCGCACATTGCCTTTTATTTTGAATATGTAGATACCTCCTTTCAACCCTTACCCTCACACCTCCCGTTACCTCTCCTTTTCACATCATCTGCCCTCCGGTGGTCCCTCTCAGCCATCACCACTTGCATTCTCCCTCTCAGCCACCACCACTTGCATTCTCCCTCTCAGCCACCACCACTTGCATTCTCCCTCTCAGCCATCACCACTTGCATTCTCCCTCTCCGCCACCACCAGTTGCATTCTCCCTCTCAGCCACCACCACCTGCATTCTCCCTCTCAGCCACCACCACTTGCATTCTTCCTCTCAGCCACCACCACTTGCATTCTCCCTCTCCGCCACCACCACTTGCATTCTCCCTCTCAGCCACCACCACTTGCATTCTCCCTCTCAGCCACCACCACTTGCATTCTCCCTCTCACCCACCACCACTTGCATTCTCCCTCTCAGCCACCACCACTTGCATTCTCCCTCTCAGCCACCACCACTTGCATTCTCCCTCTCAGCCACCACCACTTGCATTCTCCCTCTCACCCACCACCACTTGCATTCTCCCCTCTCAGCCACCACTTTACATTCCTCCCTCTCAGCCACCACCACTTGCATTCTCCTTCTCGGCCACCACCACTTGCATTCTCCCTCTCCAGCCACCACCACTTACATTCTCCCTCCTCAGCCACCACCACTTGCATCCTCCCTCTCAGCCACCACCACTTACATTCTCCTCTCAGCCACCACCACTTGCATTCTCCTCAGCCACCACCACTTGCATTCTCCCTCTCAGCCATCACCACTTGCATTCTCCCTCTCCGCCACCACCAGTTGCATTCTCCCTCTCAGCCACCACCACCTGCATTCTCCCTCTCAGCCACCACCACTTGCATTCTTCCTCTCAGCCACCACCACTTGCATTCTCCCTCTCCGCCACCACCACTTGCATTCTCCCTCTCAGCCACCACCACTTGCATTCTCCCTCTCAGCCACCACCACTTGCATTCTCCCTCTCAGCCACCACCACTTGCATTCTCCCTCTCAGCCACCACCACTTGCATTCTCCCTCTCACCCACCACCACTTGCATTCTCCCTCTCAGCCACCACCACTTGCATTCTCCCTCTCAGCCACCACCACTTGCATTCTCCCTCTCAGCCACCACCACTTGCATTCTCCCTCTCACCCACCACCACTTGCATTCTCCTGGGCACGCGGGTTGCGGAGGGGGCACGGCAGAGGCAGGCGGGAGAGCAGCCGGGTTGCGTGTTTGACTTGCAAGCTCCATCTCCGTCCAGTCAAGGGAGTTCCTCGGTCCTCAGTCCTCAGCCGACGCTCCGATTGTAAACAGGCAGCAGCGAGAGGGCTTCGTCGCCCGCCCCTCAGCTCCGCCCCCGAACACGCCGCTGCCATCGCTCCGCGCCGTCTCGTCGCCAGCCAACCATGCGCCGCCCACTGCCGCTGCTCTCCCTCCTGCCTTTCGTATATCTCCATTGATTGATTGATTGATTGATTTTTCGTGTTTCCGGGCGCGTCAACTACTTCGGTCATTAGTCCCGTTGGTGTAGTGCATGTATTTTCTCGGGAGATGGCGGTGATCTTTCCCCGCTGGATGGCGAAGATCCAGCGCCGACCTACCGTCGGCTAGTGAGGTTCCCCTAACGGGACTCTCCCACCAACGGGGCACCGCCCCGGTCAGGACTTGCGCTCTAAGCTCCCCGACCGGTCTCCGGAATATGTGGTAGTGTAGTGCATGTTAGTGTAAGTGTGTGTGTGTGTGTAAGGGGGAGAGAATAGGACAAGGAAGAGGAAGAGCAGATCGCGCGCGGTCCGTGGCCCGTTTGTTGGGGTACTGCTCCGGCATTCGCCTGGTGTTGATCGGAGAAACCACGGAAAACTACCGATCAGAGCAGCCGGCCGCTAGAATTCTCCTCCAGACAGCAGCTGAATTCGACCTAGTTGAAAAGCTAGTGTCGAAAATCCTGCCGTCGTCAGGACTCGAACCTAGTACCTCCCGGTTAGAGGCGCTGCAGTGACATCAGTTGATGCACTGAGCTACCGCTACCGGTCGTATATCTCCACATGGCGTTGTTACCGTGCCGCACCACCGGCCATTGTTACCGCACACCATCGCCAACGGACATTGTTACTGCCTCCCCACCTGGCATTGTTTCAGCACCACACAACCACCACCTGCCAATGATACAGCACACCACTGCCACCTGTCTTTATTTCCGCACCGCTAACTGCTATTCTTACCGTACCGCACAACCACCATCTGCCAATGTTCCTGCATACCACGGCCACCTGCCATTGTTACCGCACAGCATGAACATCACCACCCATTGTTATTGCACCGCACCACCGTCACATGTCACTTAACACATCGCATCACTCTAGCCTGCCTTTGCTATTGCACCGCGTCACTTTCACCTCCCATTGTTATCGCATTGCACTACCGCCCCTTGCCACTGATATCGCACTGCACCACATCATCTGTGGATTTTTACAGCAAAGTGCTACTGCTACCTGCTGTTGTTACAACACTGCACCTCCTCCACCTTGCGTTGTTACTGTACGGCCCAACTATCACCTTCCATTGTTACCGCATCGCCGCACCACCGCCTGCCATTACTGCACCACACCACCATCATCTGGCATTGTTACCGCACCGTACCATCTTCACTAGGCGTTGCCACACCCATAGACGCCTACCATTGTTGCCGCACCGCACCATCTCCACAGCGTTGTTACAGCACCCCCGCAATCTGCCATTGTTACTGCACTGCATCGCCACCACCTGCCTTTGGTACCGCACTACCCCACCGTTATCGCAGCACCGCCACCTGCCTATGCAGCGCTGCACCATCACGACTTGACACTGATATCACACCGCACCACCTTCATCTGACGTTGTTACAGCAAAGTACCACTGTTACCTTGTCACAATACCGCACCTCCTCCATCTTGCGTTGTTACCGCACAGCACAACCACCACCTCCCATTGTTACCGCATCACACCACCGCACCACTGCCACCTGCCAATGTTAGCGCACCACTGCACCTACACTTGGCGTTACCGTGCACCATCACCGATTCCTGCCACTGTTGCCGCTCCGTACCTTCTCAACCTAGAGTTGTTACAGCACCCCTCGCAATCTGCAATTGTTACTGTACCTCATCACTGGCGTTTGCTATTGTTACCGCACAGCACCACTGACACCTGCCATTGATACCGCACTGCATCGTCACCACCTGTTTTTGTTACCGCACTGCACCACCGACATCGCAGCAGCGCTACCAGCCACTATTACTGTTACCACATCGCAGCTCCGCCACCTCCCATTGTTATTGCACCACACCACCGTTACTTGCCATTGTTACCGCACAGCTGCACCACCCCACCTGCCATGGTTACCGCAATGCGCCACCACCACCATTACACCACAGCCTCCGCCATCACCTTTGCCAACAGTACCGCCCTCATTCTCCACCATCACTTCCGTCCCGTCCTCTACCCTACTTCCATCACTCTCTCAACCTCCTCCCCTGACAGCAACTGCCCGCCCCACCTCCTCCCCCCTCCTCCCTGCGCGAAGCGGACGTGCAGCGGGGTTGGGGGCGAGGCGGGGCGGCGTATGAATAATGTACATTTTATATTGCTCGCTCGTCGCTGCTCGTGGGAGGGGGGCAGGGTGGGCGTGGAGGGTGGGGGTGATGGAGGAGGAGAAGGGGAGGTAGAGACGGAGGCGCGCAGGGTCGATGCGAGGTCGAATTAGCCAGCTAGAGTACCGCTACCGAGCTTTTCGGCCGAGGGAGGTTGGCTCCTCAGCCCGGAGAGGGAAGGAGTGGTTTGGCTTGACGCGGTTTGTTACGTACGTAGGCTACACAACTGGTTTCATGTCTGGACTCTCCATTCTTTTCGTTATTAAACTATTTTATTGGCATTCATTTCAAATGAATGCACGCTATGATTTGTTTTGCTGGTGGCAAATAATGTTTGTCATTTCATTCCTTATTATCGAGCACTTACAATGAAAACGATATCTTGCAATGAAAACGATATCAACGGAATAAAAAACCAGGAAGTATAGAGTACTTTGGATCAATAGACAGTGTACCTAAATTCTAGTAAACAGAGAGCAAATAACTTTACTTAGACCGACGAAAGTCCTGATATTGGAGGTTGTGCAGTAATTGTGATAAACTTTCATTGTCACATCGTAGCAATCATACCCATAGTATCTTCGTGTTCTAATCAACTAAACGGAAGAATAAAGGTGGTATAATAATTTAAGTAAGTTCCCTTCAAGTGACGATGTTTATTATCATGTTCTTCTATACTTATCTTGCTTTATTACGCAGATGATAACTCTGGTTCCTTAATTCTGAGTCCCAATTAAATAATATACTAGCGTACTAGAGAACTCTTGCATGTAAACCCCACCCTATTTTTCCATTTCCACATTAAGCCTGTAATATATCTTTTTCTTGAAGACTTTCTTATCCTCCGTCACTTGTTCTATATATCTCCTTGTAACTAATAATAATTCAATACATTACAAACAATTCTTATTTAACGTTATTACCGAGCAGAGAGGTACTCCCGTATAATTCAATCGCATAGAATATCAAGTAATTTATAATTTAATTTCACATAAAGTTTCAGATTCTACAGGCTCTGGACAGGTGTGGTAGAATCGAGAAACGCCGAACCAACAAAAATATAATATAATCTCATAGAAGATCTCATTCTGTACATCACGGTGTGAGAAACGTTTCTTTGAGGCCTTAGGCCTCAAAATTTTAGTTTTTAAGGCTCCTCTAAACAGCTTCGTTTAGCAATTATTAAACGATATATATATATATATATATATATATATATATATATATATATATATATATATATATATATATATATATACAAACAAAAATCATGAAAGTGTTGTGAGTTGCATTTGACATGAATATTTTAGGAGCGTTTTTACTCGTAAAACAAATCCTTCATAATTAAACGAATGAAAAGTGCAATTGGTCACGTCTCCTTGAAATTCTCTTTCTTTGGAGACCTCATTTATAAAGATTGGTGGCGTGTGAAAGTCGCAAAAGGTATTTATACTACTGAAATAATATAGGAGGCGATTGTATACGGTATATCTAAACCAAAACAAATAAAAAATGACTGAAATCAATGTGGGCCGGATCTCCAAAAGTTGCTGTCGCAACATCGCTGATATTGTTAGGGCTAAGGACCGCTTTAATAATAGTTTATAGAGTCAATGTTACTTACTTCAACAGTGATAATTGTTTAGGAGTATTAGTCATTTATACTTTACTCTATCTTTTATATTTTTTACACGTTCACTACAATAACTGTCTTTTGAACAATTACATTTTTATTCTGAAAAATTAAGTGGGCGATAATGAGCATCAGAGAAAAATATTTCTTCTCCAGATTCATACCAAGCAGCATAGACTAATCAATTTTTGAATGATTTTCAAAAGGGAACTAATGTCTGGCAGCTTGAATAAAGTAATGACTAGGGGGTCGATTTCAATGAAATATTTTTCCTTTTCATTTTAGAATGATGTCGTTTAGTACAGAAATTTATTTCATTTTATGACAAAAGGAAATGACCCATTTGTATATGTATTTTTTTGTATTTTTCGTCGATTTTGACTCATCATTCATTTTTTTACCATTTTTCAGTCATTATTAACGCATTTTTGCTTATTTAATATATTTCAATATCATTTAATGGTACTTGCTTCAAATAATATTTACGAGACAACAAATGTTCTCCACAGAATTCCTGAGAAGGCTACTCGATTCTTTTTCGCTAAGAAATTGTAATGTCAGCGGTTGTATCTTAGTTTACATAAGGTTCCTGTGACGCCTATCACCGCCATTGTCAGGTTGACCAATTTCGGGATAACTAAAGACAGAGATTTCCTGTTAAATAACAGTCCATACCAAAAGCAAGCTGAGTTCACTTGAACGAATGGAAGAAGCCTCAATTACATCAGTAACATCCAACAGTTTGAGTTATTCATCCGAACTGATTTAGCCACAGTTTTCACGTCGTTTTTCTGTGCTTTTAGAGCATTTTAAAAATATTTTAAGATAATTTTATTGATCATTTTTGGCGAGATTTAGGATATCAAAATCCGTCCTCTAGTAATGACCCTTAGCATTCATTTCAGTTATCGCAAGGATACGGCTGAATATCGTGTTCTTGAATATAAAGCAGAGGCACGTAACGGTCATACTTTTTCTTTGTTGTGTTGGTGCAAACCCCTTCTTTATTCTACGTCAAGGTTGCCACCCACGTTTGCAATATTTTAAAGAATTTACTCTCTCCAAACATAATAAAAGTACATGCTGCAAAGTAACCCCACAAGCTGACAAATATTTTATGTTGCAGGGAAAATAGAAGTTGCGAACTTTAGAAAAAAAGAAACAAACAGAATAACCCACGATTATACTTCTTTTATAGCTACAAAGAGAAAGGAAAATATTTACTTAATTGCAAAATTATAAAAAATAGAATTGATACAATGTAATATTGAATATGATGAAAGGCCATTAATGTCTGTGGAAAAATTAATTGTCAATAATGGTTAACCAACTGTCTCTAATTGAAAGGGATTGGCAAATTAACAGGATTATGTTTGGTTTTCAAATAAATTGTAATTTCCCAGAGGAAAAAATACACCCATGCTACATGACATAAATAAAAATATAATAATCAATAAATGATAACGTAACAAAAGTGAAGATACATTGGCTTCATTATAACTGTTTATAAGTTTGTAATTGTTCTGGAATCCACAGCGCTCAATTACCACGGCGTAATGAAAGTGACATTCCATAACAAACGATAGTAGGTGTTTTTTTTCTCTTGGAACAGCTTGTTGCCCATGAGATCATTTCAGAAACATTTTTATCATACAGTTTAAACTCGATTAAAATAAAATGACCACTAAATCATACAAAAAATAACCCTAGATTACAAAGGAAACCTTCACCAAGCATTATTACAAAGGCGTACTCTGAAACGCTACTTTAGGTAAAAAATAAAGAAAAACTAATTTCTGCAATGAAACTCTAAATTAAGGAATTTAACGTGTATTTTATGGAGTTACAAAATACATTTTAAACGTGCTTTTGAGAATCCCCCGCAGAAGTACCTTGTCATGCGACCTTATTTATGATCGCCATCGCCCCATTATGATTGCTAAATGTTCAGAACCAAACTTAAATGTTAGAAGAGAAGGGTTTTGTAGTCAATATTTACAATATTAGCCAATATAACGCAAAAAATATCACTGACGTAACTACAAAGGTCTACAGGACAATGCGTGTTAAATGGCGTATACCGGAAATAAGAACGCGCACAATGGTATGTGTATTTCACTGCCTAGTCACACAATGAAGGTGAACGGTTTCAGAAACGGGGAGTGAGGATAAAGGGACGGGGAAGCTTTCTGCATGAATCGTCTGACAGACGACACCTTTGTAATCTATGATTAAATTACAACTTTAGCAACTCCATTACGGTCATAAGTGAATGGAAAAGTAGAACACTAGAGTAAATGTATCAGAACGTAAATATGAGTGCTACTCATTACATTTGAGTTCATAGTTTAGTTTTGAAAGTGTACGAGCTTTACAGCTGGGAGATAGATATTAGTGCTTTTCTTTTCTCGCCTTAACGTGAGCTCCCAGCAGCTAAATACACGTGGGGCTGCGCGGGTTTCGGCTACCGGGGCTTTTCGGATCTCCCACCAGCGAGGCACCGTCCCAGCCATGACAAGCTCTGAGTCTGTAAGGGGAGAGGACAGGACAAGTAAGATATAGGAAAGATCGCGGGCGTTCCGTGGCCCGTGACCCAGCATTTGCCTGGTGTTGATCGGAGAAACCACCGAAAACTACCGATCAGAGGAGTCGGCCGCTAGAATTCTCCTCCAGATAGCGACTGAATTTGACCTAGCTGACAAACGTGTCGAAAGTCTTCCTACCACCGGAACTTGAACAATTAAAGGGGGAGCGGAGGTGCACGTTTGCAGGCGACTTCCTGTCGCATTGTTTCATTTCAGCTGTTGATCGTTGTTCGAAGATTTGAAGGAGACTTCTTTCGTAGTTCGCTTCTCTATTGTTCATTACCTTAAAAAGAGTCACTCTCCCGACAGAAGGATTTCACGTTCTTCAGTTTTTTTGTCATTCGGTTTTTTAGTCATTACACCATTTGCTTTCTTTTCTGGGGAGACTAACGTAACTCTTGCGTAAATATCAGGGGTTGACGGTACAGGACTTTAGATCGCAGATATTTAATGGTGTAAAACCATTCAGCCTAACCATACAAAACAAGCAGTGTTTATAATATTTGTCACTAAAGACCCATTGTGAGGGGTGGCTCAAGGCATCCGTGGTTTCTCCGATCGAACCAGGCGAATGCCGGAGCATGACTCTAACCAACGGGCCATAGACCCCGCGCGATATTTCCTGCCTCTACATTGCTCTATCCTCTCCCCTTTTACACATTTACACTAACATGCACTACACTACCACACATGCCGGGAGACCGGTCGAAAGCTTAGAGCTTGTCCCGGCTGGGGTGGTGTCCCGCTAGTGGGAGATAACTGCTTGAGAAAAACCCCGCTAGCCAACATTAGGTCAGTGCTGGATGTCGCCCTCCAGCAGGGGAAGAACATAGTTACCTCCCAAGAGAGAAAAAACACGCATTAAACTTACGGTACTAATGCCCCTAGTAGTTGACACTCCGGGAAATACTAACAATCAACTAAAACCAACTTAATAGAGAAAGAGCGCCGTGTGAGCTCTCCGTTCGCTACCCTTTCGGCTTCACATCACGCCTTTATCCCTTCCACTCCACACTGTCCCTTGCGACAATTTTACAAGCGACCTTCTCACACGCTCAAATATTCTCCCAGCTCGCAACGCCCGCAAACCATTTCTCTTAAGCCTGACACCGCGGCGCAATCTCAGCTTTAAAAAAGATTTTGCGACATGCGTCTCCCAGCACAGCCCCCCGTGGATCCTTATACGGGAGCATGAAAATGAAATGCAATTTAAGTAAGAATAATAAAATCCTATCTCTGCCTCCAGGCTTGTAAATAAAAATCACGCAGTGAAACAAGCGGGCCGTTGCGCTGTGATGCTCTCTTTTGTTTTCGGGTTTCGCGTTTCTCCCGGTCTTTTCACTTCTCCTTCCGCGCCCCCGTTGTAAACCTACGCCGGACGCTCCAGCTTCAACCACCTCCTCCGCTGCTCCAACTGCCTCAGCTATCCTCCTCGCCCTCCCTTGGAAGTCGAGACGGGGGGGCGTGGCAGGTGCGATAAGGTGCCACCAAAGGGACGGCGAAGGCGGGGACCCACAAGGCAGTAGGCGATCTCTCTTAAACCAAAGGCTTGGTGTATCAATATTAATTTTTTCTATACAGTTTTTTTTAAATTACATATTTACATTTCCAGGTTAATATTTCTTCTGCTAAGGGAACTAGTGGTGCTACATGAGCACATACTTTCTCGCGTTGCTTGTAACTTTTTGCAGTTTACGCAAATTCAGTCAGTTCAACGAAAATCAGACCCGTGGCATTTTTATAAGCGTACTTTGCATTCGTCTAGAAAAAATTAAAGAAAAAAATCTGGAGACTTTTTTAGAAAATCTTCAAAATATCGTTGGGGCTCTATGTAAACTACCACCTCGAATCAAAATATCACTCTCAAAATTTTCCAATTTAAAGGGTTCTGCTTTGGCCAGATCGATCGAAGAATATTATTTTTTATGGAAATTCTACTTATGGGTATCCCGCTAGCGCTATTCACAGACGGAATGACGGTCAGACGTTTGCCATAAGGCAATCAAGGACCCACAAAACGTGGATTCTAACAACACACCGTACTATACTAAATTATTTACTACTAACTGTAGAAATAAGAACTATTCATTTTTTAGGTATCTAGAGGCTAAAAACGAAATTTTCTGACAATAAATAATCAATTTTCTCCTGAGGGATCTGAAAATTGTTTCTGGAAAGAAATTATTAAACTGTAGATTGCACAAGATGCTAAAGAAATGATAATCAGCTTTTCTTTTTCAAAATGAGAACGTTGTAAATTTATTCATCGATTAATTCTTTGTAACATAAAATGTCACCTTGGTTATGACCGATTGTAAATAGCGCTATTATTCTTACTATTTTAGATATATCCAGATATCCATGCGCTCTTGGACGATGAGGCAAGGAAAAATCCACCGCTCCGACCAATCGTCTCTCTTGTATCTTGTTCTCAGTCCGCTGCCGGGTCAATGTCCTCCTCAACTTATTAATTGTTTCACTTACTACTCCCGGTGCCAGAATTATCCAAAGTTCCAAATAGAATTACGCACACAAAATATAAGTCCTCATTTCTCAATTATTTCCCGCAAAATTCCACCAAGTCCCGCATCTATCATTTACAATGACCTCTGCAGTACGATGTGCACGGTCCGCGGTATAAAGCTCCTCTCCTCAAATATTACGAAGGTAAACCCTCCATAACTTTCATACCTTCTTGTCTCTTGTTTTTTAAAACAATCTCCAGTTTCCTTCTACGTCATACCCCATTACCAGTTTTCCACCAATCCTACATGCCCTTATATCACAATATTCTGTCCGTTACTTGCCGCGCTATGTTTATTTACTTCCGCTTCCCTGGTTGCTAAGGAACGGCCTGCCTGCATGCCTATGCCCTCAACATTTACACTTTTTACGAAGAATATAATAAATTCTTGTCCCCAATTCCCATCAAAATATTGTGTGACAGTCTGGTATGTCACAATATATTATTTATATGCAGGTGTCCAATTTGTAAATATGGTTTCTAGGCAAAAATGTGCATTGTAGAAGCATATAAACACACCAGAAACATGTAAATTGTTAACAAAATAAACGAATATATTAGTTCAGAAAGAAAAACTAACCTAGAAAAAAGAAAAGCAGTCAAACTTTGTACATTGGGTGCATTTTCATTTCTCGGTTAATTTGTAGAAATCAAAATGCAAATAAGGGGAGGAGTGAACATTATTGCCATTATATCACAATTGGATTTCCACATGAAAAGTTTCTCTCGTAAACGTCGAATCTAATGTAAGAAAACATCAGTGTTGTGTGAAATAAACACACCCATTTTCGAAATGCCTTACTTTTTAGGAGAGCTGGTTCAAATATTTTCTCTGAAAGCGCTTGTCACGTTACACATTGTGCATGAGTAGAAGGGCGTTGGTGAGGCGGCGGCGGGGCCGGCCGCGTTGCCATGGCGACCGCTCTGCGAGGCCGGGCGGCTCGCCGCGGGCGCTGACTGCCACACCGGCGCGGGGGGGGGGGGGCGCTGGCCATGCGACGGCGCGACCCCAGAGCGCAGAGCCTGCCCCAGCCGGGACCCGCCCACGCTCACGCCCACGCACAGCGCATCTCCGCCCTACGACGCCCAATTAAACGGCTCAAAACAGCATTACAGTTGTACCGGTAGCGACTCTGTTTGGGGGGGTTGGAAGGTTGCATTGATTGATAAGTGATTCCGACCACTTCAGAACAATAGTCCCAAAAATGTAGTGAATGGTTTATCGTAGGTGGTGGTTTTCTTCCTCTGATGGATAGCGAGATCCAGCACTGACCTACCCATCGGCTTCCGTTCTTTTCCCAAGCAGGTATCTCCAGAGGAGAACCGCCCCAGTCGGAAGCAGGTATCTCCAGCGGAGAACCGCCCCAGTCGGAACACGCTGTAAGCTCCCCACTAGTCTCCCATCATGTGTGGTAGTGTAGTGCACATAAATATAAGTGTAAAGCGTCAGAATAAGATAAAGATGAGAAAGGAAAGATGGTGTGCAGTCTATGGCCCGTTTGTTTGGGTACTGTTAGGGTATTCGCCTAGTGTTGTTTGGAAAAACCACAGAAAACTAGTGATCACAGCAGCCGTCTGCTACAATTCTCCTCCAGACTGGCTTAATTAGACTTGTCTAACGTCAAAAATTCTGCCACCTTTGGGACTGGAACCCTAGGACCTCAAGAACAGAGGCACTGCAATGACATCTATTGATACAGTAAGTCACCTCAGCCTGTCTGAAAGATCGAGTCCCAACTCTGAATAGCTAGAACGAATCCAACTATTACCTGGAATAGATTCGTCATAAATTTAATAATATTAAAATAGTAGTTTTCCTCTTGAATGAAGAATGAAAAATAAATCAAATTACAAAAGTTCATAAATATCTAGCACTACGTTTCACTACTGAATTATCTTTGCTACTACGCTTTCTGTCTCATAGATATATTTCCATTAAACGTAGTTCATTTATATTTTTAAACCACCCAGCATACACCATTGTATTGCCAAATAGAATTCCCCATTATGAGTGGAAAATCGTAAATGTGTCATTACTTATTGATGGAATTGTTTTGACTTTGAATACGTAGATGAAAATTCTCTCTGCGATATACCTTTTGCTTCATCGCCAAAGAGAACTCCCAGTACTTTGCAACCTCGAATTAAAACTCAAAAATAATCTAAATTGCACGCATTGTTCGAAACACGCCTTTTCATTAACGAAGTAAAACGAACAGTTGAATGTATCTAATCAAAAGAACGTGTTAGTGCTTCGCAGCCTTTATAAACGACTGCGACGGCAGCGAGGAAGGGGGGCCAAATTGAATGCGAATATGTTTTTCGTTTTAAGTTTTCATTTCCTCCGCCCCACGTCGCCAGACGTTCCCACTTCGCCTCTTCCGCCGCCACCACCAACTTCTCTGCCGCGCCTCGATCGCCAACGCCGCCATTACCTTCGCCAACGCCACCTCCACCACCGCTACCTCCGCCACCGCTACCTCCGCCACCGCAACCGATACCTCCACCACTACCTCCACCTCCACCTCCGCCACCGCCACTGCTACCTCCACCACTACCTCCACCTCCGCCACCGCTACCTTCACCTCCACCTCCGCCACCGCTACCTCCACCTCCGCCACCGTTACCTCCACCACTGCCACCGCTACCTCCACCACTGCCACCGCTACGTTCGCCACCGCTATCTCCGCTATCTCCGCAATCTCCGCACTACTACCACCGTCACCCCACCACCACTGCCTCCGCCGCTTCTACCGTCAGTGCGTCACCAACTCCATTGCCCACGTCATAACTTTCTGAGCACCTGCCTCTACTATGACGCTGCAGCATTACCCTCCTTAACCACACTGCACAACATCGCTTCCGTCTCCACCAATTGGGAGGGCATTTCAACTGAAGCCTCTCCCTGCATCCAAAATGTCTCGTCTTCCCCGCGAAACTCCTTCCACCCCCTCAACCCCCCGCCCTTCGTCGTCGTTACTAGTGATCGCGCCCCTTCTCAACGCCCGTTGCACCGCTCATTCTGGCGGCGCTGCTGTCGCTGCCTTACTTGCATCATCAGCGCTGCTCTTGATTCAGCCCCTCGCTGCTTCTACTCTGGTTATTAATGTCACCGTCTCAACCACCCTTTTAAATATTCCTCGTTTTCATCATTGGCCCTCCATTTTCTGCGTTGATTTCACCTGTACCTCAGTATGCGCCTTCTTGCTCAAACTCTTTCACTTTCTTCTACCACCGTTCCTCTGCAGGGTTCTGTCTTCTTTATTTCATTAATTCCTCTATATAGTAATACACTTAATTTTGCTAGTGAAATATTCCTGAAGTGAGACCATTCTATAGGTGTCTCAGAATAAAAATTCAAAACTTCTAAAGCATGTAAAATATATTTGAAAAGTGTTACTTTTTGACAATGAATATCTATTAAGACATTTCAAATAATGAAGGTACACACTATATTCCATTACTGGTTATGCAAGTCGTCCTGCAATAATGTTCGGGAGGAACAGCTAATCTCTTCGAGTGCTTCAGAACGTGACCCGCCAACTACTACTGCATGACAAATTGCCTATTCGGCAGAGGCAAAAGTCGCATGAGTTACTTCGTTGTATATAATTTATTCATTTACAAAAAAGTAATCACATTGGACTGCCCTGTAACGCCTAGCCGTCTGTGACATTTAATCTTTAACTCTGTATGTACCACTACCTTTCTTATTTTTCTTTAATTTTATGGAAAGGGAGTCAAGTAGTTGGCATGGGTTTGGCGACGTCCATTCTTTCATGTAGTATTCACCGCAGAATTTCACAAATAACTTTAAGAGAAAAGAACGATTTAAGTATCAATATGTCCTTTTCTCTTCCTTCCGAACATGCACGAGTAAAAATCTAATTAAAATGTGAGATTGAGAAGAGCCAATGAAAGGATTCCTTAAGAAATACGAGCCGGATCTCCAGTCTTTAGAAGAGAGCTTTGACGTGGTGAAGGAAAATCCGGACAGAAAACCGTGGGTAGAGTTGTAGACGATTGGAGAAAATTTGATTCAATGCTTAGGGAATAATGTGACGATTTTGCAGAAAATTATACATACTTGAAAAAATCATTTAAAAATATAAATTCAACGCACAAATTGAAAGGTTTAATTAAGAAAACACATCTTGCGTCAATAAATGTATTCTAGTTGAATGAGAGGTTAAAAATTTCAAATTCAAACATTTTGTGTTTTAAAATCTCAGTGATTGAATTCAAATTCGGATATTTACCCTACATTTATAAGCGCAGTGCTCTTTCTCTCTAAGTAGGTTCCTACCAAAATTAGATCTCTTTCAAATTTTTAGGGGCACTAGTGTCACCAGATTGAATCAAGAATATTCATTTCGGGGAAAACCTTGTATACAGTTCAGAGACTAGTGTTGTTTATGGAAAGACGGACAAACAAATACCATAAGTTTAAATAAATATAATAATGTTAAATGTTCAGTGGCAAGGGTTTTTCCATGAAAGTCTCCATACCGACTATTCAACATTACGTAATTTTTTCTGTACTCTTGAAACTAGTATTCGAGAAAGAAAAATAGTGTTGAAGGCTAAAAATGTAATAATCATGTATGAGAAAATAGAAGTAATGCTTATTTGATATAAAAGGAATAGGTTTGGAGATGAAGACCTTAGTCAAGCCTATTAAATCATGTAGGATGATAATTAAGAGAATAAAAACATATCATTTGTCAAATGAGTGATTCAAGAAAAATTGTCGGAATATTGGAGTCATTTGTAATATAACCAAAAATGTTAAGTTTGAAAATTCCTCAGGTCCTCCTCAATTCCTTCTTTGTCAACTTGAAAAAATATCTTTTTAGATATCCTCTAGTAAAAGCTATTTATTTAGGGTGTACATAGCGAGAAAAAACGTTCAATTTTTAGTACTAGTGCTAAACGTGAGTCAATGCTTAAATGTTCATATAAATCTGTAAATGTAACCAAGAAAACAAAACACTTTCGTCTTACCGACTCAGATACTACCGACCATAATGTATCATCGATTTGTATACTTGGCTGTCTAAAAATAATGTACAGCACAACATGATAAAAGTGATTTTATTTTGTTCAAGGGATTGCGCCTAGTGCCGCAACAGTTTCTACTCGCAAAATATAATATCTCTATTACCACTCGAATCATAAATAGCTATTCAGCATTCAAACAATGCCTCATGCACCACAAATGCCATCAATCATGTACCCTACGTGTGCAGGTCCTTCCATACCACCAAAGCTACTACCAAAACGTCCCCCGGTTCTGTCTCCATAGCGCCTCTCCTCTGCCGCCTTTGCTTCTCCATCGCTACTTCCGCCACCGCCACCAGGGCGTCCGCGAATTCCTTTGAGCAGCAGGTGCGGTGGACACCGCAGAGGGAGAGTAGCGGGGAAGGGAACGCGGCTGGAGAGGGAGCGGGGCGTGAACGAGGAGCGATAGTTGGAGCGGGAACGAGAGTGGGGACGGGGGCGGGGAGCAGTGGTTGGAGCGGTGACTGGAGCGGCGAACAGAGTGGCAGCGGGGGTGTTGGTGGGAGCGTGGGCGGGAGCGGGGAGTGGTGGCTGGAGCGGAAGTGGGGACGGGGCCGGGAGCGAGAGCGGTGGAGGGAGCGTGGGTGGAGGTGGGGAGAGGAACGGGAGCGGGAGCGAGGGCGAGGGCTCGGGCAGTGGAGTCGGGGTGGAGGAGGCGGTGGGAACGTGTCGGCTGAGAGACGTGGGCCCCGCGAGAAAGAAACGCGTTCACCGAGGCAGCAGGGGCGCAGGCGGAATGTAAAACCCTGCTTAGGGAGAGAGCGGCACTGCACAGTGGCAGCGAATGCCGCGTCGCGAGGTCATAATCGCATGAAAGCGGGAGGACAATGCAAAATCTGAAAAATCTGAAAATTTAGAGATATTATGAATATTCATTATTGACTTTTTCGGTGTTTTTGAGACAGGATACTCTAAAATGGTAGTGCATTGAATAAAAAACATATTTTTTAAAAGAGGTTGACAACAGATACGTAAACAAGATCAGCATTCCCAACCATGAGTATGATTTCGTATTACACAAAAATCTTTTGAATAATTTACGCAATTTAGATCATGAAACCCTCTTTTTGCAATTGAGAGAATTACAAAACTATAATCTGTATATTTGTAATTAAAGAATGTATAATGCACATAAAAGCATTAACCAACTGTATGTTTTTTCTCAATAAAATATATCATTAGACTCATTTTATTTCTATTTTACCAAGATGTTTTCAATGTCGTATAAAACACTTGTTTTCGTAGTACATGCACCTTTACAACTTTGCCTTATCTTCAATCATATATGTATGTAACGGAAGGCAAATTCGGTGAGTATTTTTTCAATGACCCAAAACTGAAGATGATTAAGAAATCAACAATACTGAGATTCATTTTTATCCATCAATGAGCTACATCCGAAGAAAAGAAACTTCTTAGTGAAAGAGATTACTAGTTTTCTACTTCCTGGCATGGGAAAATTTCTCTGAGCGACTGTTCGCCACAAGCGGGAAGACAGAGTAGGGACGGAGCGAGGACTGAAAGCGTGGTAGAGACCTCGAGGGATGAGGTCAGGCCGTGACCTCCTGCCCTTCCTCGCGGAGTTGTTTTCCGCTCTGATGTCCGCCGTGCTTCATCTCGAAAGGAGCTGTCGCGCGGCAAGGGAGCAGGCGGAGGGGCAATGGGAGCGACAAAGGACAGAGCAAAGGGAGAATTCGAGAGGTAGGGTAGGGTAGATGGCGCTGATGACCAGTGACTGGCGTGAGCAGGTGAGGCTCATTGCCAGACATGGAGGGCGACTGGGATGGAGCAAGAGAAGATTCTTCTTGCAAGTAATAAGCGTAGTAAGGCGTTAAAACCGCACGTACATTTTCTTCTGTATTTTCACACAAATACGCGAAAATTACTCAAATTTTCGAAAAATTGTACGGGACCTTGTTAAAAAATCTATCTTTTAGGAACAGATTTCATTAAAGAAAAAATCTCTAAAAATATTTGAACTTCTGCGATTTTCAAAAAATCAGGGGTTTTAACGAACATGAGACCTGCACCATTCTCTTAAACTTTTTTCACTCACCTTTACACTATCCAACAACAAAATTTAATCGAAAACTACGCAGTCACTTTTTTGAAAATTTGGAAAATGTTCCAGGGGCTTCATATGAAATACCCCCAAAATTAAAATATCGGTTTCAAATTCAAGAGCCGCGACATCAGCTAGATGGTTTGAGGAATATCAATTTTGAAGAAAATCGGCCGTCCGGTTTACCGGCTACAATTATTTACAGACGGACAGACGTTTTATCGTCAATAGATTGTTTGCTATGAAGAACTCACAAAACAGTGATTCTGACTACACCACGTGTTAGGAAATTTGTTTTCTAAATTTAGCTACTGCACTCTTTTATTTTTTCGTTACCTGGGCCCGGCAATAAAAGTGTTTCTGCCGAAAATCTGCCGTTATTCGCGCAGCCTACATAACTTTCTCTCTAATCCGTAGCGAGAAAGGTAAACGTTTCATCATATTTATTTATGATACGAGTGGTACAAGATACTTTTTATTTTGCAAGTAGGATTGATTGCGACACGAGAACGAAAGACCGAATGGCGCAATACTATGAGCAAAATAAAACCATTTTAACCACATGTGTCATAGCGTTTTTTCACTAACTTTATGGTCTTACTGATTTTATTGTCATTCTAGTATACAAATCACTTAATTAAGTATTATATATTACATTACGGTCCGTAGTAGCGGATGCGGTCAGGCGTATTTTGTTTTCTTTGTTGCATTCACAATTTATCTGAACATTTGAGCATCGTATTACTTTTATCACGTTATGCAGCCACTTAAAGTGACCGCATTTATTATACTTTGATTTATTTAACGTGGCGCCTCAAGGTCACGAGCTGGAAAAAGAAGAAGACATTGTCATGAAATCGGTAGCTCCCATCCAAAAATTTAAATCAAAACGAAGTTCCCGATTGGATGTCAGCGCCCCCTCTTCGTCCAGAGTGTGGCCTCGAGCGCCTCGTTAAATAAATTGGAGTATAGTGGCAGTCTAAAAACGATATTTACGCTTCTTTGAATAGCATTAAATTTTTATATGACACTCATTTATAAATAAATGTGAGATAATATTTTTCATTGAGAAAGTAAGATTTATATCATTGAAATAGTGAACACCTTTAATTAAAAAGACGTGGATAGGAAGAACAGTTACATCTCTAGAGAGTGAAGGAGCAAGGTAAATTATTTATTTTAAGAGTTCTCCTATGTGTATAACAAGCGTAAACAGGAGAAAATTAGGAATTAAACTATTCGTAAAAAATGTAGGTTTGGATACGGTTAGATGGAAGCCAATGGAAAAAGGTTAGAAGGACGGAGATCCTAAAAAGTTTAAATGATAAAAAATATGAGATATAGAAAGGGGACCCAGGGACCGGATAGATTGTACTGAGTACAGATCCACAAAGGACAAAGGAAGAACAAAGGGAATATATGGGAGAAATTCACACATTATAACTTAAGGTAAAATGTGCATATTATGAGCCGAAGAAACAATGAAGAGAGAGGTCTAGAGGTTGATATCGTTCTGAAGAGCTGAATATCTTTTGTTGCTCTATATACGGTAATGTGGGAGGGCAGCGGAGGTTATGATAGAAGGAAGGGTGAATCAAAGGGGTCGGGCGGAAGTCGCCCAGTCACTCGCTCTGTGCTCTCGTTCTCGCCCTCAGTCGTCCAAGCCCCAAAGCCCGGGGCCCGCCAACCTACCCTCTCGCCAGTCCAGAGCGACACAGCTGGCAACACTGCAGCCTCCACTCACAGGTGACTTGGCCGTTCTCGTCTGTACCATTATCCGTATTGGCAGACGTCACGTCCGATTCCGCCATTTCAGCCGACGTTACGTCTGATTTCCATCAACAATGAAATCTTATCCATTTCTATTTATTTATTTTACGTAAAAAACAGTTAAAACTGCGTATGACGTGCTATGGGGAAAAGTGTCTTGTCTGCACATTTTCAAAATTCTGTGATCCCAACACTAAGTCATATACTACTTAAATTTTGGAGAAAAAAAAATTGTAGACGTCGTCTGAGTCACCTCTCGAAGCGGTGAATCTCTTCAGTTCACAGCCGAAGAGATAATTTGTAATAACTACCTTTCGTAAAGTTCTCTGAGGTTTTCACCACCTTCATGGACAAATCACCTACACCATTCACCATCGACGAGAATTGATTGATTGATAAATGATTATTTGGTGTTTCTCGGCACGTTAACTGCTGTAGTCATTTCTCTCGTAAGGATACTGCATTGTAGTTTTGTAGCGTTCTTCCTTCCCTATAACGTGAGATTCGGCGCAAACCTTAATTGGAGATTGTGGGTTTTTCCACGTATCTACGTTAGCAGAGTATCAACCGGGACAACCTCTACACTCTCGACTGGTCGTCAGAAATGGTGGTAGTGTAGTTAGGTCAGTGAAATAGTGAGTGTAAAGGGAAGAGGAGAAGACAAGGATGAAGGAGGAAAAATAATGCGCAAATCGTAGCCCGTTTGGTAGGATACTGCTTCGATATTTCTCTGTTATTGTTCGGAGAAACTACCGACCAGTCGTCCGGCCGCTATAATTCTCCTCCAGACAGTGACTGAACTCGACTTATTTAGCTTGTGTCGAAAATCCGCCTCCATCGGGACTCGAAACCTAAGACTTCCCCGTCAGAGACATCGCAGTGGCGACAGTTATTACTCTGTGCTATCTCAGCCGGGCCGGCGAGAGTGAAAGCGGAAGGAGAGCGCGAGGTGAAACACCGAGGCGCTTCTGTCTACTGCAGCCGTAGCCGCGTCCTGGAACGACCTCCCGGCAGCCCCAACCACCTCCCCAGGCCGCCCGGCCGCCTCTGCTGAATAATGAAGTGTCATCGAGCAAGATGCAAGGGAGACCACTTAATCCGCCGCTAACGGGAAGTTGGGTTTCGGTCGCGCTGCGCTGCGCTGCGCTGCGCTGCGGCGCCACTTGGTCCGCAGTTTGCATGGAATAATAAAAGGCAGCGCGCTCGCCTTGGCTTCGGCCTCGCTGAGCTCCCGTCGCACCTCCTCCTCCGTGCTTCTCCGCGTTCCAGCTCTCGCTTCACCTCGCTCTCGCTCCCCGCTTTACCGTGCCAGCGCTTCGCTGTTGTCCTTATTGGCGCGTTACTCTACTCCTAGTCTCGTATTCACTTCATGGGTGCTTTCCACTTCGGTCACTAACTTTTCGTCTTTCCCGTTTTCAGCTCTCAGCTTCACCGCGCGATACACCGCCCGCTTCAGCGCTGCTTTACCACCCGCTTCACCGCCCGCTTCACCCCTCGTTTCACTGCTTTTATCCCATTCCCTCTCCGCCATTTATCCCAGTAACACTCCTCGTTTCATACCGCCCTTACACCTCCCTCCACCTCTTCCAGAATCTCCGTTCTACCCTCATCCTCCTCCTCCTCGCGTCATGCGGTCCCCACTTCCTGGTTCTCCCCGACCCCTCTTTACGAAGCTCCGTCCAGACCTGCTCCGGCCTGAATCGCTCCCGCAAGTGTTTTATGAGGAATAAATCTGCGGAAAAATTATTTGCCCCGGCGAGGTCACTGAATTTCCGGTTCACGGCACACAGCAGCGCCGGCGGCGGCGGCGGCCGCGGAGGAGGAGGAGGAGATGGAGAGGGAGAGGGAGGGGGATGAGACACGCGCGCGAGAGGAGGCGCGTCGAGATTACGAGTGAGAAGAGGGATAAGGCAGAGACAAAGTCTAGAGTGGCTGGGAGGAAAAGAAGAAGGTCAGGGAGGAAAGTGCGGACAGGCAGCGGCAAAGAAAGAAGCATTATTTACGTTAACATATGAAATTATCTAGAATAAAGTATATAAAATGAGAAGTTAATAAAGTAATTCCGTTATCTCCAACTTCTTACTTCATCTTCTTACTATTTACTTACGAATTGTAATGCAGCGGTAGAAATTCACGATTTTTGACAGAAAAATTTGTATTATCGGGCGCTGGTATTGAAAAATTCGATAAATCTTGTTACTATATGTAGTAAATTACTTCTTCTAATGCATTGTGTAGACAGAATCAACGTTTTGTTGGACCTTGATATCGAAAAATATATTGACTGCAAAACGTATATACGACTGTCCGTCCATCTGTCTGTCGATCTGTTTGTCTGTCCATCCGTTTTTCACCCCGTCAATCTGTTTTGCGCCCGTCCGTTCGTTTGTTCGTCCGTCCGTCTGTCTGTTCGTCCGTCTTCCTGTCGTCAACGTTTGTGCCCGTGTATTTTCCAAATATTGATTCATTAATCTAGACGACTGCAAGACTCTGCGAGTGTGAAAAGGGTATTTTTTAGTTGTTGATGGTACACTACCTGAAACCTCAATCTTTTCTATATTCCCCCAAATTTGGCTTTGGCAGAATAATACTGCAAAAACAATATTGACGATGTAATTTTTTCTTTACTTAAATCTGTTTACAAAATATATTTTAAAATCATCAGGTATACATTCTTGAAAAAAATTAATAGTTTTCACTTAATCTCTGTTTGACGTAATCGCAATTTAATTTTTTCTCAAAAATCACTTCATTATTTCTTTATTTTTTTTCACAGAGAGAACAAGAACATGATTATCTTTTTCATTTTTCTTGAACTCTCTGAATTTTCCAAAATTACAAAAATTAGAAATAATGCAAAAAAGTATGTGCTGCTGCAACACCAATTGTTTAATTGATTCATAGATCAAAGGAAATTAGTTATCGAGTTATTTCTACGCATTTTATTTGTATTATTTCCGATAATGTTTGCGTGTCTAAGCTTCAAAACCGCAGCAGCTGTATTTGCTCTTGTTGATGAACAAAATCCACAACTTGTGCCTTATGACACCCATGAATACGAATTTCCTATTTTATAGTTGTAGTTAATCAGAGCGAGTCTCTTCAATTTGCATATATGTAAAATGTGGCGTTAGTTGGAACGATTGCAATCCAATCATGAGACCAAAGTCCAAATGTGATTAAAGTTTTGTCTTCTGAATAAAACTATATAATACATCATTGCTGCTGGCAGAAGTATGTCACAATATTACAATATGTTTAACGATTTTTTAAACTGTTTGTTATGATGAGATGTCAAATTTATATTTAAGAAATTTATATTTGCTTTAACTTATTTTAAATTGTATTCACCTTATAAATTACGTTTTACATTTGTTGTGCTTTCTTCATTAAAAGTCAAAAGTAGATGGCGATCAACCGTATCTCGAAAATTATCTGGTAAAGGAAAGGTTGTTTTCCAGGACTGCGTTTGCAGCTGACGCTTCACAACCAACGAAGACAGGAAATTAAATATCTCGCAGGACAAGAAAAGCTGCTTCTGTTATACCTTTTTCTAATACTAGAACCGAGGAATTCTAGAGAAGAATTGTGAAACAATATGTTTTTGAAAAGAAAACGTTGACAGAAATATATGTAGAACTGACAGGTATAAAATACTTGCTATATAACATTCATGAATTAAGTATATTTCCTGTGTATTTGTTTTAAATTTATTGTTCAGCAAAAAGTTAAATCTACATTCAAATAAAAATGTTCACCGATCAAAAAGAACTCATGTTAATGTAGTAAAATTTCCACAATCAATTTATATTATTTTAATCAAAATTAATACCCATTACACACTCATATATTGTCATTTCAAGAAGTTTGGTGTTTTCCGAACTAGAATATTGAATTAAGAATATGCTATGAAACCTCCGAAAGAAAAATTAAACACTGTGAAAAATTAAAAATATATTCTTGTCAATGATAAGCAACTATTGAAAACATATGCATAAGAAATTCTCATAACACAGTGTGTCCGAGGCAAAGTTTGAATTTGATTCATGAAAAAGTATGGCGACTCGGTGCGTGCAGGAATGACACCTCGGAGCGTGAATGGATAGCGACTCAGTGCGCGAAGGGATGGCGACTCGCGGCGTGTAGGAATGGCGACGCGGTGCATGTAGGAATGGCGACTCGGTGCGTGCAGGAATGACACCTCGGAGCGTGAATGGATAGCGACTCTGTGCGCGAAGGGATGGCGACTCGGTGCGTGTAGGAATGGCGACGCGGTGCATGTAGGAATGGCGACTCGGTGCGTGCAGAAATGACACCTCGGAGCGTGAATGGATAGCGACTCTGTGCGCGAAGGGATGGCGACGCGGTGCGTGTAGGAATGGCGACGCGGTGCGTGTAGGAATGGCGACTCGGTGCGTGCAGGAATGACACCTCGGAGCGTGAATGGATAGCGACTCTGTGCGCGAAGGGATGGCGACTCGGTGCGTGTAGGAATGGCGACGCGGTGCGTGTCGGAATGGCGACTCGGTGCGTGCAGGAATGACACCTGGGAGCGTGAATGGATAGCGACTCAGTGC
Source organism: Teleogryllus occipitalis (assembly GCA_011170035.1). Classification (NCBI taxonomy): domain Eukaryota; kingdom Metazoa; phylum Arthropoda; class Insecta; order Orthoptera; family Gryllidae; genus Teleogryllus; species Teleogryllus occipitalis. The sequence continues at coordinate 9,687 of BLKR01001830.1, read as the reverse complement.
GCGAAGGGATGGTGACTCGGTGCGTGAAGAAAGGGCGACTGGTGTGTGAAAAGATAGCGATTCGGTACGTGAACGGATGGCGTCGATATGTGCATAGGTGGCGGCTCGGTGCGTGAACGGATGGTGACTCAGTGCTTCAAAGGACGGCGACTTGGTACGTGAAGAGATGTTGACACGGTGCTTAAAGGGATGGTGACTCGGTTCACGAAGGAATAGTGACTCGGTACGTGAAGGAATGGTGACTCGGCTCATGATGGGATAGCGACTCGGTGCGTGGAGGGATGGTGACTCGGTTCATAATGGGATGGCGACTCGGTGCGTGAAGGGATGGCGAGTCGGTGGGTGAGCAAATGGCAAAATGGCGCTTGAAATGACGGCGCCCAGTGCGAAGAGGGATGGCCACCGCCTGGTGCCTTCGCGCTGGGGCGCTTCGCGGTGGCGCGCGTTCACTTGGGTCGCGCGATAGCATCGTCGCCTCCGCCGCGCGCCCTGCTGCCTTCGCTTCAGACAAATGAAAGCGACCAAGCGCCTCACTGATAGCTAAGAGGTGACGCCTTCTTGTTTGCGAGCAGATTTATTCAACGGGTCAGTAGTGGGAAAGGAACGAAAGCGGTTCCTCATGAATATTGTTTTTCGTTTCGGATGAACTTCAATTGTTTTCGAGATGAATCCGAATTACGAAATAAAATTCCTTGAATTTTCAATATATAACATGGAAATTTGTAAATTGATATCCCTCTAGAAGAATATTAAAAGAAAATGTGCTAAGACTCAATAACTGTGACGAAACAAACGAATACTGGGATATAAAATTCTGGAATAATGGAAATCTAATGCTTCTTTTTCTATTACATCCCCATCTATATAATAATACTAGATTTTCTCGAATACGATTCTTTACCTCAATTTCATCACATTTCAGACATCACGAATTTGTTATGAATAGCCTGAAAAATAATAAATAGTGACAGAATTATATGCAAAGGAAACTTGTACAAAACGAATCATTGTTGAAAAAATTGACGACAACCCGGAAATTCTTCGATAAGACAAAATCATTCGCACCTCACCATAAGCTTTGAAAGTCTGAACAGGGAAAATTATAATTATATTAATAATAAATTTAAAGAGCTAAATACGACGAAAAACCTTAAAAGGAATAGACGATCATATTATCATTACTAATCTCTATTAATAATTACCAATATGCACAGAAATTGAAAAAACTATGCAGTCCTTCGCCATGTAAAAGGTGTCTATGGTTACTCATGAATTTGCGAAAATCCAAAAACAACGTAACATTTTCAATTTTGACTGAAAAATGCTAATATTCGATTGCGTAATTTCACCTATTATTTTGCTACACTTACCGACGAAATTCTAATACGTTAGTATTAGCGTTAGTATTAGTAGTTAGTAGTAGCGTCCGTTAGGACGCACTGCTTGCGACACAGCTAATGTCAGGCGAAAGTAAAGCTCCAAAGAAGAACACGCCCGCCATTAAATATTTTCTAACCCATTTTGTACACACTTGGCAACTGTATTTTTGCTGCTACTGCGGGCCATTAGTAGTACTTTAATAGTGAAATATATTATTTCGTAAATCAAATGAAGGGTTTTTTACAAGAACCAAACAAGTCCAAAATTCCATATTTTGAGATACTTTACTGAGTTATTCCCTACAACTGGCGCTATCTGCTGGAACATTTCATTCGACAAGTGCCAAACATATTGCAAGTTACAAGTCGGGTGAAAATCACAAAATCATTACTATGTTTGTCTTCTCTGTAAAGTTTTGGGGGCCTCCTGAAAAACGTCGAATTTAGACTAGTTTGGTTCTTGTAATGTCCTTCAATTGCAAGCCCTCGCTCCACACATGGCCCCCTGAGTGCCCACGTGCCTACCTCCGTGTTGCGAGTCTAGCGTTACCCCGCTTCACTTGATCCCCGTCACGCGCCACGGATGCTCGTGGCTCCATCCAGCGTGGTCCTGTCTCCACTGCCAGAGCGCGCGACATCCGGGAATGAGCTGTTCCTTCACGTCCACGTCAATAATTCAGACTCGGCACCGCACATCCTGCTGGTGATCCCCGAACATCTGTATTTATGTGCACATTTCATTGGATGTGATGGAAACACATCTCTGTCAGAAGGAGTATTACGAGGCATACGAGTATAATTGATAATAACGCTGTAGAGAATAATTACAATGTGAGAATGTAATGCAATGCGATGAAACGCCATGCAAGAATAATTAGAGAACCCCGTAAAATGTTGACGGTAAATGAGAAATAACTACAGAACTGACACGGAATGATCTTCGAACTTAAATACACCGCCATCTCCGCTTCTTGAACTATAACCTCACACTCATACACCTACTTATGACAGGCTGGGCGGGCGTCTTGGCCTGACGTGGGCGACTGGCTAGGCTTGGCATGACGTGGCATGGCTTTGCTTAACTTGGCGTAACATGTCGTGTCGGGTCCTGTTGGGTCCTGTCGTGGCGTGGCGTGGCGTGGGGTGGCGTAGCTTCGCCTGTCCAAGTCTAGTATGACGTGGCCTGACCTGGCGTGTCATTGCGTAGCTTGGCGTGACGTGGCGTGGCGTGGCGTGGCGTGGCAGAGCAGGTCTGGTGTGGTGTGGCGTGGCTGGCTGGGGTGGGGTGGAGTGGAGTGGGGCGTGACGTATTCGTGTGGAGCATGGCAGGGAGTGGCGTGGCGGAGACGTGTGGCGTTCCGCGTTTGGAGTTGTTGCGGGCGTGGCCGAGGCGTTGCGTGCTGAGGAGGGGCGTGGCGTGGGGTAGAGAGGCGGGGCGCGGCGTGGGCGGCAGGGGCCGCCACGGGCGCGGGCGCGCGGAAGGCAGCGGCTGGGTTTCCGCCCGAGCGGCGGCGCCGCGGCCGCGCGCCCGCCCTTTATCCCCCCCTCCCCCTCCCCCACCCTGCCCCGCCCCGCGGCGAACGCAGCCAGCGCAGCCACCGGCGCAGCCGCGCGCAAATTTGTTCGCAAAGTTAACGTACGGCCCTCATTCCGCGCGCCGGCGATTGCAGGGATGCCCACCCCCTCCACCCGCGGCCGTATCTCGATGAGGGACGAGCCAGAGCAGGTGTGAGGCGAGTGGGATGGGTAGGGCTAAACCGGGGGCGGGTAGGGTAGGACGGTTTGGTTGGGAAAAGAAAAGGGTGGCGAAGGCAGGACGGCACTAGTGAAGGGATGTGGGATTGGCGAGTGGACGAGCGAAGGGGCTGGAGATGTGCAGAGCGGGCGCAGGAGAGATGAAGCAGGTCGTGTGGGGGCTTGGGTGCGATGAAAGGGAAAGGAGGGTCGTTGGCGGTGGGAGTGGGCACGAGGAGGCATGGCGGATCGAGCTGGGTGGTCGGAGTGCAAAGGCGGGTTACGGTAGAATTCATCACATTTGCGAATGTGGTTCGAGTGTAAAAACGAGGAGAGGAAAGAGGCGATGCAGGATGTGGAGGAGTGTGGGTGGCGGGGAGAGGCGAGGGGCGGGTCGTCATGGCAGATCGTGAGGGAGTGTGGCAGAGGGTGATGAGGCGAAGATAGGAGAGGCGTGACGGGGCGGAGCGGGGAGTGGCGTGGTCGGACATGGTGAGAAATTGCGGGACGGGGCAAGTTGTGGAGTAGCATGTCACCCGGACTCCGGCGTAGCATGGCATGGCATGGTTGGAGGGGAGTAGGTGCTGTGGGGCGGGCGAGGCTATAGGTGGCTGGGCGGGACGGAAAGGGGTGGAGCGAGGAGGGGCGGGATGAGGGAGTTCGGGCTGATGTGGGGTGCGGCGGGGAGTAGTAGGACGCGGCGGTGCGGGGTAGGACGAGGGAGTTTGGGCTGATCTGGGGCAAAGCGGGGAGGGGCGAGGCGGGGAGTGGTAGGACAGGGTGGTGCGGGGATGAGGGAGTTGAGGCTGATGTGGGTCGTGGTAGGACGGGTGGGACGGGGGGAGGGAGTTCGGGCTCATGTGGGATGAGGCGGGGAGAAGTAGGGCATGGCGTGGCGGGCGAGCCGAGTGCGGCGAGCCGCAGGGCGGTCGTATCTCTCCGCGGAGCGCGTGTTTGCGTGGGGCGGCGCGGCGCAGGGGGCGGGGCGAGTGCGTTCCGGGCGGGAGCCGAGCGCCGCGACGATGAAGCGATCGGGCGCCGCCCGGGGCGCCCTCGCCGCCCCCCATCGCCCCCACCGCCCCCGCCGCGATTATGAAGGTCGCGCAGTCGTTTGTTTACCCTCGCCGCGCGCGCTCCAGCTGCAAGGGCCGGCTGCGCGGTGCCGCTACTCGGCCACCGGAAAACATTAAGTGGCCGTTTCTGCCCCAGAAATCTCTTCATATTAGAACTAACGATAATTCATTTCGTTAACGTCTCTTTTAGATTAAAACGGCCTTATGTCACTCTCTCATTTTACAAGCGCATAACAAGATATTCATCTGTTTATAAATATATGTATGGGGTGGGTCATGATGCGTGGAAAATACATCAATATATTTGTACTACAAACAATGACATGAACCAATGTTTCTTTTCTCGTAGCGACATAAACAATTATTCGCTACATATTCGCAGTATATTGACAAATTCTGTTGTTACATAACGTTCAAAAGCTTGTGCCTATGACGTGTTTACAAGGCAAGCATTTTGAAGTACTCCCGGAGGGAAAATTTACTTTGTTTAGGCTCAAATGACAAAAAAATTACTACTTAGCAAAATTGGGATGAGAAAAACCTCATCTCCATATATATTCGCTGGGTGAAAGAATTTAGTCAATGTCTTCTGCAGGGAAAGTTTAGAACATGTACGTCTTTTTGAGCACTCAGCTGACCCCGAGAACTCTTCACCTTCACATCAGAATTAACGAACGCAAAAGGCACGTCGATAGCACATATGTCAAGAAACGGTTAAACTGAACTGAGGATTATAGGAGTTTGCAGATCACGTTCATTTAAAATCGAGGTCATATAATTTTCAACCCTTACTTGAAGATTGGCGGAGACTATGTGAGATAAATATGAACTGAAATTTAAATATATTTTCAGACATGTAATAATGTGAGTATATGTACACATAAGGGAAAATCTGGTAAAATTTCCGAACAAATAATATTCTAATTATTCCTAATTATTGCTTTTATAATGCTATTCCCGCTTTTCATTCCTGAATTTTCATAGTTTTTGAAGACACATTTCTTTCTATTGTGTGATCTCATTATAATTTCAAAACCTGAGTTTTAATTGTAGAGTAAAAAATTTCGGTTTCCGTACCACGGACCGCAGGGTAATCAGCCAGAAAATCAGTGATCTAACATCCTGCGGTCCCCGTTTTGATAGAAAGGAATGTAATTTAACAGCAAGTAATACATGAAGAATGGAAAAACTTCTATATAGAAAGAGAGAATTTTCACATTAATCGGCTTATTTTAAAACCTCTACAGTCTTTTGTTTCCTAACTCTTATCACAAGCACGCAATTTAAGGAAGTCTTCCCTACTCAAAACTCTCATTGATCGACATTCAAACACAATAGTTCGATAAGTTAATTATTATTAGTTATTATATATTAACGGAGAAGCTTACAGAATGGTGTGTGTGTGTGTGTATATATATATATATATATATATATATATATATATATATATATACATATATTCACCTTTTTGTAAGCTTATTCCCTAGTAGTATTATTAGTATTATTTCTTTATTATCAAAGAACTTTGCAGTTTATTATTAATGTATTCAACGTGTTAATTCTCATTATCCGCGTTCTAATTATTCTACCTACATATCTTCACTATTTTACTAGTTAATGATTAACTCTCTCTTTTTTAAGAACCTACGTCCCTTCACATTGTTTCTAGTAAACATTCCGCTCTGGAATAATACATTTTACAACCATATTTCCAACGATGATGCAGGGTCTTATATCCTGGAAGAATAACGACTTCTTTTATAACTACTTACCCGACAAATGACTATAATGAAATAGAGGCATTAAAGTACTTCATCAACTAAGTATTCGGATTCAGAGTAAAGATTTGCGCATCTTTACACTTCATTTCTGCTACTTCTTTAAATAAAGACTTTTATTCGTAGAATCAACTTCTTTTTAACGCTATTTTTTGTGGTTCAGTGTAAGTTTTATGTTCTAACGTAAATATTCACCTTTACTCTATTGCCTGATAAAGTTATATTTCCACAATTTTGTCTAGTTTTTTGTTGTTTTATTTTTAAATAAAAGACGATATATGCTAAGACTTCATGCGTCATGATACAATTTACTAAAAAAAATCCGTCTACCGAGAAAAGATGTTTATGTTCTATTTTAGCTGCAATTAAATATACTTCCTCCCTTCGTTTACGCACAGTATATTACATTATTTTATAGCAGTTTCATAATTGCCTCACATTCAATTCATAAAAAATCTCCTATGTATGTTGAATTAATTACAAATAATTCGAATAATTATGTGCCTGGACACAATTTAAATTTACTCGTAAATACAAAATATCACTTAATTTATTGTAAAACTCATAAGTTTTAAATAACTGCGTCATTATCGTCAAAACTATTATATGTTTAAAACAAGACCATCATCTAATAGTTTAAAAGGCTGCTACAATTTTATATAGAGAAAAACAAGCATCTAAGGAGGGTACTTCTCCGAGAACCTTGAGATCTTTCAAGCAAACTGTTATTGTTCTTTGTCTGCTTCTGGTTAGGATAATAATAAACATGTTTTGACGGTAATATAGGGAAAAGTAATTAGGCTTACCAATAACACTATGTAGTCGTGGTCATTTCTCTCACTTACCTGAAACAAGAGAATAACATAAATAATTAGAAATACTTACAATATGCACAATATTCATCTACAACTTTACTCTCTGGAATACAAGTATCATAACATACTTATATGCTCGTTCTACGGGGAGGTAACGGTGGTAATTAGTGAATGTCCGACAAGAAAGCTTTGGCAGCAATCACACTATTTCACATTGTCTTTGTTTATCAAAAAACATAAGTTTATAATACAGATGTGATTTAGACATCGGACGAATGTTACAAAATTACATAACACATTAATGAAAGGGGAAATTGGTCTATGGTCATTACAGCGCCAAGAGAAAAGGAATCGACCATTCTTGACCCTCTGGAAGCATTTCCTCTGAATGCGTTCTCTCGTACCGCCCCCTCAAGTGCATTGCAGCTGAACATTACATTAAATACGTATTATTAGAAGAAGTTTGGGTAGTATAAAATACCCCAATTCTGTGACTTTGAGACAATATCACAGCCCATATTTGCCAAAACCGAATACAATCAGAAACTTAACTATTTGTTATTACTATATATTAATATGTCGAGGTAATAACTGCCACAATATAAATACGTAGCTCGATACAGAACGCATAACTTACCTGAATCGAGAGGATCGTGGTTACGACCGAAATACGAAAACAGTTGAATATTGTTCTCTAATAAAGGGGCTTAGAACAGGATTTATGAAAACAAACTATGGAAGGGAAATATAACAGAGAAGTCTAGTCAAGTCAATACCTAGTTAATAAGTATATAAAAAATCTGAATAATTAAAATTAGGTAAAAAATAAAATCATCTATGTACCACTGCGTTAATTGTTTCTAATGATCTCGTGCGACAAAACATCCTCTAGTCAAAGGCCCTCGGGCTTTTTATCGCTACTCGATCATTAGAACTCTTATAACGCCCTTGGTGCATACATTTTATTTACTAGTATAGAAAATATACGTAGGCACATTTTTTCTCTAATATGAATTCCTACAAAATGTCGGCTCTAATATATGTGCTTACTTATCATCAAATATCTCTTCACAAAATTTCATCATATGCTATCAATTAAAAAGTTAATTTACATGGTATAATGAGATAGTCGGCTAATGTAGAATATAGGGTTAAAAAAAGAAAATTAATACCATTTTGTAAAAAATATTCTATTGATTAAAATTTACAAATCATCTAAACTGTCTGTCATTAATATTCATTTCATTTGCACAAATCACAAATATAAGGACCTGCGTTGACTCCAGCACAAGGTACTATAAAATATTTGTATTCCTTATTATTTTCTCCCGCCAACTCGCCACTCAACTTGGAAAAATATTCTTTAATTACTAGGATTAATTATCATCTTAACACCCTGTTAGTATTTGGGTGTTCATCGCGCTTAGTTGCCATATACAAATTCACTTGTAATAATGAAGAAACAACATTGAAAACTTGCCACCTTGATATTTTTCCTGGCATCGTTAGAAGAAAGATACTGGGCCACTCTTGAGTCCATTACTAAGTACTTTATTATATTAACACTGTTAACAAATGTATCGATGTAAATCCTTAGGCATCCTCATCATTTGCAAGGATTCGACTTCGCAGTCCGTCCAGCAGGCTCTTAAAATCGCTCGCTTCATCTTCTTGGTGGTCCTCCCACTTTCTTCTCCCTCTTGGCTTTTAATTCAAAGCCATTCCAATTCTCTCTTCTATCGTTGTTTTTCATTTTACTATATACTGATTAATAATTTCATGTACACTTGTAATGTGTAATTATTTTTTCATTTTTAATGTGTTCAAACAGTGTATATATGCAGTTATATTTTCAAGACATTTCATTTCTGTTGATTGAATTCTTCTTATTTGATATTTAGCTAGTGTTCAGCATGTGGTTAATATAGCGAGATGAGTACGACCATAGTTTTATAGCTTCAATATTATGTCTTTGCTATCTTTATTTTTCAGTGAACGTACGTATGTACAAATCTTCGTATTCCGTATTTTCCGAAGTCTGTCTTCTTGCCAGCGTTGTATTTCATGACCTGAATTCTTTTTGGTGACATTTCTAATGCTGATTACTTCGCCAAACCAATTAGTACTCTTTAATCATCTTATCAAACAGCGTCCTTGGTTTGTCTGAGACACCCAAGATACACAAAACCCGAGGAAAATTAAATATTACAATTTCTTCGGCGACATTGTCATCACTTCATTGAGCGTACACGTCTCCCGGTCTCCTCTCCGCGTCGCTACCACGTCACCTTCAGCTCTGCGCCTCGTCACCCCTGTGCCTCCGCCGCCCCCGAGCAAGCTAATCAACGCGGTCGAGTTGTGCAGCCCCGCCCCCTCACCATCCCGCTCGCGGTCACCCCCTCCCCGCCCACATGAGCATCCCCGCCCCTGCCTGCTCCCCCGCCTAAGCCCGCGCCTGCGCCTGAGCCCCTGTCGCGTCCCCGCCATGTCCCCACCCAAGCGGCCTCTCTGTCCCCACACCTGCATTCCCACTTGAATCCTGCCTGCGCTCCCGTGTGTGCCCCGCTAGCCTCCAGACTTCGTCCCCGCCTGCGTCCCACCAACGCCTCCGCCAGCACTTCCGCCAGCGCCTCCGCCTGCGCCTCCGCCTGCGCCTCCGCCTGCGCCTCCGCCTGCGCCTCCGCCTGCGCCTCCGCCTGCGCATCCGCCTGCGCCTCCGCCTCCGCCTCCGCCTGCGCCTCCGCCTGCGCCTCCGCCTGCGCCTCCGCCTGCCCCTCCGCCTGCGCCCCCGCCTGCGTCTCCCCCTGCGCCTCCGCCTGCGCCTCCGCCTGCGCCTCCGCCTGCGCCCCCGCCTGCGCTTCCGCCGTGCCTCCGCCTGCGCCTCCGCCTGCGCTCCTCCACCTGCCCC
>BLKR01001829.1:0-245522 GCA_011170035.1 Teleogryllus occipitalis | reverse complement strand
CTGACCCCCGCGCCTGGGATCGAAACTGCCATATGCCTTCTCTATGTTACAGAGGGTCAGCTATGAATCTGTCAAACGCTCTGCCTGAACATGTTTGACAGTATGTTTATTAGAAAATGTAACACACACACACACACACACACACACACACACACACAGATATAGATATAGATATAGATATAGATATAGATATAGATATAGATATAGATGAGATGTAGATGATGTAGATGAGTGTAGATGGTAGATGTAGATGTAGATGTAGATGTAGATGTAGATGTAGATGTAGATGTAGATGTAGATGTAGATGTAGATGTAGCTGTAGCTGTAGCTGTAGCTGTAGATGTAGATGTAGATGTAGATGTAGATGTAGATGTAGATGTAGATGTAGATGTAGATGTAGATGTAGATGTAGATGTAGATGTAGATGTAGATGTAGATGTAGATGTAGATGTAGATGTAGATGTAGATGTAGATGTAGATATAGATATAGATATATCTGCAAATATGAGAATGATTACCGAATATATCCACAAGCAGAGTTGTCCCAACAACGAGTCGTATTCTGGTATGCTTTAATTTCATTAACATTAGTTACAATGAACAACGACAATTAGTAGAATGTTTTCCTTCCTTAGAGGTTTTCATAAGCTTTCAATTACAATACCGCCAGTCATTCTTTCAAGCAATGAAATAATAACATGATTACAAAATTCCTTGAAATATATTAGTTATACTGAAGTATGAATGTGACCGATTCGGAAACAGCTCTTAGTGATCAAACTAAGGGGAACAATTGGACAGTTGTGTGGGACAGTTCTTCAAAGATTATGTGGATATTAAAAATGATATAATATGTAAAATATTTATATTTTGATAATAGTGAAGTGTTCTTTCCATAACTTTGAAGTTACACGAAATAAATTCTTCTTGCATGGTAAAAATATAGAATGATACTAAATAATAACAAAATTACAATAAAACATCCTGAAGCAAAAATAATCTTGATCAATATCACAACGGAATGTTATCGATATCATAATGACGCGCGAGGTTCCAACCAACTGACTCTGATATGTTTACGTTCTCTCCATTGACATCTCCCTCATTTGCATGATAGAGCGATTTCAAATTGTTATCTAGACACATTCAATATGATTTATTCTCGCCATCATTTTCACCTCTCGTTAATGCAGGTTCGTTTTGCTACAGCGTATGCCGATAGTCGTCTGTTTGTGACACTGAAAAATTTGTATACAAAATGAGACTGATCCCTTTAATGTATAATATGGTTCTCGTCCACAAATCCTGATAGTAATGATTCTACGTAATACAAAGTTTCTGTAGTTATATTAGCCTCGGATATGAATGATCTCGGAATAAAAGTTTGCATTGACATCAATAGAGTTCTCAAAATGTTATTTGTTATTTCAATAAATAATACGAAATAACAGAATGAAATGAAACGTCCCTTAATGATATACGTTTTTAATATCTAAAGGGTAATACGGAAATAAACATGATTGATAAAATGCATCACACATAATAAGTAATACTATATCTTGATATAAAATTACAAAATATAGACGAACTTATTAGGGAGATTTAAAAAGGAGGACGATGACGTTCTTACTGCGCCTTTTCTGCCACTGTTCACAGCTTGTGTACGTGCGAAAATTGAAAGTGTATATATAGTCCTTATAGCTCTACAGAATGTTAGGAAAACTTAGCATCAAATATATCTTTGGGGCAAACTTGTCCAAAAAAACCATGTTCAGTGATCGGGACTCCAAATATCAGTATACAGTTACTGTTTTCATGAAATTAATACTGATGCGGACAAATTAAAGCACGTATTGTACAGTTACAAGCTCTAAAATATTTCTTTTATGCTTGTGTGAAACAATATATTTCAGTGAGATGCACATTGCAAATGCTCGAAATTAGTCAATGCAATTTATTTTTAAACGGTATTGGTTACATTAGGAATAATTGCTTTTCTATGATATCAAAGGATAGGGAATTTTTAAATCAGTAATCACATATATTCCTAGAAATTCTATGAAGTAAAATTGCTAGCGAATATTGAATGATACAGCCACAAATTAAAATTTACACATATCAAAATAAAAAATATCGTGCGTTTTGGCAGTCGTGCCCACTGAAAGAACGTCCTATACTGCATATTTTCTTGAATAGTCAGCAAGTAGTTTAACGTACAATTTTCTTCGTCGTTTTAAATGTTATAGTAAGTACAAAATTGTGATTATCTTTCTTTGAGACACTTGAATTCCTCGTCATTATTACCAGGTAAAACTCTGAACAGTAGAAAGAACGCTTTACAAAGTTCGCCTTCATTTTCATTTAATTCCTTTGCAACTCCTCGAAATCTGAAATTAACGACATCAAAAGACATTTTCATTAAGTCTAAAATGTCTGGAGTATTCCGGTAATTCAATTGCTCTGAAGAAACGCCGTGATGGTGATGTTTTAGTTTAGAGGTAGGAATAAATATGATGAAATGGTTTCTAGGAGCTTGAAGGAAAATGCCACGTAATTACTTTCTTTAGAACATTATTGTGTTTTTAAGTAATACCAAAAGTTGGAAAGCGCAAACGTATTTATTTGTAATAATTTATTCATTTAGGTTCAACATTAAGAACATTTGTTCGTGCTAATACGACAAAACTGGAAACTATTATAGTTTTATTTTGTCATTGAGACTGACAATAAATATATTTTAAATTTTTAATCTTCTAAATTTAATGAATTTTGGAATATATTCACAAAAACGTGAAGATGAATTTACCTTTGGTCACATACTTATGATTTTTTACTCGAAAACATCATCTGGAACTTTTAAATTCTTAATAAGTGATATAATTTTCGTTTAGTAAATTGTATGTACTCATTAATTCCACCCAAAATTATTATTCCTATATTAATTCCAAGCGAGTTATTAAATCTCCACAATTACCAATGAGATCTCAGAAAAATGTAAAAATCGTATACAATGTGTCAGTCACATAAACTACATCATAAATTCCGCACTGATGAAATATTTAGTAACTACTACTACTCATAGATATTAATATTTCACGTTAAATTACTTATATTAAAGAATGTAACAATAATTTATGATTAGTCAATGTTACACTCTTTGTCAAAATTATTTAGTATAACTTTACTTAGTAAAATTGCTATTGTAAAAAGGTATTTATAATCAGTTCAATCCTTTAAGAATCTTTTCAGTTCTTGTCTGTGAAAGAAGTGCGCTTTTTGAGGTAACTCTTTTTCAAAATGTTCTCTTTTCCAAAACCTATTAAGTTGTTGCAATATGAGATGTCAATATTTTTTACACGCGTCTTAAGCATGGTTAAGTAGGGCCACAAGCACATTGGTTTGAGCTAGCTATGAGAACAACATACAATATTTTTCATGAATAAATTATATGCATAGATGTTATACATATTTGGTGTAAGCATATTACAAATCTGAAAAATGTACGTCACTTGTATTTACTCGTTCTGAAAAGTACACTAGCAAAATTTATTCTGAGTCAGAAACTCGCTTCCATATTTTCTAATATTTATATGCGTTTTATTCTTTCGTATTTACTCTTCGTAGGAAGTTATGTTTCCATTGATTTTTCAGCTTCCGCTGGAACATCTGGAAGATGTTCTATACAGTTATATATTGAAGTAGAATGATTATCCATACTTATGACCGACTGTTCAGGGAGGATGACCGTAGATATCTCTCATCAACTTTGCAGTTCAATGATGTTACATCTTCTTGGAATTATATGATGTGCTAACATGTGTTTTGGTCAGATGAATTAGTTAAGTTAAATTACCTTTTGTGAAATTAGAATATGCAAATACAAACGTTACAGTAGGGGGCTACCATAAAGAAACCAAATATTAAAAGTTCAAAGATTAATTCTTTAAATAGCGCGACCAAAATAATTAGTATGAAACAAACGTTATTTCACTAATAAATTCAAGTCTGCAACAATAGAGCTAATAAGAAGAATTACGATGAATTAATAGATTGGCATCAAAGACATCATCAACGCGGAAAGAACTACAAATTCACGATAAAAATTAACAGCATTACGGAATACCACGCCAGTCGCAAAAAAATATTTTGATATGATATTCCATTTTTTGCACCAAAAGCATTTGGTTCTAGAATTGTTTAAGAGTAAATACAAAAAAGTAACTACACCTAATGTTTTCGTTTTCCGGAACAAATATTTAAATACGCTGAACTTTGGGGATAAACTTGGCCCCGATCGGTACTCGGAAGGTTAAAAGAGCAATCCTAGACAAGATATTGGTGTCTGGGGAACATATTAATGCGTGTGAAAATTGACAAAAGTGAATTTAATACTGAAATGTTTTTAAGGTAATTTAAAAATACGTCATATGAAGTAACATAATATTATCAAATTCCCACAATATTATTTTACTCGACTTTAAGTGCATTAAAATAAATCACTATTCAAATTAAAAATTTAATTATATCAAAAATGTTAAAGGGGGTTAACCCCGATCTCTCCCCTCCCCAAGTAGGGAAAAAGCTCCGCCAATGAAGGAGAGGGTAATGAAAAATATGAAAGTTCAGTAAACACATTTTGTTCTTTCACATATTTTGTGCTACTCATTAACAAAATACCGATGCTTGTAATGTGAAATGTAATTTAATGAAGTGATTAGCGCGTGTACAGTGCCAGCAAACACAGGTGTACCCTGTTCAAAGAAGCTACTGTTGGAACAAACACTGAACGAGCAGGGTTACCCTCTCGTGTTTCTTGATGGGACATTCTATAGCCACGTGACGGCGCGGTATGTTACGTTCGAGAGCCCTGACGAATTTAATTACAGATCCCATTTCGCTTGATTTCCTGCTGTAAGCGGCTCGAGTTTCAATTACATTTAAATCCCCGCCTAATATGGAACGCCGCTTACACAAACTGACTGAATTTCAGAGCTCGAGGTTTTCATTGATGTTGCACATAATTGTCGGCTTTGCAAGTGGAAGTGACGATGAAGTGGTCGAAGGCTCACACTTTTAAAAATATGTTTTAACTGAATGGCAGATGCGTTTAACTATTTCATTTTCGATCAAAGGCATGAAGTATTGAAAGTACCATGAATATTCATTAGGAATCCTATATACATTACATACAATGTTTTGTATTAACATGGGCATAGATTCCTGTATTTGAATTAAAGCTTTTGATGTGTGTGAATTATCTAATTTTCCGATTCGTAATTATCACAATTGTAGTGTTGGAGACATATTTATTTGTTGAACTATTATTAAAAATTGAGTAAAGGAAAATATTCATTGAGAAACAAGAAAAATATTTATCTTTACCTTTCTAAACAACAGTGTGAAGATCAAATGTGTGAACCACAAAACAAGTATAAAGTTTACTTGTAAAATGTATCTCAACTTTTCCTACCAGGTAACTGCGCGTAACAGCTTGTGTAATATTTCAGGCTTTAATTCGGACTAACCAAGAAAATGAAAGTCTTCAATATGAATCAAGAAAGCGATTTTATGATCTGAACGTTTTGATGGTCATTCGATTTCATTTTCGTTTCCCGATGAAGAAACTTGAGGAACAACATGTAATTTACGTTCTGATATCTTAATAACTAATTTTCAAGAGCGCACAGAAATAAAAAGAAAACATTACAGCCCCCGGCCGTTGTCTATGGTTCTGATAGATATCCAAAAGCTCGAGAAAAAAATCAAAAGAACAGAAACAGTTTCGATTTTGACTGAAAAATTCAAATATTTTATTCCGTTATTCCGTTTTGTCATAAATTGTATGTAAATACCTACTGTACTATATACATTCTGATGTCTATTATTATATTGACTCTGTTACTGCAGTATCCGTGAAGACTGTTGTTAAAATATTCAACTGTATATCTAAAATAGTATACAATCAGAAAAGTATTAAAAAGTACTTAAATATTCATAAATTTTAGGAATTCATCCGCGTATAAATCCAAGAGTCGTAATCCGCGCAATTTAGTATTTATTAATACAAACTGAAATTAACTAGACAATTTGAAAAATTATTGAGATCATGTTCTCCTCGTTGAATTTTTTTGTTTATCTTCAACGGAAATCGAACCCGTTTCAGAAAGAAATGTACTTTATCCAGATTTATTTCATGTCTCTCTAAGCATCCAAACATTTACATAATCATCCCAATAATCACCATAGCCTGACAAAATATTTCAAAAAGTACTTGCTGATCTGCTCGGGACACTGGAAGACTGATTGATATCGGGCTACTAGAAGCTGCGCTGCTAAAGCGGAACGGATATTTGCTTCGAATCAAAGGGTGGCAGGCAGTTGCGCGTTGTTAACTACCCGCGGAACAGGGCGAACACCCGATACAGGAAATTGTTCCGTTTTTGCAACGCGAGCCGGCCACCCGACCGACCGTTCGGCCGTTGGGTGGCACCGCACTTCACCACCACGCTTCCCCTCACCCACCTACTCACGATTAGCCCTGCTCGAGCCCCGCCCCCTACCACCACCCACCCCACATTACTCCATCTCATCCCACCCTGCCCTATCCCACCCCGCTCCGCTCAGGCCCGCCCGAACCCAACTTTCTCCTCCACGCTCCACTCCGCCCTGTCCCGTTCTGCACGACCCGTTCCGTGCCATCGTTCCTTCCTGTCCAACACCGCCCTCCCGGGCCCACTGCCCCGCCTCGCCCCGGCCTCGCCCTGCCCCCTGCCCCGCCTCGCCCCGCCTCTTCGCCCCCCTTTCTTCGCCCCCCTTTCTACGCCTTGCTTCGCCTTGTCGCGCCTCGCCTGGCCACTCTGGCCCTCCTCCCGTCCCATCTCACATATTCCCGTTTTTGTCAGGTTCCGTTTTACTTCTCCCACCAATTGTCACTCTGTCCCGCTCCTTCCCCTACTCCTGGGTCCTGCCCCACCCCGCCCCTCCTCGCCCCTCCCCGCCCCTCCCCGCCCCACCTGCCCTCCTTCGCCCTCCCATCCCCGCCACTCTCCATCCCCGCCCTTCCCCTCCATTCCACTTCCTGCCCTCCCCCTCCCCGTCCTTCTCCTCCCCGCCCCCTCCCCTCCTTTTCCCTCCCCTCCCCGCCCCGCCCCTCACCCGCTCCACCTCTCCCCCCGGCCCGCCCTGCCTCGGGCCGCGCCGCACCCGCTCGACCAACATATCGCATTAAGCGATTCCCCCCAGCCGCTCCGTTGCAATACCGCGCGCCAGGGTCTGGGCACTGGAAATAATGAGGCTGTCAGCGCGATGTGTTGCGATTTTGCGCTCTGTTCTCGTTGAAACTATTTTATCTCTTGCCAGTATGTAAAGTGCTGTCATTTATTTTGTTGTCGTTTAATTTTTTATTTCCGAATAAAATATAATAAATTATATCGTAGCAGCAAGTCCTGTTTCACGTACAATACAAGCAGAAGGTTTTACCTCGCGCACGATACCAATAGTTCGGCAAATAAACACGAATCACAGGGCAGGTGTGGGTCTGAGTGAATGGGACATATAAAAGTGGGTGTTGGAATATTCTCTGTCACATGAGAGAATATATTTTGCATCATTATGCAAGTGGAAATTCATTATTTCTTAGATAAGAGGTAAATCTTCATTACTACTAAATTTTCACCTCACTACCTCGTAATTCATCGCATGTGTTAAGTTGCTATGAATTCTATATTTGAGTCATTTTGCCTGATAAAGTATTGGTTTCAGTGCGAGGGGGTATTCGTGGTTTTATTTAGACTAAATATGTATATTGTGTGACCGTTTGTCAATATTCGACGTTGAAATTGAAATGATTGTAGACCTTGTTATTGTCAACAATACTATTTATTTCAATAATAGCAGCTTTCGATGGCTTAGACATCATCATCCGTTTTCTGATACAAGAAAAATATAAACAAAATTAGAATTAACAGAGTTGCATAATTTAAAAACATCTTAAGAAATGAAAGGGAAAGAATTAAAGAAACAAAGAAGGGGACGGAGGGTTAGATCTTTTAGTAATATAGTAGTTTTTAAATCTAAGCAATAAATGACTGAAATATACATGTAACAATTTTGAGAGAGAAAAATACAAAAAAGTAAGTTTAGCCGTTTGTTACCTGCTGTCTGGAAGTCACAAAAACGACTACGCGGGTTTGGGCTGGCCTAGCAGCTTAAGTACCGGCTAAAAATCTAAATACTAAATCACTAAATCAATATATACGACATGGATATATCACGACACTAAATCAATATACAATATTCGACGGTCAACATTCGAATATTCGATGTTTAAGCGACAAATTGTGGTAGAAAAGTCAACATCTTGTCGTAGTCAAAATTTCAGGCAGACGAACAGATTTTTATCACGTTTGTGTTGCTTCAACCATGCTCGGAAACGTTAATTTATGACACAGAAATGCAACAGCCCACGGGATTCTCGCAGGGACATCAGAATGGACGTTGAAAGCTTTTCTTCAATCCAAGAGTTTTGCTACAAGTTAGTGTAAGAACTCAACCCATTAGATGAATAAACTTAAGGTAATACGTTTCAATCACTAGAGTGAATAAGAAACAATCAAGTTCTTTGACTGGTTCGAACCAGAAGTGAACATTCTACGTTTGGTGTGTATTACTTGAAGTATTTATTGAACGTGCTACCCCATTAAATCGCAAGTAACATTGAGCGGTTTGCTGTGAGATTAGCGTGGTCCCCGAAGTTGTAAATACAGGAATATGTTTGTTACACAGTACATTTACTGTAAACGTAAATGAGGAAATGTATCAAAAATCAATTGCAGAAATTAAATTTATTTATTTACCAATATATTTTTTCTTTTGATTATTTAACCAGAAAAATGAATAATATATTTGAAGTACTTTTTCTGAGAGGAGCATTAATTCAATAATTCGGCCCGTAGTATTAAATAAAAATATTAATATCATATATATATAATTTTGTGTTAAGAAGTAGTTATTTTACTTCACGATTTGTTTGATTAGCTTTAATAGAGCCACTTGCGCTCCCGAGACAGTCACCTTTTTATACAACCTTAAGTTGGAGATACCAGCCCTGTCGATGATACTCAGCTCCCTCATTTCCGGCTGGAATTGTCAACTATTTGATTAATCAAAACATTATTTGTATCAATTACATTATGGTCAGTAGCTACAAGTTTACAACGTTTGCTGACAATTGCAAAAGTGAAAAAATATTCCCAAAGTAATTGTTAAACTTCCAACTGTGACTAGGTGATGAAATGTATATTACGAATCGTCTGTGCTCTTATCTCCGTATCGATGTTTGAGGTGTTGGCTACCTCAGTAAGTCAAATGATTAGAGCAATTCGGTGTTCAGCAGGAGAAACCAGGTTCGATTTCCGACTGGGCAGTAAATTTTTTGAAAATCAAAAACATAATTTATAAAAATAATATTGTAAGGCACATAAGAGTAAATCTAAGTTATTTGTGATTAATTTTTCTCTAAAACAGCACCACATATCATTGCAGAAGCAGAAGGTCCCAAACAATTTAATTCGTAAGCCTTATTTTACTTTTTTACTGTCTTCATTATTCCCTCACTATGAATTTAATATTGTTGTACTAGTGAGATTTAAATATTGAGTTAATGAAAAAAAGCAACGTTTTTTGCAATAGACATGTAAGGTTCTTAAGGAGGACGGTGTTCATTTCTGAAATATTTATTAGTTACCCCTTTCCCGCCGTATTGAAATGTCACCTCTTAATACATATATGGGCACGAAATATACCTAATTCGCAACCATCATCTATGTCAAAATATTGCATCTTTCCAGCTGCTATCGCACCGCAGTAATCAATATTAAGGATATTCAGAAAGTTTCTAATAATTTCAGGTTTTGATATAAAGTTTCTTATAAAAATAATGCAGTGAGTTATCAAACAATAGCGATATATTTATTTGAGAAATAACTTCAGTATTTTGTAGGTGGGAATAAGATTAGAAATCGGATATGTTAAAAAGGCGTATTTTTGGCCTGTGTCGACGATGTATACATGTTCGATATATTTTATAAAACGCTTTGATCGGCGATAAAATTCTTTTGTATATGACAGAATGCTTTGGCACACAATTATAAGCTTTGATCAACAGGACTTTTTTTAGAACAATTAACTGAGAGCTTTTTATGTGAAAAATCTGATATGAGAGTTTTGTTTCAATTATGTCAAACTGAAAATGTAATATAGGATTAAAATATAATGAATATAAGGCTTATAGTAAAAAAATGCCAGGCATGTACGTGTTTAAAATGCGAAAGCTCAATTTCGTTATTTTCGTCACTCAATTTTCCATCCTTTTTAATTTTTTTTGTTCCCATTCCATACGAAATGTTCGATTTTATACGCAGAAAAGGAATAAAAATTTTCTTGCAACAATTGATGTGCACGAGACAAAAAATTCTTATTTTATTGCCAGTGAAGTGTGTTGTTTCATGATATACGAGTATAATTACTATATTTAGAAAATATTTTTTTTGACGAATGGTTGCGAAAGAATCCAAAAGTATGTCCTTTTCACACCAAGATTTCTTTGCTTTGTTGTGTTTTCTTCAGAACTATTAAATAGTGAAATGATAAAAAGTAAGAATGAATTTCATTAAAGCAGTTATTTTGATGGAAGTACACGAAATGAATAAAATATACAAAAACTATATCCACGTAACTTCATACTGTCTTAATGACTACTACAAGATTTATTATAAGATTTTACTTTATAATTAGTTTTGTAGCTGAGGAGAAGCTGCAACAAAGCATGGATTCATTAATAAATAAAATAGACAGGTTTGTCTCCTTTCGTTGGTAATTGTCAAGTTAAAATAATTTCCTAAACATTGAAACCAGACGTCAAAAAATATAACTCTAATTCTCAGCATTGGTTAGACAAGTTCATGCACTTAAAAAAAATAAAGTTCATTTCTCGATGACTACTGTCGGCAGTTGTTTGAAAAACGGTGTTCATCGCCTTTAGCAAGTCAAAGCATCAAAGGGTACTTCAGTTCGTTTTTTATTTCATCCTTTCCGCCACGATTCCTTTCAGAGCGGTTATCACTTGTTTCTTGATAACTTTCAAATATCGTTTCTACTTGGTAGTAAAATAATGTCAGTAGTTCAGTTTTACTTGCAATATCTCGAACTGAAACAATGCATTAGCTTTAATGCTGGAGAAGGGTTGTTTAGTGGCATTATCTTTAGAGACCCCTCTTGTGTTTGGCACCGAGCCGATGGCCGGAATCACTGGACGTTTACAGGCCCCTCATTACAATATTGAGCGCTCCTCAGGTCATAGGTTAACGAGAGGCCATAGACCATAGAATTTGTCCGTGGTTGTCCTGGCGTTGCCACTCCCAGTGAAATAGAAGCAATGGGACTCTGTTACAAAGACCCAGTGGTGTAGCTCATTTTTTAGCCTATGCATAGAGATGTAAATTAGCGCAATGTAAGTAATGCACAATAATTATTGAGAGATTATATCGGATATTTATTTTTTGAGGTCGATCTGAAATTTTATTCTAGTATTTAAGGTTGTTGAAATATTCAAAAGTAAGTCATTAGATTCTTTCACAAACATTCATTAGCTTATAAATGATCATAATTTCGGTATAATTGAACATTTATATATTGATTTCATTCGCTGCAAAACATTTTTTTAAATGCTTGAAACATATTCCCCCAACAATTATTTATTGTGTGCAAAATGTTTTATAAAATTAAATTTCGTGACATTTATTACATTATTTTTGCTATGCACTCTCTGTACAAGTACAACAACTTCACGGAGTTTTTAAATATTAGATCGTATTATTTCTAATTCTTTTTAGCTCATGTCTGACGTTATTCATTGTTCATATCTACCTGATTTTTTCGAAAAGTGGATCAAATAATAATAATAATAATAATAATAATAATAATAATAATAATAATAATAATAATATTAATGTATGTATTTGGCGTTTTGGGTAGTCCGACTTCGCCGGCCAGCTACGGGTGTCACCCTTGCCTGGGTCTAGTTAAATCCTCATGCTTGGGAGTAAGAGCGACATGAGGCGAACATGACGTATTCTCTTCACCGTAACTAGCAAGATCCGCCTGCTTGAACTTTTCTTCGTCACAGAGCTACAGAAACTGGAACAATTTGAAAGGCAAGCTACAAGTGTATTTTTGCCTCGACCGAGAATCGAACCCAGGGGACCAAGCAATTTCAATTCTGTATGACGAGTCAGATATGATATATGCAGGTGCACATGTGTTCCTGGGCTCCAGATTTATATCCTCCCTCATCCTCCTGCTCTATAATCCTCAAGAGACAATCCAATAGTGTAGAACTTCGATATTTTTGTTCTAATAGGCGATATCGGAAAGTCGTCCATCGCATTCCTTGGGAGTTACGCGCAGCTCTTGAGCAGGACTCGGGGCCGCCGCTGGCGCAGGGGATTGAGTCGCAGCGGGGCGCGCGATGTGCTGGGCAGGCAGGCAGGCGCTCCGCGGGCCAACGGCCGCCCATTCACTCGGCGCTGCTGGCGGGGTGGAGGCAGGGGGCGTGGCGATCGATTCCCCAGCTCCCGCGGCGACGCCGCCTCCCCCGCCGCCGCCCCCGCCCCCGCCGCCCACGCTCCCGCCGCCGCTCCGCCGCCACCGCCCCGCCGCCACCACTGCCGCCGCCACTGCCCCCGCCGCCACCGCCCCCGTCCCCGCCACCGCCCCCGTCCCCGCCGACCCGCCCCCGCCCCCACCGCCACTGCCCCCGCCGCCACCACCGCCACCACCGCCGCTACCGCCTCCGCCAGCGCCACTACCACCGCCTCTGCCGCCGCCGCCGCCGGAGTCCGCGGTGGCGCAGGGCCAACGTTTTCATTTCCGTAATTCCTGCGCGCGCATGCGGGCCGTGCATTAGCGACCTAAAGACTGGGCCGTCCGGCGGCGCCGCCTGCCATCCAACACGCCGCCCGCTCCGCTCCACCAGGCCGGGCCCGGCCCTCCCGCCTCCCGCGACGCCCGCCCTCCGGGTACTCGGCTCCTCTCCTGCCCCCCCGCCGCCGCCCTTCGTTCACTCCGTTCTCACCTTCCTCGCGGTCCTCGTCCCGCCATCATTACCGTTCCACTGTCGTCGCCGTCGATATCTCTCGGGCATGGTCGTCCTCACCGTCCCGCCGTCCTCTCCCTGCCGCCTTTCTCACCTCGTCGGCACCCTCCGCCCGTCCTCACCCTCCCGCCGTTTTCTCCCTCCCAGCTGTCCTAAGCGTTTTGCGCTTTTCATCGTCCTGCCGTCGTCACCCGCCCACCGTCCTCACTCTCATGCCATTCTCACCCTGCTGCCGTCCTCAACCTGCCACTGTTTATCCCTCCCAGCTCTCCTCACTCTCTTGTCGTTCTCTCCCTCCCAGCCGTCCTCAGCGTTTGGCGACCCTCACCGTCCTACCGTTGTCACCTGCCCGTCGTCCTCGCCCTAACACCGTGCTCACTTTCCTGCCGTCTTCACTCTGCCACCGTCCTCACCCTCCCAGTATTTTCTCTCTCCCATCCGTCCTCAACGTCTTGCCGTTTTCACCGTCCTGTCGGCTTCACGTTCTCGCCGTAACATTCAACCCCTCCGACCTTGCCGCCCTTGCTCACAGTTCCTGCCGGCTCCACTATTTTACAATTCGTTCCGTCGCCACTATCTTCACAACCCCTAGCGGCCAGGTTCTTCCGATGTCCCCTCCCACTCGCCCATCCGATCTGACGCCGTCTTCCATGTAGCGTACTCTTTTAGCCATTCCCACCGACCTACCCTTCCCGTCAATCACGTTGCCTCTCCGACTTCTCCGACCTCGCCGTTCGCGCCGTTTCTAGCGCCGCCACTCCTGCTGGATTCATTAGCGCCCCCTGCACATCGTATAATCTTCCTACTACCACACGTTGCTGCGGGCGGTTACGTTGGCTTGGTAGCCTTCCCGAATACTGTGACCGCCTTCCTTTTCAGTTTCCTACAGCAGTACATAGGAAGTACGGAGTTGTTGTAGTCTCCCACTAGAAACTGGTCGCGTCTGTGAACATTTTGTCCGCCTTCCTTGCTGCTAATATTCGTTTCATAATCGTTTCCGATTAAAATTTCATAACACCTGATATGTTATCTGAATATCCAATCAATTTGACGTTCAGTGTAAACGTTTATGTTGCAACCAGTATTTATAGGTCGCTTGCTGGTGATCACGCTACCAAGCGAGCATGTGCAAAACATGACTGTCATCCACCTCGCTTTCCGTTTCTAAGCTAAAATCCCTGTTTCCCCGTGCTTCTACTTCAATCGTCGGTTGTCGGTTGGTTAGTTGTCAGTGATTCCGGGCTACGTCATCTACCGAGGTCATTAGTCCCGTTCGTGTAGTGCATGTTTTTCCTCGGGAGGTGGCGGTGATTCTCCCACTGGATGACGAGATCCGGCGCCGACCTACCGTCAACTAGCGAGGCTTTCCCTAACCAGGTGTCTCCCACGAGCGGGGCACCGTCCCAGCCGGGACAAGTTCTAAGTCCCCGACCGGTTTCCCGGTATGAGTGGTAGTGTAGTGCATGTTAGTGTAAGTGTGTGTGTAAGGGATAGGATAGGACAATGAAGAGGTAAGAAAGATCGCGCGCGCTCCGTGGCCCGTTTGGTAGGGTACTGCTCCGGCATTCGCCTGATGTTGATCGGAGAAACCACGGAGAACTACCGATCAGAGCAGCCGGCCGCTAGAACTCTCCTCCAGACCGCCACTGGATTCGACCTAGCTGACAAGCTAGTGTCGAAAATCCTGCCGCCGTCGTGTCGTGACTCGAACGTAGGACTTCCCGGACAGAGGCACTACAGTGATGCTGATGCATTGAGCAACCTCTCCCGGTCGTCGGGTGTTCTATCTGTGGCACCATCCACTATTTATGCATCAGCTACTATCTCCGGCAAGCGTAATTTTTGCGCGAATAACCGAGACATGCACAATATTTGCGGGAACAATGGAGAGAATGAACAACGTAAAATGATGAATTGAAACGAGGGCTTTTTAAAATATGTTATCAAAAATTATATCTACAAAAAATCAAATTTTAAACAAAGCAAAACATGTCAAGGAATTTTAATTTTTATTGAAAGTACTGTGCTGATAAATAAAAAGTGTTTATTTCATTCTGTTCACCGATGTTTTCGATGCGCCGCGCTCTCAACATCGTTATTCCGACGACTCTACAGCGTCATTACGCACTGCGCCGGGTGTTTTTTAAATATTTTTTATTATCCTTCTTCGACAATATTCTGTCTTTCAAGGGACTAATGAAGTTGACATGCCATAAGGCATCATTCAATCAGTGAGGCAGTCCCTATGACGCGCTCCGTGCCGGCGGATTTTCTTATCGTCCTTTTGTTTGAGGTGCCTCATCAAAGGCAGCTTCTACTTGATCTTAAGCCAAAGTGGACTTTCTCTGTAGTGATTCTCAAAATGGTAAGAACGAAATTTGGGGGAACATTTAAGAGAAATAAAAGCCAGATCTTAATAAGTTAAACTCACCTTTTACCTTTCTCAATTTAATTATGTAAATGTATGTGGATAAAAAAATGAATCTAAGATTAATAAAAATTATTCTTTAGACCCATGCCAAAGTCTTCACTTTGTATATTACCGTTTTAAATGCCCAAACAAATCGTATTGTAACCCAATTTTAGTCAGCATCTGAACCAAACTGTGACTTACATCATATAGGCTGATACTGCACGTGGATAAACATTACAATATTATTACGCGTTTTTTATCAAAAAAGTCCAGTCTGAATATTTGCTCAGATTATCAGTCAATTAAACTTCACCTATGTTACGAGATTCTACACTTTTCAGATTACTGGTACTACGGTGTGAGGGTACCCAGCGAATGCTGGAGCTGAACAAAAACAACCGAGCCAGGAACGACCCGTGATCATTTCTTCTTCTTCCTTGTCCTAACCTGTTCCTCACACCCTTAAGTTATTGAACTGAAACACCACATACGTCGGGAGGCCAGTCGCAGCCCAGAGCTTATCCCGGCTGAGGCGGAGTCACGCTTGGGGAGATACTTGGCAGAGAGAATCTCCCAATAGCCAAGAGAGACGGTGTAGTATAGGCGGATTTGGATCACACCATTCAGTGAGAAAGGAATCACCGTCACCTTCCGGTCTAAAACATCCACTACAGTAACGAGACTAACGACCATAGCAATTGACGTGCCTGGAGGTATACATCAATCAACAATGATACATCATAGGTAATGTATGGTGCACATTACTTGTGCATCTGCCGCTGTGTGATGTACAAAACTCTAGATTCGAACTAACGCTGTTTCGTGCAACACTGGGGAGTTATTCCCAATTCAGGTGTAGCACATTTAATGGAGAAGTGGTCGATCGAGTCCTTTGAATTGGACAAAACATTCATCTTACTATTATCTTTCCTTAGGATATCAAATTCATAAGAAATTGTGACATGATTATGAACAGGCGATACCAACGAAAAAAGTTTTTTTTTTCAAAAAATGGATTTTCTTTTAAACTAAGTCGTTAAAAATAAATAACATCATGTCATTGAAAATTCATAGTATATCATTTCTTTCTTTTTTATATCTTATTAAAATTTAAATTTCTCGTTGTTATTTCTTCTCAAGTTTTGTTCTTAAATTACACTTTATGATTACCTTTTCAAATGAAATATCACATTATTATTATCTACTTACATTTCCTTTGGATATAATTTAATACGTTTGCTTATTTCATTGCTCATTTCATCTCCTCTATTTGTACTAAATGGTTCTCCTGTTATTAGTCAGTGCCCTTCCGAGTTCAATCTCCCCTCCTCATTACCGTACCGCGTTGTCTCCGCCCCGCCCACCCAGCCCAATTCCAAGCACCGCAAACCGCTTGTCCCAGGCGGCGGGGGCGGGGGTGGGGGCGGTGTCGCCGGGGGCGGAGGTAGCAGCGATGCGGTGACGGTGCGGTGGCAGAGAGCCCAACCTCAGAAACCCTCGCCCCGCCCCCGCCCCCGCCTAAGGCCCTTTCGATTGAATAGAGAGCGCCTCTCAGGGAGGGCGGCTGCTGCGCGAGGTGCCACAAAGAAGTAGCCCCGCGATTGTTCTTCGCTAGAGGAGTGATAGATGAGCGCGCATCACTGGCGCCCAAGGCGTCTCCCCTGAGCGACCACAGCATCTCGCCGCGCACTCGTAGTACTCGCCCCTTCCCCCACTCACTGCGTGCCTCGCCGTCCCTGCCCGCCCCGTCATCAGGCCTCGCCACCCTCATATACTCTCTGCCTCTCATCTTCTCTATCCATCCTTCTTCACTCCTCCTTCTTCCACTCCTCATTTACTCTCTCCCACTCTCGTTTTCTATCTCCACCCCTCACTTACTCTCTCCGCTCCCATTCAAGTCTCTCCACACCTCATCTACTCTCTCCGCCCCATCTACTCCGTCCGCACTTCATCTACCGTATCAGTCGTTGTCTGGAAGAAAATTCTAGCGGCCGGCTGGTCGGTCTCTGATCGGTAGTTTTCCATGGTTTATCTGATCAATACCAAGCGAATACCGGAACAGTACCCTAACAAACGGTCCACGAACCGCGCGCTCTTTCCTTCCTCTTCCTTGTCCTATCCTTACCCCTTACTTGTACACACACTTACACTTACACTTACATGCACTACACTGCCACACACGCCGAGAGACCGGTAGAGAGCTTTTAGCTCATCCCGACTGAAGCTGTGTCCTGTTGGTGGGATATACCTAGTTGGAGAAAACCCTGCTAGTCATCGGTAGGTCGGTTCCGGATCTCGCCGTCCAGCGGGGAAGATCATCGCCACCTCACGCGATAAAATATTCACTACATTTACGGGATTAATGATATTAGCGGTTGACGCGCCCGGAATTAATATTCAATCATCTATTTCCGCTCATTTACCCTCATCTACAATTTCTCATCTACTATTTCAGTTCTTTAACCGTCTCCAGTCACAAAATATTTTTTCATCCATAACCTCCCCATCTCTCTCATCTACCGTCATTATCCCTTAATTACCCTCTCTGTCCCTCATCTACACTTTCCTTACCTCAGCAACACTCATCCATCCTCTCTATTTTCCTCTGCCCCTCACCTAACCTCTTCGATTCTCATGTAGCCCCTCTGCCCCCATCTGCTCGATTCACCCCACACCGCCTCTCACCTCATCTCTTCAACCTTCCATCCCCAACCATCCCTAATCTCTCTTCGCAGCCTGCTTATTTCCCTGCTTCCCATCCCCATCTATTCTGTGTCCGAGTCCAACGTGCTCCATTCCTACTGTTCGTCCTTGCTCTTCCCCGCTTGGCTGTCCCTCGTCTGACCTGGTGGGCGCTGCCTTCGATCCGCCCCCGCCCACGCAACAAATTCCATTTAATTTCCGCCGCCCAGGTGCTGAAAAGCAGCTCCTCGCGCTTGAGCATCACCCTCTCCGACGCCCTACTGAATTAAAATTATTACTTCCCCGCGTTCAACCACCTACGATGTGGAATAGCTCCAGATAAAATGGTACAGATAAAATGGTCAGGTTAAAGT
The DNA here is from genome assembly GCA_011170035.1 of Teleogryllus occipitalis. Classification (NCBI taxonomy): domain Eukaryota; kingdom Metazoa; phylum Arthropoda; class Insecta; order Orthoptera; family Gryllidae; genus Teleogryllus; species Teleogryllus occipitalis. The sequence continues at coordinate 226,900 of BLKR01001829.1, read as the reverse complement.
TGTCAAAGCAGAAATTATTATTATTGTAAATATTATTATATTATTTCATTATTAATATATTATATTATTAGTGGGAGTAGTATTACGAAGAAGAAGAAGAAGAAGAAGAAGAAGAAGAAGAAGAAAAGAACAGGGGGTGATACTGACTTAATTTATGTATGTGTTAATGACATCTGGCGGCCATACAATATAACTTCACGGCTTCTTTATTTTTACTCTGCAAATATTTTCTCTGCCCTTCATTTTCCTAATTCCATCGTCGATGTCGTTATGCTTCAATTCGCGCTATTTCCTCTTTCAGTACAGTTTTTCCTCATTTGTCTGTCCTTCGTCCTCGTCCTGTCTCTCCTTCACTGTCCCTCATCGTCTTCTTTTTTCATACTTTCTCTCCCAATCTCTTCTTTCCCTCTTCTTCCTGCTGTTTGTCTTCCTTTTATCATCATGTCCCTTCCTTCTTGTCTCCTCTCTGTACCATTTCGTCGTCGCCACCAACACCCTCACACCCGCTCCCAATTCATTCCTTCACATCTCCTCCTCAACTTTTACGTGAATTCGTGCGGTCCATTCTCTTATTCCGCATCGCTGTCCCGGCCTTCTCCTCGGAGTGAGTCTTTTTCGCGGGGACGAGCGCCCTCTTATTGTGGAGAGCGAGCGCGGTTCTTTCATTTCCTCGTTCTGTAATTAAATTCTGGCGCGGCGCTGGCCGCCACCGGCACAAGGCACCTCCTGGCGCCGGCGCGGGCCTCGGCACAGTGGTTGCTACGCGGCGCGCCACAATGTTGCCTTGAGCGGAGGTATATTCAAAGGTTGATTTGTTTTTTTCGTGTTTCCGGGCGCGTCAACTACTCTGGTCATTAGTCCCGTTAGTGTAGTGCGTGTTTTTCTCTGGAGATGGCGGTGATCTTCCCCCGCTGGATGGCGAGATCCGGCGCCGACCTACCGTCGGCTAGTGGGGCTTCCCCCTAACCTGGACTCTCCCACCAGCGGGGCTCCGCCCCAGCCGGGACAAGCTCTAAACTCCCGACCGGTCTCCCGAAATATGTGGTAGTGTAGTGCATGTTAGTGTAAGTGTGTGTGTAAGGAGAGAGGATAGGATAGGACGAGGAAGAGGAAGGACAGATCGCGCGCGGTCCGTGGCCCGTTTGGTAGGGTACTGCTCCGGCATTCGCCTGGTGTTGATCGGAGAAACCACGGAAAGTATTCAAAGGTGAATGTCAAAACTCCTCACTTTGCAAATAATCGTTTTAAATGTATTATTGTCCTCTGGGACAGCGTACTAGCATGCCGAGCTCGTGGGAAGCGTACTAGCTTCCCGTGCTGTGGCCCCCGGGTTCGATTCCCGGTCGAGACAAAAATAGAGTTGTAGCTTTCCTTTAAAATATTTCCCGTTTCTGTAGGTGTGTGACGAAGTAAAGCTCAAGCAGGCGGATCTTGCTAGTTACGGTGAAGAGAATATGTCATGCTCGCCTCATGTCTCTCTTACTCCCAACCATGGGAATTTAACTAGGTAGATGGCCAATAGCTGGCCGGCGAAGTGCGATACCGACCCAATAATGCCATATACGTACATACAAAAATAGGTGTTGGACATTAGCGAGTAACATGGCTCAAACATGTTTTCTTTCCATGAGATCCTAAGTTGGGCCATGATCTATCTACATATACATTATTAAAATCGGTTGAACCTGAGGAAGCGTTAGCTAAGCATTATTATTTTCATGTTTAACTAAGCAGGTACTATTTTATCTATAATTCTAACATTGTGTTTTCGGCGTTTCAGCTTAAAGAACATGGGATGCAACAAACGAGTCAACAACAATGGGAGAAATCCGTTTTCCTGGAGGCTACCCAACCTACAGAGATTAATGAACAGATAAATGAAAGTTGTATTCGACAGCTGCATCCACCTGTAGGTGAACTTTTAATTGCTGAATTATCTACGTATGATTACCACCTTTCGTTAGTAAACGCCCAAAAAAGTACGATCAGACCCTACGTTGAGCTATAAACCACGTATGTCTCAAAAATGAATTGGTGAATTGGCAAATACATGAATTGGTTGAGCCGTCTTTGAAGAATGCCAGAACAGTGCCGTAATAATCGGACCATGAAAAGGGCCACCCGCGATCTTTGATCCCACAATATTGACCTCTCCTCACCCCTCCTGACATACAAATATATACACTAAACTATCACGCATGTTGAGAAACTAGTCAAGAGCTTAGAACTTTTCCTGGATAGGGCAGTACCAACTAGAGGAGATATGTGACGGCAGGAAAATCCTGCAAGTGGACTTTTAGTCTGGGAATGTTGCAAAGCGGAAGGACCTCCTCCACCTTCCGGGATGTAACATGCAGTATACTGTGAATAATTATAACCATTGCTTTCGGCGCGTTTATGAACATTAAATACTCATTCACTCATTTTATTTCGATGAAAATTAGATAGTAAATGTTTAATTTGATTAGATTTATTGTCGTCAAAAACCAGTAAACCTATATGTAAGGCATAGAGGAGAAATAGAATCTGTGCACGTTTTATCGAGCTGTAGAATCCATACCCCCATGAATAATGAGTGCCAAGGAACTTCGGTTAGCAACATTTCAAAAGTAGATATTTTCGCTACCGAATGAAACTTTAGCACTTACTTGAGTCGGTTTAGCTACGCTTTAATTTAATTTACGTGACTTCATTTCGTTTTGCAGAAATCTGGGAAGAAAATATGTATCTATAATATCGTATCTATAAATAAATATGTATATAATCTGGGAGTAAGAAAGAATGAATCCGGAAATTTTATGAAATAGAATAACTACTTGATAAATGAGTATATGAATCTTCATCTCCTTGGCAACAGTTTAACATTTACTCAATAAAACTTCGCGTTAAAATATAATTACGAAAATAAATGTTCAAGTCTCAGAAGCACCGGCGAAGTCTAATTGCAACCTTTCTTTCTCACTTGCTCCCTGATGAGCATTTTTATCCGACCGTTTTTGTAAACAACTCATCGTGTTCCACTCCTGGGAGTGGCGCAGTAGCTTTCTGCTTGGTTAAATTTTTATCGCGCTTTAATTGATGCGCTAAAGTGCGTGGAATTTACTTGCGAGTTCGTTCAATCTCCCCTCTCCGGAACACGACGTTTATTCTCCATCCTGCCCGCCGCCCGCCGCCCGCCGCCCGCCGCCCGCCGCCCGCCGCCCGCCGCCCGCCGCCCGCCGCCCGCCGCCCGCCGCCCGCCGCTCGCCGCCCGCCGCCCGCCGCCCGCCGCCCGCCGCCCGCCGCCCGCCGCCCGCCGCCCGCCGCCCGCCGCCCGCCGCCCGCCGCCCACCGCCCACCGCCCATCGCCCGCCGCCCGCCGTCCGTTGCCCGCCGCCCGCCGCCTGCCGCCCGCCGTCCGCCGCCCACGCCGACTCACCGTCCCCGCCGCCCCCGCCTCCCTCGCCGCCCCGCCACCCACCGCCCCCACCGCAGCCCGCGCCGCCCCCACAGCCGCCCGCGCCCACCGCCGCCCGCCGCCCCCACCGCCGCCCGCCACCCCCTCCGACACCCGCCACCCCCGCCGCCCCCGCTGCCGCCGCCCCGCCGCCCGCCGCCCACCGCCCGCCGCCCACCGCTCTCGCTGCTCCGCTGCCCCCGCCCCGCCGGCTGCCCCACCTCTCGCCCCGCCCTCTGCCCTCGCTCCCGCCCCTGGCCCCCCCGCCTCCTTGCCCTGCCTCCACTGCCGGCCACCCGCCCCCGCTCCCTCGTTCACTGCCGGCCGCCCGCCGTCCCCTAAGATGTTTTCCTCTGTACCACCGCCCCACTGTCGCCCTCTGGCCATCCCAACGCTCACCACCACCTCGACTTCACTGCGTCATCACCATCACCAGTGTTACGCCCCCCCCCTGCCGCTGCCGTTGCCTCCACCATTACTTTTAATTCCACCACCACCTCCGTTGTCGCCGCCGCAGCCGACGTCGTGGCCGGAGGCACCGTCGTCGCCTGCCCGGGCGCTCTCGAGCGTTAAGGTCGCACTTTATGAGCCAGCGTCTGCCTCGGACAGACAGGGCTCGCAGACTGTGCTTTTTCAGTGGTTTGTGGTAATTAGCGAGTCGGTTTGCGAGATTAAGACTTCAAAGATCATTTCTTCCGTTTCAGAGGGCGGAAAACGTTGTTTGGAGGGTGTTTTTTATTGCCGTTGAATTTATTTCTGTTCCAGCGTTTTTATTTTTGGGGAATAGCGGTTTTACGAGAGTCCTCTCCCTTGGAATCAACTTTGTAAACGTAAGACTTAACATATAATGAAATATAAATAAGAACCATACGTAAACAAAGCTTGAGTCTGTGAGAGGTTTGTTTACCTATAGTTCAACCAATGATATTATTAGTTTTGTATTTATATTGTGATTGTTCTTGTGTACCTCTTCGTAAATGGATATTCTATGGGAATTAACAGAATCTACACTGTCATTCCCAACAAGACGATGGGGTTTCTTGTAGATTAATTTAAAAACTAACATTTGAAAGCGTTCTAAAACCGATAATAATAATAATAATAATAATAATAATAATAATAATAATAATAATAATAGTAATAATAATAATAATAATAATAATAATAATAATAAAAGGAAGAAGCGGAAGGAGAAGTAGAAGAAGAAAATAAGAAAAAGAAGAAGTTCGTACAGAATAAAACTGGATGTGTCAGGATAAACGACTGTACTTGGCGCGGGATCCCAAACCCATGGGATCTAAAACCACCTAAAAGCGCCTAAATACGGAAACAGGAATGTCAATTGGATTGTATAAAGGCACTGATACATATCTGAAGAAATGTGAGTTGGATGATGCGTCTGTCGAATACTCTATAGAACTCGCAACTCTATCGAATACCACATCCACTGGAAAGCACAATCAAATAGCTAAAGTCATCCATAGAAATTGGCATTGAATTACAGACTAATTGAGAAACCTCCTCCGTTTTAGAAATATTCATTTCCATCACTTCTAGAAAGTTATGAAATAGTGCTGTATTGGGGCAGGCCTACATGACTGGTAAAACTGGATTATAATGGCCCGGATTAAGTGGTTAACAATGAAATCGAAAAGAATGGATTAATCATTGACATAGGTTCTCCATTAAAAAACATTCTACAAAAAACAGAATTAGAAAAGACATCCAAATATCAAATTTGGCAGCGGTTATTCAACTTACGGCAATTTGGTAAGATTGAAATAATGTCAAAAATTTTCCAGCTAAGGGACTTGCGACGGATAAATTTACTTTTGGTCTTAAAAAATTAGAATATAATTATCTAAAGGTATGATCAAAACCATCCAGGAAGCTTTAATCCTGCAGACTTGATAAAATTCACGAAAAGTCATAAAGTAAACTACGGGCAAAGGTGTATTTCTTCTCCGTCGTTTTTAAGATCTTTCAAGACGAGCTGCGTTTACTCAAGCCTAAATAATGACTGGATGAGTGGTTCAGAGTGTTTGCTGAGAAAAAATAAATATAATAATAATAATAATAATAATAATAATAATAATAATGGACGGCAAATTGTTGGCAATAAGGAGGGGCGTTCATTGAAGGGAGTTTACCCAGAGAACCCAAAGGTATTCAGTATTCTATCAGGGAATTCACCTTGTGGTGTAACGATGTATAAATATTGAAAGATATCTAATTATTTTTTTAAATTGCATAAAGCTTTTAAGGATCTTTTTACTTGCAATAAATACGAAATTTTAAAATAATAAATATAAAATAAATAAGTAATTAAGTAAAATTAACAATAATACGAATAAAGAAGTATTTAAGTATGAAATACTAGTTGCGTGTAGCAGGAAAAGCTGATCAACTGTCGAACAACATTTTAAAAATTCTGCTTAACAGTTATATTAAGGTGTAATGAAAAGATGTGAAAGCTACTTTAAGATAGCTTTATGAAGATATCACACCAATCAAAGTCGTTTAATTGCACATTTGTCGGCGAAGTAAATTGTATTGCCACTGGGTGTTCCATTTCCTCGCAACCCTCTCATCAACCCCATCTCATCAACTTCTCAATTACTGTGCATTGGATCATGAACTATTTGTGCTCTGAATAATGAACAAAAGAAACAAAGCGCTATCAAGCGACAGAAAAGCGAATTACGCGCTGGAAAGCTTGATGATCGCTTTACATGTAAATGTTAGCTTTTTCACCCATAAACGTAAATCTTTCTATGCTAAAATGCATAAAAGAATGTGGAGGTTTATTAAGAATTTGAACTGTTCGCCATCCATTAAGAATAGTCGAAACAAATGAGTTATGGCTAAAGACGGCATATTAGTGCTCTTATTCCTGTGAAATATATCTTTATTTATATTATTTTCCTTACGAGAAAGCCTTATTGTGAAAAGTATTGAACGACAAACTTCCGATATCTTTATATACGAGTAGTAATAGAATAATAACCTGCGGGCGTGGATGGCCGAGGTGGCTAAGAGTGTGTGCCGACTCAGCGCTTTGGTCCGATGGGTCACGGGTTCGCCTCCCACCTTGGGTATTTTTTCCACAGCCTCTGTTACCGGGAGCGGTAGCTCAGTGCATCAACTGATGTCACTGCAGCGCCTCTGACCGGGAGGTCCTAGGATTCCATCCCCCACGCTGACCGGAGTTTTGACTACTAGTTTGTCAGCTAGGTCGAATTCAATCGCTGTCTGGAGGAGAATTCTAGCAGCCAGCTGCTCTGATCGGTAGTTTTCAGTGGTTTCTCCGATCAACACCAAGCGAATGCCGGAGCAGTACCCTATCAAACGGGCCACGGACCGCGCGCGATCTTTCCTTCCTCTTCCTTGTCCTATCCTCTCCCCTTACACACACACACACTTACACTAACATGCACTACACAACCACATATTCCGGGAGACCGGTCGGGAGCTTAGAGCTTGTCCCGGCTGGGGCGGTGCCCCGCTGATGGGAGACTCCTGGTTAGGGGGAAACCCCACTAGCCGACGGTAGGTCGGCGCCGGATCTCGCCATCCCGCGGAGGAAGATCACCGCTATCTTCCGAGAAAAAACATGCACTACACTAACGGGACTAATGACCAAAGCAGATGACGCGCCCGGAAACACGAAAAAATCAATCAATCAACAAATCCAGCCTCCTTTCGCCTTGTTGTCGCGGAGGATGTAGCGTTCTTCTAACCCCAAGTCAGAAAAGGCCGCAAGTGAGTTGATATCTATTGTATGGTCGAATATGCGGCTTCCTGCTAGATGTAGGCCATAGAGGTAAAAAATAGAGTATCCTGCAGTATGACAGCTAAATGTGACGCCAGCGAAGTGACCCCACATCACATCCCAAGTCATCCAGGAGATGAATGACACAAGACGCTGGAAATAACCCGCTGTTTACAGTATCGGGTATTGGGCTTTGATTATCTGGAAAGAAAGATTTGATGTCAGTGTCACACCCAGAAGTATAATTGAGGCGCTCAGTGCCAAAATGGTCTGACCCTCAAAATCTTCATATTGCAGTTAGGCTCATGAAGTGTGTCGAGGTATGAAAAAGTTATGGAGTATGTGGAAAACGACCTCAAATCAGACTTCTGACGACAAATGTCGAAGGTAGTTTGTTTTAGCATTTTGCCCCTACCGTATTTTGTTAATGCATGGAGAATGGCGCGAGACAGTAATATTATAAGTTTCTCCTCGTAGGTCATTCCTTTCTTCTCTGTGATCGATATTTCAGCATAATTGAGAGGTACAGCTTTTTCTCAATTCAACTATTCTTACCGTAGAGCTAAAGTCTATATTAATAAATGAGAAACTCCAAAATTACTAACCCACAACCTTTTGTACTAATACCTGAAAAAAAAAAACATTTAGATTAGTATGTCATTGCAAGCTCTCAGTATAAATTTGAACTAAATCCAATACAAAATATACTAGAAAAATATTCTGTGGTGGCAGCTGAGATTTTGTGGTACTCCATGATAAAATATATGGGGTGAATAAGATATCAACCACAATAGTATACAATGTAACACGTGTCTGACTACATTTAATCGCATTATAATTACATTGTATACTATTGTGGTTGATATCTTATTCACCCCATATATTTTAGAAAAATATTGTCAAATTTCGGGTATTACTTGAGAACTCTATAACTCCATTTTATGTTAACAAGCGCACCCGTGCAAAAACTCCCGCATGTGAAACCCTACTCTCTTCCCTATTTTTCCATTTTCTTATTGAGCCTGCAATATATCTTTTTCTTAAAGACCCTTTTATCCTCCGCCTCTTGTTCTATTTATTATTGCAGTCGATAACAATACTATACACCCTTGTTAATACAAACTATTCTTATTTAACGTTATTACCAAGCAGAGCGGTACACCCGTGTAATTTAATTGCCTAGAATATTAAATAATTAGTTTAATTTCCCATACAATTGCCAATTTTGCAGACTCTGAAAAGGTGGGGTAGAATTGAGAATCATCGAACCAGTAATAATGTAATAGAATATTTAAGAAGATCTCATTCTGCAGATTCCGCTGTGAGGCCTTGGGTCTCAAAATTTTACACTTTAAGGACCTAAAAATCTTTCTTTAATGCTATATATTAAAAAAATACGGCAGAGTATTGCGGGTTGCATTTGATGTGAATATTTAGTTGTTTTTTTTAAACATATCCTTCATATTTTAAAGTCAAGGTGCAATTTGTTACGTCTCCATGAAATTATCTTTCTTTAGGGACCTTATTAATAACGATTGATTGCCTGTGAGAACCCCAAGGTATATATGCTTCTGAGATAATATAAGAGGCGATGTGGGCTTAAGCATCTGTGACGCTGAGTGCCTCAATTATCGTTTTGTAGCACATTTTTTAGAGTGTAGCATTTACGATAGTGCTAATGAGATAGTTTCCTTTTGTAGGATAATTTCAACTGTGAAATTAAATTTTATGATAAATCTAAAAGAATGAAATGGTATGTTCTAGGATATAATTAAATGTTCACATTTTCTTTAATACACTGATAATAAATAAATACGCTGAAAGAATTTACTCTTCAGAACAATTCTTCTAAGAGCATTCGGATTAGGTTCGCATTATTATTCTGTATTCTGGGGATGGGAAGTCGTTTTTGTGACTACCTCGTAGTCGTTTTTGTGATTTCCAGACAGCAGAAAACTGATGACGATGGCTAAGCCATCGAAAGCTGCTCTTATTGAAATAAATAGTATTGTTGACAATGACAACACCTTCAATCATTTCAAATAGTTTACAAACATTAACCTTCCGTGTATATTGGCTTACGATAATAGAACGTCCGCTGCAGAGTTTTGACAGCTGATGGCTTAATTCATTGTTTGTAATGTTCGTTGTTCCGTTGCTTAGATCGGATTTTTAATAACATGAATAACAAAAAAATTATATGTCAGCAGTTTCAGCAGTTGAGAAAAATGGGACTCAAATTAACGTTTACGAAAACCACGCGTGCTATACGATGATAGCACCTGTTTTTTATTCAGACAATAAGTATTTCTAAAGGCTGTCTGAATTCAACGTTCCCATACAAGGCTAGAAATAAAATAATGCTGTTTACTGAAGCGAAGTTGCATAATCGTATTATTTATCGTTGCTAGTAGCATGAAAAAACGTCATTTAAGAGACAATTCAGGTCGTCGGATCGTAGTAGTAACTGACAATTTGCTACCGACTTAGTGTGAATAGAAGAGAGCTTAATCCAGCTGTGGGTAATTTAATAAGTTCCGACTCGTAGCAAGTTAGCGCACAATAGGCTTTAGAGTATCTGCGCCTCTATGAGCGCTATTTCCATGCGTATGAGCGTGGTAGCACTCAAACGCCCATTGTGGCTGTGGCATTCGGCATGGGGCCTTTGTCCCACCAAATGCACCGGCCGACACTCGATTAATGCACTACCTGTAATGAGGGCAATGCGGTTAAGCGACGGCACACGTGCCAGCAAGAATGGACGTGTGTGTCCAATGTCTGACTGCTTCCACAGTCAAATGCTTCATGGTCCAGACGTTTGAACATTTCCGACAGATGTAAGATACGAACTATTACGAAAACCATACTTTACATAACTCTTGTAAGTTTATTTAAAGTATTTAATAATACATACCTGTTTCAGTGTAATCAATTACACATGTGACGTTCTTTTTACAAGCCTTCGAATTAAACATCGTTTATATCGTACTCCTTTATTGACTCAGCTGGCGTTAAATATAGCGCAGTTTTTCTCTGAATATCTTATTGTAAACATAATGTTGTAAAATGGAACATATATATATTGTGTAGTGCACGCTTTTCTATTTGTATGGCTTATGAGAAAGGATAGTATCATACACACTACCTTAACCTCTCACAAAAGGGTTCCAAATAAGGTTTTTGTGACACGTATTACATGTATGAAGATTACCTCTTCTGGAATACCCAATTGCGCAGTAGCAATGGTAAGAAACTATCAAAATGTCGAAATATGTGTAATGTTAAATTAGCTATAAGATATTTTATGCAATTTATTTGTTCAGGACTAATATATTTGGTTGCTAAAACGCATAGCAATATTAGAAAGTTAATACGAGTACACTCTCTGTATCAACACAAAATAGCTCATAGTTCAGGAACTGATATCTTGTTATTGTTTTCTTGTTATTTTGTCTGCTTCGTTTCTTGTAACAACGATCTGTAATCATTTATTGGGGTCGGCGGAGGAGTAATCCTCGGTTAAGCATTGTCAACCATTGCCTTTGTATCCCATCGGCCAGGGGCTCGTCGCAAATAGATCCCCGGGCGGTTACCCATCCAGGTACCAGCGGTGTCTCGAGTTGCTTAACCTAGGTAACTTCTGAAAGAGTGGTTAAGCAATTTTACTCATTACAAAGCTTGAAATTTGGTTCTAGTAAGAAGGCGCTTTTACTTGTATTGCAATGATTTACTTGCAATGCAATAATTATTTTAATGCAATTTTATTTTAATGCAATTATTTATAATGTTTGTTCTGAACTAACAAATGAATAACTAATATCATCGAGATTTTTTACTTCCTTGTATGATTAAACGTATTATGATGATTTTCATGTTTTGTCGTCTAATGCATCGCGAATGTTCGTAGGTGTAATACAGTACTTACAATTGCGATTTTAAAGACGTATTTACATCAGAAAGTTAGCACTGTATTTCTTCTTAGCTTGCCGCAGTATCTGTTTCTCCCACACACTTCGTATTCGGAGTGAGTCTCACATCCAACGTGACCGGCATTTTGGGCAAAGGTTTGATGAATCGTATTGATTCGCCGTCTCGGAGCACAAATCCCTTGGCAACATCAGACATTTTTCCTTCCGTTGTAAACCTTCCAGGATCCCAATCTCTTTCTTGCAATAAAAAAGATAACCTTCGTTCAGACGTTTAGAAACTCTTTGCTGTATAAGATCGCCGGGTGATAGCAAGTACTATAAAAAGATTGAAAGGTATTTTCAGAAATATATTATTTAACTGCAGCCGACTTTAAGAACATTTTGTACGTATATTGAATGTTATTCTCATTACTCGTCGAAAGTACAGAACCTTGCTCTTCTTCCATGGTAGGGGGATCATATTCCGAGCCTATGTGTCCGAGCATGATGAGATAAACACGGTTATACAAGTATCATCCGTTAACCTTATACTTCCCTACCTAACAGATACTCTCACCCTATACTGGCTACTATAGCTAAAATGGCCCTTCCAAGGATTCCTCGACACCTGTTTCTAACAAGTAAAGAGAGACGATTTAGATACCTAAAAGCTGCATCCGCCAAGCGAAATAAGGAGCGTCCAAACCAGATACCAAGCTGAGTGAAGTAAAGTAACGGGAGATGGGACACTTCCGCGGTAACTCGTGGCGCAGGAGACGCGGGAAGAGTCGGAAAGGGTGGCTTTCTGTAAGGTCCAAGTGAATACACTGTCTCGATTCAAAAACGTGTGTTCATACATGTATGCAAAGTACATTGTATGATATATTATACTATATTATAGTATATTAGATTGCATTGTATATATAATACATTGTAATTCCTTGGATATACTCTGGCGAGTTTTCCTCGTACTACTCGGCAATTATTTTTACCAACAATACACTACCTTCATTTTTCGATATTCTATTTAATTATTTACCATCACAACTGCCCAATTTATATACCGAGGTCAACCCAACCTGATAAAATTTTTTTTGTAGGTTTGACAAGACTATCAGATGTCTGGTTACGAACATTTACGTAAGAAATATTTACTTCATTTAGGATTCGGAAATTTCCTTATCATGACTAATAATAATAATAATAATAATAATAATAATAATAATAATAATAATAATAATAATAATAATAATAATAATAATAATATGTTTCAAAATCAAGGAACATTGTAATTTCTGATTCTGCTTCACACACAAAAAAGACAAAAAACATAAATGGCATTGTTTATAACCATTTCCACGTACAATAGCAATGATAACCCTATCGTTATTTAATATTTCCCGTTACGCTCCTCTTGCATGCATGGACATTACCTATTATTATTTTAATTGAAAATTTATTTAAATATATTCTAAAACTTGGTTTTCTTACATTACTCAGTTTTAAATGTCCCATTTAATAACTTTCCTGTTCATGGAGACTAAATAAACAATGGGAAATTCTTGGAATTGTGTTCGTTCACTCCCAGACGAAATATCAATTACTTCTCCCTCTATAGACAACTTACAGATACCTTTTTAACATGCATTTTTAAATTATATTTATTCTCCGGATGTAAAGCCTTATATGGTTCTAGTGGTAAAATGCGCTGATTTTTATCAAAATTCAAATTTTAGATACAAAATTTCATCCAATTTTTCATAAATTTATTTACTTGCTAGGCTCCGTGCTTTCATATGATTACTTGCTGTTGCTATTATTTTCATCATTTAATATTATTATCGACATTAACTAGCCAGTTTTACAGCCACATTCTACAATGTAAATTACAAATATCAAACAAATGGAAACATTCGTATGGAGTGTGAATGCCACACCCATACTTTCATGTAGTACCTCGTGTTGAAGACGGCTCCATATCCCTCGAAGATGCTGATGATGAGGAAACCGGCGAGAAAACCGCCGTTCTGCGTCAGGCCGTCGACGGGCGCATTTGAGCCTGGCCACATCGTTAGCGCTCGCGTCTGTCCGCTTGTCGCGCTGTCTATCCGTTGCCGCGTCGCTCTGCCCCGCCGCGCCGCCGCCGCGCGATATACCCGAAAATAATAAGCCCGTTACCTCTCAGCGATACGGACGCCCGGGCCCCTAAGCTTCTTTTGATGTTAAACCTACTGGCTTAGCCTCAAAAGAATCGGTGAAATTCAGGTAGCGAGCACAAAGAGAGAAACGGCGCTGTGGGGGGAGATGAAATCGGGGGAGGTTCCCGTTTGTGTGAGTGCAACAGAGAGAGGGTGAGAGAGAGGGGGGAGAGAGGGAGAGAGAGAGAGGGAGGGGAGGGTTTGGAAGGTTTCCGTTGCAGAACCCTGTTGACGCGCCATTACCCGACGGGAGTAACGAAACGATCAAGTGGGCCGTGAAGGAGGTGCGTTCAGATAGAGCGTGTGGAGAGGTGGGTGTGCTCCATTGAGGCGTTCTCGGTGCAAAGGAGGATGCTTCCGAAGGAAGCCTCTGTGTTAGATGTTTCGCCGTAATGTGTGCCTAAAAGCGTTCCTTTGGATGTGGTAGGAGTGTGGGTATGTGTTATATGTGGGGGTAATCAAGAAGATGGTTGTTTGGGGAAACTAATTTTGAAGGCGTTGTTGAACGATGTTAATATAAAGAAGGACTTAATTGTGTGGAACATGAGGGAAATAATAAAAATATCAAATAATTGATCGAATAGTAAATAAAATAAAAAGCGAAGTTGAGAGTAACGTTTTGAAATCATTAGGAGGTTTAAAAGAATATTTTGAACATTGTATTTATGAGTTTCTTCACGAGCATTACATTTATTTTTTGTCACTGATGACAATGAATTATTCCTTCCTCAACTTTGTGAAAATGCATATTTGGCTTCTTTCTTACAGGGGAATTGAAATAAAGTAGAATGTTTACGTGAACACGAGGATGCTGGAAAGAAGAAAATAGCGATATCACGGCCTGTGTTTCAAAACGATCAAGTGAGGCGTGAAACAGTTGCTTTCAAATAGAAAGAGGGAGAGTGAGCAAATTGCTTTGAGATGTTTTGTGAGAAGAGCCTCTGTTTACCAGACGTTTAATTGCGAGCTAGACAGTGCTCGTTGGGAATGCTTGGCTGAGACAAAATGTGCGAAGTTATAATAAAGAAGAATGCATTGATGTTCAATATATATTTGTCAATCTTTAGGATACACTTTATTTTTAAAATAAAAAGTGAAGGAAAGGGAAATACTGTGATGTCCATGTCTACGTTTAATGTCCGCATCTGACTAATTCGCGAAATGTTTACATGCAAAAAGAGTGGAAGTAGTCCAATGTAGGAACAGCTTCGAAGCTTAAGAGAACTTCATACTTTAGTTCAATGATGTTTTCATTGGCCAACACGTGTTGGTGAAATCGAATATGGAAAAGTACAAGCCGAAAACCTAGAATCATTTTTGCTAGCGTGTCTTACAAGTTTTTCCTGGTTACAAAACTTCTCTACAGAGATTCTTAGATGATATAATTAGACCTCATTTATCATGTCTCGGGGTATATGTTCATCATCATGCGTCTAGTCAGTACAAAACTCTCGATTTAGCGATCCATGCTTTCCCTAGTGGAATATATGTTCGGGGTATATGTTCGTCATCATGCGTGTAGTCAGTACAAAACTCTCGATTTAGCGATCCATGCTTTCCCTAGTGGAATATATGTTCGGGGTATATGTTCGTCATCATGCGTCTAGTCAGTACAAAACTCTCGATTCAGCGATCCATGCTTTCCCTAGTGGAATATATGTTCGGGGTATATGTTCGTCATCATGCGTCTAGTCAGTACAAAACTCTCGATTCAGCGATCCATGCTTTCCCTAGTGGAATATCACGATTTGAGTAAATAATAAGATACTAATGTCGTTTATTAACCCGCATTCAAGACTTTGTCCCTTTTTATAAGGTTAACGATCTTTTATGAAAAAATATTAATGATGTAATCTCTCGCAATGCGCGAAGTTTTATGGAACTTCAAATCACGTGCAAGTGCCTTGATCATCATAACTGATTAAATGGATGCAGACAGATTTGAAGTTTATTTCCACTGGCTCTACTTCCCAGTTTGATTGGTGGTTCTGGTTCTGCCATTAACACCAACGTAAAATTTTTTATTTATTTATTTAATTGTATTTTTTTACGTAAAATAACAGTTCAAACTGCCTATGACGTGCTATGGGGAAAATTGAATTGTGTGCACATTTTCAAAATTCTGGGATCCCTACACTAAGTCATATACTACTTAAATAAAAAAAATCTGAGTTGAGGGCATCAACTGATGTCATTGCCGTGCCTCTGGCCTCTCGGAAATTCTAGCAGCCCGCCGCTCTGAATCGGTAGTTTTCCGTGATTTCTCGGATCAGTAACAGTCAAATGCCAGAGCAGTACCATAACAAAAGGGTCACCAAACACGCGCGATCTTTCCTACATCTTGTTTGTCCTACCCTCAACTCTAAAATACACACATACACTTACATGCTCTTAGGATGGGGCGGTGCGCCACTGATGGGAGATACCTGGATGTGGAAAACACCGCAAGCGAACGCATAAGTCGTCGCTGAATCTCGCGAGCCCCCAGGCCCAAAAGGAAAACACGAGACTAATGACAATAGCCGAGATCCATTCGGAAACACTTAACGAGTAGAGTAAGGTTCATTTCAACTATGCTTTGTTATGACCAATAGATACATTTTTCCACGTAATTTTGTCGGGAGCAGTAACTCAGTGCGTCAACTGATGTTACAGCAGCGCCTCTGACCGGGAGGTTCGAGTTCTGACGGCGGCAGGATTTTCGACACTAGATTTTCAGCTAGGTCGAATTCAGTCGCTGTCTGGATGAGAATTCTAGCGGCCGGCTGCTCTGATCGGTAGTTTTCCGTGGTTTCTCCGATCAACACCAGGCGAATGCCGGAGCCGTACCCTAACAAACGGGCCACGGACCGCGCGCGATATGTCCTTCCTCTTTCTTGTCCTATCCTCTCCCCTTACACACGCACTTACACTAACATGCACTACACTACCACTTATACCGGGAGACATGTCGGGAGCTTAGCGCTTGCCCCGGCTGGGGTGGTGCTCTGCTGGTGGGAGAGTTCTGGTTAGCGGGAAATCCCACTAACCGACGGTAGGTCGGCGCCGGATCTCACCATCCAGCGGGGGAAGATCACCATCATGTCCCGAGAAAAAGCATGCCCTACACGTACGGGACTAATGACCGAAGCTGTTGACGCGCCCGGAAACACGAAAAATGAATCAATCAATCCATGTAATTTTGTGATGTATGTCTATGGTTTGTGTGATTGACGTGGTGATTGTTTGGCGTCCGCAGGTGAGTCCATCGACGCGCAGACGCACGACGACGTGACGATGCTCTTCTCGGACATCGTGGGCTTCACCTCCATCTGCTCCACCGCCACGCCCATGATGGTCATCAACATGCTGCAGGACCTCTACTCGCAGTTCGACATGCTCTGCGGCCAGCTCGACGTCTACAAGGTCAGCTTATTTATTTATTTATTTATTTATTTATTTATTTATTTATTTATTTATTTATTTATTTATTTATTTATTTATTTATTTATTTATTTATTTATTTACTTGTTTATTTATTTATTTATTTACTTGTTTATTTATTTATTTATTTATTTATTTATTTATTTATTTATTTATTTATTTATTTATTTATTTATTTACTTGTTTATTTATTTATTACTCTTACTGTCAAAGAAAAACAAAGTAAAAACTGCGTATACTGTGTGTTCTGTTAAAACAGTTAAAACCTGTGTAAACTGTGTAACACACCCAGTCAGAGAACTTGGTTCTCCGTCTCCGTCTTCACCAGCTGGGACGGTTTATCACCTCGAAGGTGGTACAGAGACTTTATTTATTTTGTTTATTTATTTATTTTGTTTATTTATTTATTTATTTATTTATTTATTTATTTATTTATTTATTTATTTATTTATTTATTTATTTATTTATTTATTTATTTATTTATTTATTTATTTATTTATTTATTTATTTATTTATTTATTTATTTATTCTACGTCAAAAACACTTAAGAACTCTGTATGACGTGCTTTGGGGATAAGTGAATTCAAAATTCTGTGATCCCTACACTAAGTCATATACTACTTGAATTTTGAATTTAAAAAAATCTCCCATGTAATAAAATATATTTTCAAGGATAAACCAGCAATAAATTTTGCACCCCTAACCATGATATCCTTCCTAAAGGAATTATACTTCCTGACGCGACAACATTGAAACGATAATTTGAATAACTATATTTCCCACCGAATTCTAGAAGAAGTGAACAGATAATGAAGTTACATTTATGTCCAGAAGTAAAACAAGGTGCCATCTCAGCATTTGGATCAGGGAAACTGGACGGAAAACCTGATCGAGATGGGGGTCATTGACCCAGAAGCTGCGATACAATACTTGTTTTGGTTCAGAGGTTATCGTATGGGCTTGCTGTCTTCTAGAGGCCCTGGATGCCACTTCTCTTGAAGGAATCTATTTTAATAAATTAGTTCAAAGAATTGGTCGTGCCCACCGATATTCGATCCCGGGCCTTCTGGTGTACGCCCAGCTGCTCTGGGACGGGAAAGGTGACAATTATATAGAATCTATTTTAGTTCCTCCGAGATCTGGGTTAGGCACACTGCTTTATCCAAATCCAGCGACTGTTGATATTTTATGCGCACTCTATTTTCAGAAATACATCGCATACGGTGAAGTATTGGTAATACTGGTCACCAGCGTGTTTGTAATAAAGAATGTGATTGGTGTTCTTTGCTAAGACTTGGACACTGAATTCGAAAATCATTTTTTTGCCATTGGGCTTATTTTTGTTGTGTCGTGCTACTCCTTATCCTCGGAAATGCTTGAAAACTCTGCATATTTGTTATTTTTCTACAGCGTCATTTAACTATCATGCAGGTGTAATTGTTCAGGATCAATCGAATTGTGTATAAGGAATTCCTATATTTGACACTGCATTCAGAAAATTCAACTCTATGAGATGAAAAATGTTTGGTAACATTCCTGATAAGTCATGCTCAAACAAAGGGAATCGTGTTGTGTGTCTTGTCAGTTGCGTCCCAGAATTGAGAAATCTGACAGCGCGCTGCTTTCCACGCTGCAGCGTGGAAAATGGATTGGATATGATTTCATGTTGTTCTAGGTTAATTAGTTAATAAAGTATTAATTCAGAATAAGAAATGCCTCATAACTATGTAATTAGTGTATTATTTTATCTGTGGAGAAATCGCGCAAACGGAGCCTTAATCATCTGAGAAGGAAGTGTTACGAACTTTATTTCAGATGTAACTTTGACGATCACGATAAGACATAGGTCCCCCGTATATGCTGTTTGTGATGTGTTACACTACTCACTCACTGTATTTCTCAACAGATATTGATGCAAATTCATCTATATTTAAAAATCAGTTATTTCCAAAATACAAATATTAAGTTTTCAGATTATTTAATGGGTTAGGAATGTTTTAAAAACATTTAGTAAACGTTAGTTCAATCTTCTCTCATCACACCACAACCTTAAGTTTTCCAATTTTTAAATTTCACACACTGAACATAAAGGAACGTGATCTAACTCATCTCTGACCCTTCTATGAAGTGTTGCTGTGCAAACCAACACAGCTATCTAAATCACTTTTTATGTTAAGAAAATCAATAACTTCCATTCTGAGGGAGATGCGAGACGACTCAAGTAAATTGACTGCTTTCGACTTCGAAGACAGTGTATCGGGCAGGAACCAAGTTTGCTCCTGGGCGAGCTAAAAGCCAACTAATCGAATCTCCACTTCTCACTAGTAGGGATTCAAGAAAAAATGCGTAGTATCCCAAAGGGAAGGGGAAGTTTGAGTAGAACTTCCTGGCTTTTAGCAGAACTCCGGAAGGGAGACAGCTTCCAAGTATTGATTGATCCATAAATAGGTTTCTCTTACCTGGCCTCGGGAATCAAGAGGAATAAATGTGTTTGTTGACGCGAATGCATCCCAGTCTCTTTCTCATTCTTTAATTTTTAATTTTTCGTGAGGTAAATTGTGCATTCGGTGTAAATAATAGAATGCTTGAATCATAGAGAAACTTCTTTACTTGGTCAAAATATTTTAGAATCCTTGTCAAAACTATAACATAAGCGAGGAATACACAGAAAATGAATTCATAAAGGATATCGTCCGGATAAAATGATAAAAAATTATCTAAAAACAAATTACATATGATTAGTCTATGATATAATACGATTTTTGAAAGGATTCTAAGTGTTCGTTCTACCACCCAAACCGTGTACAGCCAAACACGTGGTTTGTAATAACATTTTTTGACGATTAAACTCTATTATATCTTATTGCAAAAAAATTCAAAAATAAGAAAATAATAAGTTAGATATAATATGAATATTGAGGAAGTAATTTAGGGAGTAAGTAATAAACAGGGACAAGATTTATCCACATTCTCGTTACGAGGGCCCAGCAATAAGAATTTTTCTGTCAAAAACTCGCGTTTTCTCCGCAGAATTTCAATAATTTCTCTATAATAAGGATGAAGAAACGATGAAAAACAAGTTTGGGGACAGGTGAATGATAAACGAGGGACATTGGGGAAATGAAGGAAGATAGATTAACACCCGAGTATGTTCTTAAGGAGCATTCTACAACTTTTCAACATTTTACAATTTTGCAGATTTAATTTTTTACGGTACCCCCACTCTACGGGTATTAAGAAAAGTGCAGAAGCCGAAATCAAAGTGAAGCTTAATTGAAGGAACAATACCGAAATTACCTTTCACGATAAAATGAAACAGACATTTGATTTTTATTTCCTGTGCATTTTAATCTCAACGCTCAGCAATTTTGGAATAGTTTATCTCACCCAGTAGTGAGGTGGTTGGTCCTTGGGCATGAGTCCTGACGATGAGGATTTTCGACTCTACGTGCATGCGTAGGTCGAATACAGCGTCTCTCGAGAGGAGAATTCTATCGGCCGGCTTCCCTGATCGGTACTTTTCCCTGGTTTCCCCGATCAATACCAGGCGAATGCCGGAGGAGCCCCACAACAAACGGGCCAAGAAATGCGCGCGATATTTCCTTCCTATTCCTTCTTCTATCTTCGCCCCTTACTTGCACACACTTCAGCTTACATGCACGACTCTGCCACAAACGACGGGAAACTTAGGGCTTGTAGTGGCTAGGGTGGTGCCCCGCCTGAGGGAGATTTCTGGTTGTAAATAAAACAGCAAGACGACGCATAGTTCGGCACCGGGTATCGGCAGCCAGTGGGGGAATATCACCGCCCCCTACACGATTATATCACTTCTCTTAAGAAACTTAAGACGCTTCAGAAATCACTAATCAATGAACGTGACTTAGCGTGTTAAAATAAAAGCTTCTTTCGCGCTTGATTTTTTTCGTGTTTCTAGGCGCGTCAACTGCTTCGGTAATTAGTCCCGTGAGTGTAGTGCATGTTTTTTTTCTCGGGAGATGGCGGTGATCTTCCCCCACTGGATGGCGAGATCCGGCACCGAACTACCGTCGGCTAGTGGGATTTCCCCTTAACCAGGACTCTCACCAGCGGGGCACCGCCCAAGCCGAGAAAAGCTCTAAGCTTCCGACCGGTCCCCCGGAATATGTGATAGTGTAGTGCATGTTAGTGTTAGTGTGTGTGTAAGAGGAGAGGATAGGACAAGGAAGAGGAAGGAAAGATCGCGCGTGGTCCGTGGCCCGTTCGTTACGGTACTGCTCCGGCATTCGCCTGGTGTTGATCGGAGAAACCACGTAAAACTACCGATCAGAGCAGCCGGCCGCTAGAATTCTAGTATCGCCGGGAGAATTTGGAACCAGATCACGGACATTAGGCGCGGACTTTATCCAGAAGCAAGATTCTGCTGCGTCGACGGAGAAGGTTCGACGGGGCGCCATCGAACGAAGAAGTGGAGAGCGCGCGAAGACCCACGAATGAATAACAAGGTTTTATAACTATTGTAATATGGAGAAAACTGGTCATGACCAAAGATTGATTCATTTTGATTGTCAATATAATAAATTACAATTTGTTAAGTTGAAAGAAAGTTGGTTTTAATTGTTCGTTACGTGCAATCCAGTATTTTAATAAGATTTTTAGATTCCTCGCCACTCCGTATGGATGGCAGATTGAATAATTGGTTGCAGAGTAAGTAGCAACAATTATGAACTTCCAACCCCAATTAACTGAGCTAGAACAATATAATTTTGGAAGGAGAGATATTTAAATTACGTAGGAATCATTAGGTTAATCAAATGTAACCTTTTCCTGGCGCCCAAAATTACATTTATCAGTAATAATTATGTTTGAAAATGTCCCTCCAAGAGGGGCTTGTTTTTAAAAAGAAATACGGGGCTTGTTTTAAATTGGCACCAGTCAACGTCGGGCATGTTTCAGTATTTTGTAGAAGAATCCTATTTTGCTGTAAACATGAGATCAATGAATCATAGTGTTATTCCCGGTCGTAATGAAAAAAACATGAATTATGTGACTTGTGAATGTCCACAATTGATTCATTGTTCTTAGGAAACGTTTTCTGACTTAATAAATTCACTCGCCTAAGCACAATTACACATAAAAAGTGATACAGTCAAAAAATAAGTTGCAACACATGCATGGCTTTGTTGATAAGAGAAGTAGTAAAATTACGCGCATTAATTTCTCATGTCTCTCATTAATCACCATATTCACGCTTATGTTTTATACCTATACAATATATAAAAAGGCAATAGTTATAATGAATTTGTCTAGCGTAATGTTGATATTACAAATGGACACACTGGGTGATTGAATCATTTAATGCAATATTCAATATTTGCTTTATTAGGTTAATCTGAAGACAGAAATGATGTTAAGTTCATTTTCAAAGTACATGATAATTCTGGTACGATTATTTTCAAACTCAGATTAACTGCAAATTTTGAATTGCTCCATCAAAATTAAAAATATGTACTCTTTATAATTTTCCATGAAGCATCAATATGATATTATCATAAAGCATATTGATATTATTAATAAAACATTTAATGATAATATCATAAATAGAAATACAACTATATCAAGCTAATTTGATTGACTCAGCGGAGGAAAATGTTCAAGGAAGTTTACTCTGGGATACTTTTTTACAGGTAATTTTAGGGGAAATGTACCCCCTCCAAAGAACAAAATTTTCAATATATTATCTTTATTGAAGTTTTTTACAAATTTTAGGAAGGGTACACATTCTTCATCAAACTAACATTTTCTATCAAGTTAAAGAGTAAGATTTTTAATATTTATGCAAATTGGTACTTTTCAACAGAAGAATGAATGACATATAATGCAATATTTTCATTTCAGATGGAATTTTATGCTTGCAGTGAATATTAGGATATATTTTCTTCTGAATAAGTGGATTATTTCGAAGTTACAAACAGTTTAATTTAGACGTTTCAATCTCTAATCAATGTTTAGAAAATGAACCCTTCAAAATTACTACCGGCTATAAAACCGCATGACAAATCCGTATGACAAAACGCACTTTTTTTAACCATTACTACTGAAAATGTGCTCTTTTTATTCTTCTCAGCTGTTGACTTCATGCATGATAACTGCATTCATTACGAAAGATGACGTAGCACATGTTCATCTTGACGCAGATTGTGTTCTTCTGAAACAAATAAATTATGAAAATTTTCTTATGGAAAAATAACTCAATTAGACATTTTATTTCAAAAAGATCGTATAAGCAAAAATGAGGAATATCTCCTTATTCTTTCACTGATGTACTATAATTATTCATTGAATACACATCAGACGTTACCAAGTGGCGAGATGTAATATTTACCGAATCATACGAAGATTTGAATTTCAGCAAAATTAAAATGGCCATGAGCAAGATAAAGATGAGATGTATACACATCTGCGCCAGTTTAACGACTCGATCTGAAACAAAAGATTGTTATTTTTAGTATATTTCGTACATAATTATATTCAACATTTTTGCAAAAATATACCGTGATACAGTGATAGTATATAATACTATGTTTCTTCTAAGGCTTAGAAAATTGATAGAGAAAAACATAAGTGTGCGTGCACCCAAAATATGCCAATTCAACATCCGTTTAAAGCAAAGTCCGTGGTGTGAATATAATCTCATTACGCAACAAATACCTTCGGCACAAAAAGTCCCATATTACACAGTTGCTCAATCATTTATATACACCAGAACGCCACGTTTTAGTATATCCTTGGGTGTACGATCTCAAAAGATCGTACACAATAATTTATTTTCAATAAACAGCACATGCGTTTTACAATGAATTTAAAAAAAACGTGTAGAAATAAACAGAAATACCGACACAACTCTGCTCAGATCTCGTCAAATGAAAAAAATAACTTAACCGAATAAGTAAAATATCACATCGTGCACTTTAATCCTCGACGATCACGAAACCATGAAGAAACACTGAATAAGAAATTGAAAGTTCACTTTGATAAGACACATTCGCTCCCTGCACCACTCACTTTTCTTCTTGGGCTGCTTCCTCACATACACAATGATGGGTCGCATCTCTGCAGGCATCTTGTCAGTCGACGACGAGTAACCCGGAAACGCAAGTGAGTTCCGCGCGGGAGGCGCACTGTCTTATACCACCTGGTCACGTGACTTATCACGCCGTTCCCTTGCCCCTTCTCGGGCCCTCCCGGGTCCCACCCCCGCTCAGCGAGGACCCCTGCGGACGCCAGCCACGCCGCGGCGGGGTCGCCTTACCGTCGCGACGAGGAGGCGCCAGCGACGAAACACCGTGGGAAGGCTTGGAAACTGCATCAGCAAATTCCGACGTCGGGTCGTCTCGATGCCGCTTCCCAGACAGAATTTGATAAGTGATGAATGCGTGGAATGTGCTGATTTCCTGGTCTGTGAATCGGCAACGTAAGGAGTATGCGTGACGTGTAAGTTTCAGTTTCTCTTACCATTGCCTAGAAACGCGTTTCTCATTTTGAGGCATAAGGAACATTCCTAACGTTTAAAGAGAGTATTGGAGCGGCACACGTGACTTTAAAATGTCAAGTTTCGTCTTGCCGCCGCGACTTGGTGGCGCCAGGCAGCAGGCAGACCGTGGGAAGACTTAAGGAAAACTTGGCAAATTCTAGTGTCGCGGCACATCGACGTCACGACATCAATGATGAATACGTTGAACTTCATGTTTTCAGAACAATTAAACGTATGGTGTATGCCGAACTGGGGGATATTGGTGTCATTTTTCCCAAAAACATTTCTCAAAAATATTGTTCTTAGTTCCAGTAGATCTCTACGACAACCACTAGTAGAGACAATTAAATAACATAAAAAATTATAAATTTCGCTTCGACCACGACGAAATGACACCAAATATGGAACTGAGTATATACAGACAAATGAAGTAACACTAGCGAATTTTGAAAGTGAACGTCACGACTTGACGGCGCAAGTGCTTAGACGGAATTTGATAGAACCGATGATGAAAATATAATTGTACAGTCTAAAAATTTCCTGTGAATAAAAAAGAATAGAGTTTGAGCATCTAGAACACTTTTTTTTCAAACAAATTTCTTAGAGGCTTTCTTCAGCAAAGCGTGCCTCCGAATTCCAAATTATTAAATGCAAATGAAAGAAATTTCTTAAAATATGAGGAAAATAATGAAAATGGGAAAGTAGTTTTATTATTACTAGGGAACACCGCGGACATTGTTCTACCCTTCATCTCCTTATTTATCCTCCCTCGTCGTCTCTCTCCGTCTCTTCTCTCTCTCTCTGTCTCTTTTGTCTTTCCATCTCCTCTCTCTCTCTCTGAGTCCTCTTGTCCATCTCCTTTCTCTCTTCGCCTCCTCTCTCTTCACTTCGTTTCCTCTCTCTCTCTTCGTCTTCTCTCTCTCCAACTCCCCTCTCACTCTCCGTCTCCTCTCTGGCTCTCCCTCTCCTCTCTCGTTCTCTGTCTCCTCTCTCGCTCTCCGTCTTCTATCTCGTTCTCCGTATCCTCTCTCTCTCCGTCTCTCTCTCCGTCTCTCTCTCCGTCTCTCTCTCCGTCTCTCTCTCCGTCTCTCTCTCCGTCTCTCGCTCCGTCTCTCGCTCCGTCTCTCTCTCCGTGTCTCTCTCCGTCTCTCTCTCTTGGTCTCTCTCTCTCCGTCTCTCTCTCCGCCTCTCTCTCCGTCTCTCCCTCCGTCTCTCTCTCCATCTCTCTCTACATCTCTCTCTTCGTCTCTCTCTTCGTCTCTCTCTCCGCCTCTCTGGCCCTGTCTTAGTCTGACGCTGCCTGTGTGTGTGTGTGTCTCTGTCTCTGCCTCTCTATGACTCTCTCATTCACATTTAGTTGCAGATTCTGCACGTCTCTGGAGTGGGGTAATATCAAGAAGCACCAGACCAGCAAATGTTTAACAGAACCTTCGTGAAGATCTCATCCTGTAAATGACGATGTAAAAAACGTTTCTTTGAAGACTGTGGTCTCAAAATTTTAGTTTTTAATGCCCTAGAACGCTTCGTTTAGGAGTTATATAACAATATAGATTCAAATGCCGAGTGTCGCGGGTGTCATTCGACATGAATACTTTGTTTTGTTCTATAGCGCCATAATTTTTTCCCGTGAATGTTTCCAGATCCCAAGAAGTTCCATATCACACCCAAGATCCCCTCAGACAACTTCACCGTTTCTTCAGTCAACAATTTGCATGGCCAAGACCATCTCTCATTCAAAACATAACCTCTACTTACTATTAGGCGAAGGGTGAAGCTCAATCCTCACACGATCGCACAAAAGTATCTCGATTAAGGTCTATGTTTAATTCGGATTGTATAATAATTTAAATGGGATGCAAGAGGATACATTTATTTGTTAATTTGTTTTAATAATTGAGAACAGGCAATGTTTCAGATGTGACTGCGGTTGTCCTTAGTTTGTATGGAGAGTGTTCCCCTCGCTTCCGACAGATCTCTCGGTTGCTGATACACAGCTGACCGTTAAAAACCTTTTTTATCGCGATCGTGGCTATGTTACTGACACGAAAAACAGATAAAAGCAATCATTGAAGAGGGTTGTACATCATGTCAAAATTTGAGTTCAGTCGGTGCAGAACTTCTTGAGATTTTGAAGCAGTGTTCACAAACTGACTTAACACACACGCAAACAAGTTTTGTCACTACTATCCACCACTCTTAAGTGCACTTCTTACAAAAATAGAGTTGTGTCAGTGATTTTTTACTCATTGTAATAATTTAATAAAGAAGAATAAACATAATTGATAATCTAAAAACGGAGATTCACTTTCGACAATAATGATACACAGATAAAATATTTGCTTAATTTTTTAATGCAGAATTTTGGCGGTGTAGTTATTCTCAAATATAAGAAAGTGAAAATTTGTAGCTTCAAAACAAGATTAACATCCGAACGGGGTGTCAGTTCGTAATTCGAACAATGTCTCCTGACTTTTATTAAATAGATTATTACTGTTTTAATTGTCACCATTAGAATCGTAAAGGTTGAAACGGAAGATACACAAAACCACACCAGTATATGGCCTACTTTATCGTCTATTGTTAAGAGGAAAATATATTTTCTTTTCCTACTGCGTTTAGGGTTTCAAATACATAGTTATAGTTAAACGAAACAGCAGACAATAGGACTTCACTTATTGAAGATCGTGTTACAGATGTCACACTGTGGGTTGTCATTACTGACGAAACATGATCAAACTCAATGACTGAAAAGAACAATTGAAGTACGCACACCATTATTTACCTTTCCGATCTGAGTTCAAAATTGATAGGCAAAATAACGCCACATATTCCATATCCAGTGCTTTTCAGTCCGTTTACCAGGCTGTTACACATTTGCCTATAATTCATAATACACGCTTGAGTAAGCACACAGGCCTTCAAGGAATCTAAATAGCGAAGTGTACATTCCACAATTATTATTTCATGATTTATTTCAATCACGTTAACCATTGTAGAATTAGAAATATTCTGTGAAAGAGCGTTTACCAGACTCACTAGCATCGAAATACGCATTACATTGTTTTCTAGCTATTTTTCCATCTTTAAACATCAAAAACTGTTGGACTTGTTTTCTAGATTGCATCATCGTCTATCAATGTGTGCTTTGAGAATCGCCCAAATCTCAATTTTGGATGACGTTTGATAATTATTGATTTCGGCAAAAAGAATAAATACTTTCGACTCTGGCTATAGCGAACTCGAATATAATGAACTGAATTCACTGATTCCGATAAACAAACTGCGACAATTTACAGTAATAGTGAATCTCTTGCAACACCTTTTGTCATTGTTTCAACTGGGTGGCGCGATAATTGTTAACTTCTATTAAAATTATGGAGTAATTGATCATTAGCCCGTAAAGTATTCTTTTCACAATATACACTTTCTATGGTCGCGACGAAGGCCGTAGAAAGTCGAATTGGCGTGCGGTTGATCTTTGATGGCAATTAATTGGCTAAATGGAAGAAGATGTACAAAATTGTGAAACTGCATCCATACGTAGATAATTGAAGATTTACCATCTACAATCTGCAGAGAATGATTTTCTTTCAAACAAGTAACTTTTGGGAAAATGTAAATTTAACACAATTAGTTTTCAAACATGTATACTTTATTCAAGTCTTCCATAAATTACAAAATGTTTTCACAATTACATCCCCCATCGAAATAAATGTTTCATGTATTTTGAAGAGATATGTACCAAAGTTTAATGTTATGTTGTGAATTTTTACATTTGAAATACATTAATAAAAAATTCAAGTCATGTATTATGTACAAAATGTTTAGTTTCTGTTCAAACGTAATTGTGGTGCCCCCAACATTCAAGGAGTACCTTTTTTGGTTCACTAAATTCTAATACAAATAACTGAAAAATTGAAACTTACATAATATTCCTTTACACTGCATGAAAATGTATACAAAATGTTCAGTTACTACAGGGCCGAAATGGAAACTGTATATCAAAAAATAATAACTGAAAAACCCCTCATGGTAAAACACAGCAAGTGAAGTTACTTTTTCACTATATTTCCTGGTCTCTATTAGTAATGCAGATTTTCTTCAAAAGTTCATTCATTTGACGCATGCAGATAGCCAAGTCATCTAAACGGCCCAGTGCGATGCATAGATCCAAAGGTTTGACTGGATGTGTGATCAGTTTGCATCCTTCTTGCTCCTTCACGGATTTGACCATCTTGTAGTTGTTTGCCTCATTCTGGAACAAAATTAAAGAATAATTTTTGATATCGTCCAAAACAATCTCTCTCAAATTTGTTTCATTTTAAAGAGATAATTATAAACATTTGAGGAAGATCTCTGTATTATTTTTCTTCCTTCCAACAATTATAGTAAAGAAACAGATTATGTGAGAAAGTGACGCAATTGGATATTTACCGGGTCAACCAAAGTGTACATGAGCAGAATGAGGCTTGTCAGGAACAAGCAAACGATGGTGATTTTCAAGCACAACTTCACCATATTTGTGACAGGATCTAAAACAGTAGATAAAGGATGATTTTAATACGTTGCATACAGAACTGCATTCAACACTTGATCTTGCAATAACTGCGTGTATATATATTGCAATTCAGTCTAAAATAATTGTAACAGAAAACACAGAAAATTGTTTGTCTACAGGAAATGAGTACAAGATGTAGGAAATAAGACAATCAGCAAATGCGTTATAGAAATGCAACCCGCAACACACGTTGTACATGGAATTTAATTTGCCTCTACCGGCCAAAATCACCAGCACGCAGTGCTTAGTGTTGGAGAAACAGGCACAATAATTGTTTTTCGTTAGTAAGTAAATGATCATATTACTGTTCAGAGTATAGGACAAATTAAAAAACATTAATTCACAGAAATAATTCCCAATCACACCACTACACCACTGTTCACTGCCCATCAAATAAATCAATTCACTAAACAGACCGAAAATTCTGTATCTCAGAAATTAAAACACCATAAAATTAGCCTTTCCAAGCTTCTATTTTTACGTTGCGGAGCTACGTAAATCCAAACGCTGCATGAAAGTAGGCTACCGAATTTTGCGAGTTCATGATGGTGAATAAAATTCGTCAGGATGAACTCACCTTGAGCTTTGCGGTACATTCGCAAAACAACGAGTCGGATCTTGGAGAGCATCGTGTCAGCCGGCAGGTATCCAGTAAGCGCATGAGTTCCTCGCACGCAGGCATCCGATTTTATAGCACTGGTCACGTGACAAACCACCCATTGTCCTCCGCCTCCCCCCGAGTCCTCTCTGTGTCTCATTTTCCTCCGTGAGGTCACGTGCTATCGCCCGGTGACGTAGTGGTGGGGTCGTGTTACAGCTGCGACAATTCCAGCTGTGGAACATACCGTTGGAACCAAGAAAGCGGCATCTGTGAATTTCGCATTATATCGTCACTATCCCACTATTCCTATTACCCCAAACACGGAGTATAACATTTTTTTGTTAATAGTTCATCTCGTGGAACGAATGAGGGAAAGTTATGAATTATATAGTGTGGTGTTGGCAACAAATAATGTGAATAAGTTCACTGGTTTACTCCATAGCGTTCTTAATTGTTGTGGGAGATCTTCGTGTAGTACCTACATTTGAGCATCATGTCGCTTCGTGAATCATAAGTATTTTATTTAAACTTATGATTATTTTAATCGTGAATTTTAATATAATACGATCTGCTGAAACTTATATTTGAAATAATTAATAATAAAGATTATAGCTTATATTTTAGCGACAAATGCCGATAAAATCTTGATGCTCCATAATAGGGGCAATGGGAAAGGAGAGTGCAGGTTTTTATATCCATTGTTAGCAAGTATATATTTTTTAAAATTTGAGTAAATAACAATATTGCATAGTGTGATTATGTATTATTTTTTAATGTTTAAATAGTTTTTTCTATGTATTTCTTTTGTTTGTATTATTATTCATTTCATATCATCCGTAAACGAAATAACAGGATTATTAGAATATGATGGTTTAACAGAAGCATCAGATTTTATATCTGATCCTGAAAACCACCTTAATGAAGTCATTGGTGATAATGACACAGAAGATGTTGATGTAAATCATGTTACTAGAAACCAGCTTCAAAGCCAAGGAGATCTGCAAGCAATAAAGATTACTTCCTCTGGAGTAGATGAAATTATTCTAGCTTCTGAAACATTAACACTTGATGTTATAAACAAGGGGAACATGTCTGAATTGAGCAGATACAATAAAGACTATGGTAAATTTTTATTAAATGTTATTTGTCGTAATGGGTGGAAATGCTAGGGTAATTAAATAGGAATATGGCGCCTTAGCAACGGCGCCCAAGTCATTGCCAAGGTAAATAAATATTCATCTGGCATTGAAAGGGACGGTGTGGCTAGTCAGATTTGAAAACGATTTGGGGATTGGTTGGAGAGAGCAACGATAGTCTACTACTGCGGGAGTATGTCTAATCTTTTTGAGACAAAAACAGTAGAAAGAGGGAAGCCGAGGTCTGGAGGGCTGAGCAGTAATTAAAAAATTCACATTCTGTCATATGTCGTGACGCTATGCGGGTCGCTCGCAGATAGATAATTTGTGTAATTGGAACCTGTAATTTTTCATGAGATTGAGGAACGTTGGACTCCTAATAATTTACAGTGTGTTAAAAGTATAGCTCACGAACAGTTTGGACTTTAATTATTTTTACAACACGCGTAAATTAAAACTTGTGAGAAATCGTATATGATAGGCCTCGGAAATATTCTGGACGAGAAATTAATTTGCGGAACTTTAAAACATTTCCGCTGTACAATCGTAAAGAACTGGGTATTATTTTTGCAAATCAATCGAACTAGAACTACGAATATTTGAAGTAGTGCATATCAGTGGTTCGACAACGTTCGCGTGGAAGAACAGGAGAGAAGAACGCGGTACTTCGACTCTGGAATTCGCATCACCGGGGAGAAGAGATGGTCCTTCGTGGCGACGTCGATCAAGAGCGCGCGAAATATACATAGTGCAGTATAAAGGTTCGAACAAGGTCATGACCAAAGAACAGCCTTTCTGTTGCAATAAGCAATAAATCCTAAGTTTCTTTTTGAAAGAAAAAAAAACGATTTTCACTGGCCAATTCGAGCTAATAAGTAGCTAGATAAAATATTTGTTTTTATATTCCTCGCCACTCTGTATGGATGGCAGATCGGATAATCGGCTATCAATAGGTAATAGCGATTATTTCAGACGCAACCCACCAGCTAGCGGGACAATATTTACTTTTCATTGAAGCAACAATAGCTAAAAATATTATTGTAACCTTTTCCCTGGCGTCTATGTTAACATAAATTCGGAAACGGCCCTCCGGAGTACCTCAACAGCTTTTCGTAATTCAGAAAAGAATGATGGAGATGGTCCCAATGATTGTTCCTGTGAGTCATTTAATTAAATGATTAGTTTTTCTGGGCACGTGAATAGCTAAGTTCATTAAATCATAAGTCATTCCTAAAACAGAACGAAAAAGGAGAGATTGCGCGTTTTCGTGTCGCATTTGTAAAGGCACTACTTCATCATTCGCCTGGTATTACTGAGAGACTTTATATCAGCCAGTAGTTAAAATGTTCCTCTAGAGGACAGTTGAATTCGGTCATCTATCTATCAAGTGTCAAAAATCGTTAGAAATCGAATCTGAGGACCTCTCGGTCAGAAACGCTACTGTGGCAACTTTTACTGAGCCACCTACTCCCGTGCGTTTTGGTAAATATTTATTTATCATGCATATAATAGGATTGTTTCATTAGAAAGTATTGTCATTCGTAGGAATGTGGTAATATAATGGCCCTAGTGTGCGTCGCTGCATAGTTACTCCATGCCTCAATTAACAACCAATTGTAACTCTATCTATTACAGTTAAAAGGAAAATGTGTCCCTTAATTTGAAATTATTAATTGAGATGATTCCAATGGCCGCGATGATCTGATTGTGTCGGTAAGTGTGAAGATTTCTGTATCATAGTGCCTCTGAGCTATTTTTTGACATAAATGTTATATCGTGAGGGGAGAGAAATCCAGTTCTGAATATTCATGTAAATGCATTTATGGCATGAATTATTTTTGTGGTTTTCGAGGAACATCAAAAGGTTCCTGTGGTACAACGCACAAGTAAAATTAGTAAACAAATGTGATTTTCTTTAATTATAATTATGCGTTGATTTATAGAACTATAGAACATTACTTATCTCACAGAAAAAATCGTTAACACGGGTAGCAAAATCGGCACGTGCTGATATGAATGAATGAATTAATGAATACCTCCGAAAGTTGGAAGATAATTCAATTAAATGTGTTTAATATTTCATTACAACTCCAATTATTTAATGAATTTCAAACACCCCTCACCATCAAATGAATGTGTGATTTTTGCAAAAAAGTTGAAGAGTGATTTTATCAAACTGACATAACTTGGGGGTGAGATAACGACTTACCCCGAATGTAAATTACAAAATCATGTTTGCTGATTGTCTTTGTCAGGCCTTAAATTATTTTATAATAAATTTGTAAATGTTTTAAGACTTTTTCTTAAAGTTGAAATTTCGAAAATAATTTCAAAGGTTTCCTTGATCATAAAACAACATTCTGTAAAAATTAGTCACAGTTTGTTATTTATGACATTTTCTGCTAAATATGAAAGGGGCTAAACTGGATGGAGGTATGGTCTTTCTTGAAACTGGGTATAATATCTAGTGTAGTAATTGCGAGATGAAATTCTTGCACCAAGACGTTTATTTTTATCTAGCAGGAAGAAAAGGAAGGCAATTTCATCCTCTACCACTCAGTTTAAAATCAAACCTATTACTAAAATTAAACCATAAACTGTATTTTTGGGCATTGTAGTATATTTTGTCATATGTTCATTGAGCCATTAAATCATTACAACTTGCTAATTGCATTCAGTTCCTAAATTATTACCTTCATAACATTCATAATTATTTTCGATTTTTTCCCACTTCAAATCCATTAAACAGAGAAAAATTTCAATTACCCTACAACCCACTCATCACTTGTCGATTTGCAGAATAAACTCACCTCGATTTTTGGGGGATTTTTGTTTGTTTGTGCCTGTATTAATCTCTAGTGCTCAATAAGTACTTTCAGTTTCAATAGCACAACAGGCATAAGCGTTGTCGAGTGCCTGTCTGTGAAATTCTCTTAGGTCGAGAGCTTTTTGCTCTCTAGAGATGTTTTTGTTTTGCCTGAGTGCATGAAGTGAATAGTTTCATGTGCAGCTTTATCGAAGACGGAAAAGTATGAAGAGCATTGAGTCCCTAAATATTGATATTGATTGAAAACGTTAGTCAGGAACTCATAAGTTTCTGAAAAATTTGTATGTAGGAATTTCAAATTTACACAATCCATTAAATATTTGAAAATATTTTCTTTTTACTTATTTTGAGAAGAAAAATTGTTTACTTTTCAACAACACAAATATTTTGGATATGTTATTCGTTTGTTTCATTAAAGGGAAATTGTGCTCATTTAAAACTACCATTTCTTTTATTATAGATGTTAGGTAGGTTTTCAAAATTATAACTTAAATATATGATACCATTCCCATTTCAGACATCATATACATTCAAAATTTATTAGCGTATATGTTTGTTAATATTACTATTGTTTTATTAAAAGTGTTTCTATTTACTATGAAACTTTGTCGCCTGATAAACTAATTCTTTGTATATTAGTAGAAATTTGAAACTGGTGTAACCTTGCAAACGGAGAAAGAAGTTCATTCCTATTTTATTTCTCAGGATATTCTTGACTATAAGACAATTTTGGTAAGAGACACATCGTATTTAAAGTCACGTCATGTTAACCCGATAGTACCCGCTATAGGTAGATTCACACCAGTGCCCGCAATGTATCTCTCAGATATAGCTGCAACTTGACGTAAATGCGAAAGGCCTGAAGGTCCATTTACTGAAATACATATTTTATTCAGTTTGTATATGTCCTTCAATTCAATTATTTATGAATTTTACACTGTAGATTTCTTTTCTGAATATTTATGGTGAGAACGGTAAAAATTGACAAAGTACACGCAAAAAACATTAAACATCATATTATCGTATTAAATAATATCAAATACTATTTCCTCAAATTATTTTGTCATCTTCTAAACAAATATATATTTTATTTCTTCACAAAAATATTTAGAAAGCCTTTGTCTTTTTTCTATTTTCCAAGGTTCCCATTTTTTCATTTCCCTACAGATATCTCGTGCACATCTTCTTTCTCTTTGATAAGAAAGTGTAACAGTCGATTGTAGACAAGGAAAATTATTTCATTTTCTGACAAGGCAATTGTCATAGACACGGCTGAAAATAATGCGATGATACGTACAGCTCAGGCCAGGAGCTCACAATGTACAGACGCTGTCCATTGCATCCAACGTAAATGACAGTATCGCGTAGCGCAGTGATCAAGTTTCAACATGTTCACGGGAAATAATTGAGCAAAAGGATAAAAATAAACGGCCAGGCGATCTCCGAAACGTACAAACAAGAAATACATGAAATATCAGACGATAATAATTCGGCAATAATAACATAAAATTGCCGTGGCTTGGATCTCACAAATCTATTACGAGCACTCTCGGGTTAAGAAGGCCTAACTACTCCTTGCCGACCAAACTCTGTTACTAAACGCCGAGTTTTCGACACCATTTGAGAGGAATTGGAGCGACCGAATGGACTCGTGCCGCCCTGTCGCTTTTGATTGATTGATTGTTTTTTTCGTGTTTCCGGGCACGTCAACTGCTTTGGTTATTAGTCCCGTTAGTGTAGTACATGCTTTTCTCGGGAGATGGCAGTGATCTTCCCCGCTGCATGACGAGATCCGGCGCCGACCCTCCGTCGGCTAGTGAGGTTTCCCACTAACCAGGAGTCTCCCACCAGCGGGGCACCGCCCCAGCCGGGACAAGCTCTAAGCTCCCGACCGGTCTCCCGGAATACGTGGTAGTGTAGTACATGTTAGTGGAAGTGTGTAAGGGGAGAGGATAGGAGAAGGAAGAGGAAGGAGAGATCGCGCGCGGTCCGTGTCCCGTTTGGTAGGATACTGCTCCGGCATTCGCCTGGAGTTGATCGGAGAAACCACGGAAAACTACCGACCCGAGCAGCCGGCCGCTAGAATTCTCCTCCAGACAGCGACTGAATTCAACCTAGCTGAAGAAGTGTCGAAAATCCTGCCGCCATCAGGACTCGAACCTAGGACCTCCCGGTCAGAGGCGCTGCGGTGTCATCAGTTGATGCACTGAGCTACCGCTCCCGGTCCGCCCGTCGCGGTGTACCCCAAGGGCCAAGACGCGAAGTCGGCGTCCCGAGGGACGAATGGCCGCTGTCGCGTCGCAGCTTCCCGCCGCTTTGTCGGCGGAGCGCGCGCGCGATTTTTTCTCAATTTGCGCGCGACGCGAACAAATGCGGCGGCGCTCAGGCGTCGGGGCGGCGGGGGGCGGGGCCGGCGCGCGCGGCGGCGCTGGCGGCCCGCGCCGCATGCATAAAGATAATCCCCCGGAAATTGACGCGGTTGCGCGGTTTTTAATCAACGTCGCCGCCCGCAGCCGCTTGGGTGTGTGAGTGTTGGCGCCCGTGGCGGTGAGTAACCTACGGCCGGAAAGGGCCGGTTCGGTGGGAGATGGTGAGGTGTGAAGTGGGTCTTTTAAGCGGAAAAGTTACTTGCGTCAGAGAAATTTGGGATGGTGTAACGCGTTGCAGCCTAATATAAACAAACTGTTGTGGTAATATTTGTAATAATAACAATAATAATGATAAAAATAACGATAATAATGATAACAAAAATTATGCCTTTCTCATGAACCTTATCTTCGTCCTGTCTCCTGCCCCACAGTGCCATTCCGGGGCCTTTCCCGTTCTTGCCCTTACCCTTGTTATCACTTGCACTGCACCACACTGTTCTAACTAGTAGAATTACTTAAATTTTAATTTAAATTAAACTCATCTAACCGCGGCCGTTAAATCAGTAGTACTGAAATAAGCGCGGTATGTGTGGTCACAGGTTCGTTTCTAGCGTATGCATGCGCGTTCATCCTAGTATTGTGGCATGATTGGCTTTTCACCTGCATGCATCATCTTCCTTATCATATCATATCATGTCATTTCCAACCGTTCTGGGTGGTGAATGAGCTTGTGTGGGTGGCAAGTACCCGCTATATCTGGGTCTGACGCCCTCCGTCATACTTAAGTTGTGTTCGTGGTAGCACATTCCCACTATCTCCTTATCACCTAAACACAATCTAATCACACCCAAATCCTTTGCCCTGACCGATAACTATGGGAGTGATCTGTGTGCGATTAATGTGCCTGAACTGGAGTAGAAATTACTTCTTTACCCCCACAATAATGAATCAAAAACCGAGATGGTCCCTTGGGCTACCTCGGGTATTAATCTAAGGCACAGAATAGGTACAACATAGAAAAGAATGCCACCCACAATCCGTGCGCCGATATGATGGGCGTAATCGCCATATTGAAAGTGCATAACCATACGACCTGGCATTTCTTGTGTGGTTAACGGTGGTGAAGGTGCCTCTTGTCGAAAGGACATTTGCTTCGTATAGACAAATATTAATATCGCACATAGGCAAATGTTAATAAAAATATAGATAAGAATGTAAGGAATTATAAATAAGCATACTACAACAGAACTTTAGAGTCGTTACACAACTGTTTTCTTTCTATAATCAGTCGCCTCTAGTTTTCTTTCATATATATATATATATATATATATATATATATATATATATATATATATATATATATATATATATATATATATACTGGTTCTCGATTTCTCTCAATTATTTTTCCATATTTTAAATAATGTATTTCGCATTCACTTTTAATCAGATTGTTGAAATATATCAGCCGTGTGCTAAGTAAAAGACCGAAGAAGAAATTCCGAAGTTGCTCTTCAAGAGGAGCGAATAATTTTTTTCAGTTTCAATTTTCGTTCACGCTAAAAATGTTGTAACTACTTCCTTTATATTAAAATTCGTTTTATTTAACATTTTCCTGGTTAGAATAACGTATTATCAACTGAACGTGATCATTAATGTTCCTAAACTATTTCAGAATTTTGTTGTTCGTCGTCGTTCGTCACCTGATTGTAAATTTAGCCAATCAATTCATTATTTTTAGAAATATAAAAGAAAATTTCTCAGATATAAAATGTATTTTATGTAATAATTTCCATTAAATAGTATTTAATGTTTCACAGTCTGACCATAATTTAAACTCTAGATGTAAGACTTAGATTTTATTGCTAACAGTCCTTAATTTCAATAAACAAATACGATTATTATGAATGGTGCGCATATTGTCTCTTAGAGATTATATATTTTTCAAAAATACCTTACTTTTCGTTCTTATCTGATAAATGTTGGTACGTAAATAAATAGCAAATAAAGTACATTACAAACAACTGACCCCATCTGTCTTTAATTTGTTTCAAAGCAAGAGCGGTGCTTCTTGAAAGTTCCATTTCCCTCCACAGAACATCGATCCCTCGCTGTATGTTTGCCCGCGAAGACGCTGTTGTTTCCGTGCTTCAGAGAATTCGGCGGAGAGGTGCGGCCCTTTCCCATTGGGAGCGCTGTCTACGTAATTAATATACGTCCGAGAAAATGAAAGTGTCGCCTGCGGTGACTACGAAAATGAGATGCTTGCGTTTGATGCATTCGCTGATGTAACATCCCCACAGCAGGGCGTTTTTTGTATCTTTTCTGGGCTTTTACGTTCTACTGGTGGGTCCGCCTTTGTGAGTCTTTGCCCTGCTTTTCACCTTGCTCTTTCAGGTTGAATAAAAATACGAACAGAGGTGCCGCGGCGTGAGAATGAATTTGCGAATGGGGATGTGAATGTTATTTACAAAGTTAGATGAACTCACGCCCATAGAAACTGTTAGGTAGGTGTGGGACTGACTCCTCCTTTTCCTCCCTCCTCTCTCTCCCTTTCCCTCTCTCTCATCCCTTCCCTCTATTTTAATTTCTCTCACTATATAACTCTGCGTTTCCTTGTTCCCTAGCGACACCGCGCTCACGCGGAGCTCACTACTTTACGAGCACTCACAGACACACACACACTTATATAATTTATAGTTGAAGAAATGAAATACTCCTACACGAAAGCATAACTCGAAAGTGTTTTATAAATTGAATTACGCACTTCGTTTATCCTTCCATTCCACTACACGATGAGGGCTATTAATTAATATAAGTACCACCAAAAACTAAAATTCAATCAAGATAAAATATAAAAGGGACGTGACTGGCGCGAGGAAATACATTCCTCTTGAATATTTCTAGAAGCTGGCATTCAGTTATATACCCAAACATATTTCCAACTTATTTTCGAGATTTCTTTAAAATTTGTCGGAGTATGAAAATTTTCCTGCGAGATAAAATGAAACTTAAATTTGTATTAGTAATACTCATTTAACATTGCTTCACTTTTTCTTGCAACAGAATGAATGCTCGCCACCCGTTTAGTTTCTTTAGTAAATATTTTTCTTTGCTTAATCATTGTTGTTAAATTCCGGTTATTTTGTGAGATTGATGTCAATACCACTAGATTTTTTAACATATTCTTGTAATAACTTAATTTGTGTTTCTTCATGCATTAATGAAATACATGGAAAGAGATCATCTGATTCTACGTGGGAAAGTAGAAATGATATGAGTGTATTATAATCTGACTAGGAAATAATAATGTCAGTGGATGTTTTCATAAAACGGAATTCTACAGTATCTTTCTGAACTTGCTGGTAGATTTTGATCGATTATGTTGATTGGTATAGTTACGATGTTGTGCAATGACTATGAGTTTTGAGGCTTGTGTAACTCATTGCTTTCTATAGCCAATCGATTAGGGAGGTAAGTGGATTTATTTCGTCATTGTGTCGGTTAAGGCGTCGGTATGCCTGGACTCAATTAGGGATCAAGCGAGACTGGACGAGGTTGCAGTGTCCTGATGTTCCTGTAACTCTTTATTTCATGTTTAATTGTTCGTGTAATAGAACAGAACACACTGATTGAACAAGATTTCGAAATCTATTTGAGGGAAATTTGCAAGACAGGCTTGGATTGGTTATGAATTGATCACCGCATTTTCGCTTTTCGTAAGAATAATGAAGTCCGTACGAGCGGCGATTTGAGAGCCTGGTTTGTGGAAAGGTTAACCGGCTTGACGTTCGTCCGGCGAGGCTTGTCCGTGGGTGCCTAGGTTTAATTCTCATCCACTGACCAGCAAGACCCGTTAGTCCGACTGGTGGCGGTTGTAAATCTGTCAGCGACGCCGTGTAGTTCCCATGGTGGGGCACCCTTGTAATTGGGATTAAGCGGCGACCCTGCGTACTTGTGAGAGACGTCCAATCGGCCAAGCCAGGCTTGCGCGTGTCGCCGGGGCGCGGATGTGGCCGGTGCAGCGGTGCGGCGCTGGCGGAGGGGCGTGGCGAGCGCCCAGGTCAGACGCCGCGCTCCCCGGCTTCGTCTATAATGCAGCGAGGGCGGGGCGGCTACCTGGCCGCATGCGGCGGGGCAGGCCACCGGGCCGGCGGCGACTTGTAGCGCTCAAGACGCTTTCGTTCGGTCGCTGCGCTTCGCAGTGGGTTTTTTGTTCTCTCTGTCTGTCTGTCTGTCTGTCTCTCTCTCTCTCTCTGTATCTCTGTCTCTCTCTCTCTCAGTCTCTCTCAGTCTCTCTGTCTCTCTCAGTCTCTCTGTCTCTCTCAGTCTCTCTCAGTCTCTCTCTGTCTCTCTCTGTCTCTCTCTGTCTCTCTCTGTCTCCCTCAGTCTCTCTCTGTCTCTCTCCAGTCTGTCTCTCTCAGTCTCTCTGTCTCTCTCTGTCTCCCTCAGTCTCTCTCTGTCTCTCTCTGTCTCTCTCTGTCTCCCTCAGTCTCTCTCTCTCTCTCAGTCTCTCTCAGTCTCTCTGTCTCTCTCGATCTCTCTCAGTCTCTCTCTCTGTCTCTCTCTCTCTCTGTCTCTGTCTCTCTCTGTCTCTCTCTCTCAGTCTCTCTCAGTCTCTCTCAGTCTCTCTCAGTCTCTCTGTCTCTCTGTCTCTCTCAGTCTCTCTCAGTCTCTCTCAGTCTCTCTCTGTCTCTCTCTGTCTCTCTCTGTCTCTCTCTGTCTCTCTCTGTCTCTCTCTGTCTCCCTCAGTCTCTCTCTGTCTCTCTCTCTCTCTCTCTCTCTCTCTCTCTCTCTCTCTCTCTCTCTCTCTCTCTCTGTCTCTGTCTCTCTTTGTCTCTCTTTGTCTCTCTTTGTCTCTCTTTGTCTCTCTCTGACTCTCTGTCTCTCTCTCTGTCTCTCTCTGTCTCTCTCTGTCTCTCTCTGTCTCTCTCTGTCTCTCTCTGTCTCTCTCTGTCTCTCTCTGTCTCTCTCTGTCTCTCTCTGTCTATCTGTCTCTCTAGGACACTATACTTTCTTTCGCTCGCTCTTTATCTTCTCTGAGTATTGTTTTCTTTCTCGCTCACCCGCATCTTGTGTACCTCGTATCTCTCTCGCTTCTTTCTCGGTCTCTTCTTCTCTCTCTCTCGTCCTTTTTCCTCTCTTCTTCTCGCTTTTAATACTTCTTTTTCCTCTCCCGAGGAGTTCATTTCTTCCCGGTCCCTCTCGGTCTCTCTATTTTCTCGCGCTTTCTCTCTCTCTCTCTCTCTCTCTCTCTCTCTCTCTCTCTCTCTCTCTCTCTCGCTCCGTTCTGTGAGACCTGACCCTCAGCACCTTGATCCTCATCCTTAACACTCCCGTCAATCTCCCTACTTCCCTTGCGCCAATCACCACTATTCACCGTTTTTGTTCACTACACTTGTGTAGGGAAGAATACATCACTGGTTATGAAAATTAATTTATATTATTGTTTGCAAAAAAGCACAATGAATTAGATGTTTATAGAAACCATTGAGTTTTTTCGAACAATAAAATAAATTAATTTTCTTATGTCATTCCATTCTTTGATATATAAAGAAGTTTATTGCAGTCACTAAACCTAAACCAAATATAGGACTACTCTATTTTAACATCAATTACAATAACACATGCGTTTTCATATATTAACTTAAGGTGCGACGGTCATAGATTAAAACTGATTAAATAATTAATTCTATAGCATTAGTTTAGAGTAAATAATTACGTATCTAAAACTTGAAAAGTTAACTGGAAGTAAGTTTTAAAATTTGTTAATAGTTTTATTTCAGTAATCTTTCTTCTTTCATATGATATTCGTCAGTGTCATAAACTGCTTCCCAAAATATGCATAGTATAAATCAGGGTTTTGCAAAATTAACTAAATGCTTTAATCTACAATATGTACAATTGGACGTAAAAATATTCATGGTTCAAATCCTGTGCACGTTTCGTGAACATCCTATGAGAAATATATTATTACATGAAGGATTAAGGTATATAAGGGAGGTGATGAAGGATAAAGGCTAGGAGGTACAAGAGGAAGAGAAAGTAAAGGAGGAGGTGAAGAAGAAATGGAAGAGGAGGGAAAAAAAGAACAATAAGAATAAGGAGTAAGAGAAAAAGAAGGGAAGAGAAAAGGGAGGAATAGAAGGAGAATTTGAAGGACAAGAAGAAACAAGACAAGGAAAAGTAGAAGAACCATGTATTATTAGAAAATGTTCAATAATTGACTTGCAATCATATAGTACTAAATATTTTCTTTAAGCCAGAAAACCAACTATAAAATACAGCTTAAAGTCTTTATATTTCCGAATCAACCACTCTTACACCGACTCTCTTTTTTAGAATTCCCCTGCGATTACTTCCAATTCCAGGTTTCCGGCTTTCATTTACCCACATCTCACTACTTCATTACGTGCACCTTCCTAGCCCTATCTTTACCCTTCCCATCACTTTCAACCTCCGCGATTTTTCGGCTCATGGCTTCCCCCAGGCATCCTTTTCCCTCGTCCCACGATTAGTTCCTCCTCCTCTCCGCTGCGATCGCTCCCACGCGTTGTCTTATCCGCCATCTCGTCGCCAGAGCGCGCTCTAATGGTTTGTGCCAACCTTTCAGCGCCGTAGGCGGAGCCTCGTCTCCCGTCTCCGAAAAATCGGATAATGCGACGGAGCCAGGTGCGTTGTTCTGGGGAAGTCCCGTGCTCTGGGGATTTGTTCTGCAAGCAGGCATGTCACCGAAGCTGCTAGACGTCTTCGAGCTCCCCCCATTTTGTACTTTGAAGTAGAATTATCATTCTATTGGTTTCAATATTTTTCAACAATAATTATGTACTTTGTGTTTTGGAGATATAACAATACTTTTACACCACTATTAGAAAAATTTGGAAGACAAAATCTGTGATATCCCTCAAGTGCCTGTTTTTTTACAAGAATTATCAAATGGGATGAATAATGTCGCCAAGTTTGTTTGTTATTTATTACGAATATTTGCTGAATATCAAAGAACAATTGAGGTATTATGAAGATTTTCTGAATATCAAAGAACAATTTAGATACCAAATGTTGAAGTCCCAAAACAGGATTCTCACATCATCATCTGGATACACTCAGAGTAGAACACAGTCTTTAGCATAAAAACGACGATGGCAGGCAAAAGAAGTGCACGGCTCAGTTGAACATAAAATGCAACCAAAATTATATTGATAAAAAATTCCATCATCTTTTAATTACTATTTAATTACACTTCCGAAAACTATCTAAAAGAGTTTGCTACTTTGAAAAGCAAAAGGTTCAATTGAATAAGAGGACAACATTTTTTCTGTGTGGTAACTGCAGTACCGTTCGTACATGTTCTGATATAACTGAAGAAGATAATGACTCACACAATGAACGGAATGATTTTATAACCACGTCTTCATATTTGTGATACAAATAACGAAAAACCAAAGAAGGAAAGAAAAGAAATTTATTTTTTCATTGACATCCTGCGGTTTATTTATAATTGAATGTTTGCAATTGGAATCTGTGTACCGAAAGTTTCCTAGTCTCAAACTCACAGTTCTAGTTTCGGACGGCTGGGAGTTTTGATGGTCAACTGGTAGAGAAGAACTGCACTGTAGATCAACAACTGATCGGTTACTTCATTAACTAGACATCAATTTCACTTCAAGAGCG
Source organism: Teleogryllus occipitalis (assembly GCA_011170035.1). Lineage (NCBI taxonomy): Eukaryota > Metazoa > Arthropoda > Insecta > Orthoptera > Gryllidae > Teleogryllus > Teleogryllus occipitalis. The sequence continues at coordinate 183,491 of BLKR01001829.1, read as the reverse complement.
AGAATAAAATCACGTGTCTCTCAACCACTTGCCTCTTGTTTATTTGAGAATTCTCTGTTAAAAATACTCCTGGAAGTACATATCAGTCGTAGAACTTCTCGACAAACGGAGCTTCGCCACCTACCTTGGCTTACCGGTTGCAGTTTTTTCTAAGCCTCTAAAGAAAGATGTTTGACAAATCTCACATTTTTTTCTTATCTTTTTTACACGCGATCTAAATGGGTTCTAAAAATTTTAAAAGTCACAGTGTGTGTGCAGTTTTTCTGTAGCAGTTACAATCCATCTCGAGGTTCACCTTTTTAAGCATATTCTTGGTTGAATTTTACATCCGTCTTTCATTTTTCTTCACATAGTGTAATGCCACTGGAAGTAGTTTTGAAGTAAAAGGTAAATTTTTTGCCTATTTGTTGGCTTCAAATCCTCAACATTGTGAGTTCTTATTTACAATATTTATTGAACGTTTCTAAGGCGCTCTATGGCTCTTGACGTACGTCTTGCACAGTTCTGATCTACGTATTCTATGATTCTTGGATAATCCGAACAACGACATACATCACACAGTGTACTCTGTATAATGCACTGTGTCTTCACGACCAACGGATCTCAAACTACGTGACCTAAGGTTCCTTATCTACACGACCTACAATACTTGATCTAAGCGACTTACGACGCTCTGTAGGCTCTGTATACTACTTAAGGCTTTCAATCTGCACACCTTACGGCTCTCGATCTCGCCTGATACTGATTCTGGAACAATTTTGAAAGTTACGAATAATGAATTTATGTCGTCAAAAATATAATGTTCCCACCACTACATCACGATTCTAATCACCATTTTTCGTGATCTAGACGCATTTTCAGAGTTCCGACTATTGCTACCATTGTCAACTCGCGATCGAAAGGACTTGTAAAAGAAAGGCTGCAGTTCGCGGGCGGATTTTTGCCCTTTGAGGAACCTTCCGTGCGGCGCTGTGGCGGCGGCGGCGGGGGGGGGGGGGGATCGCCTTATCCCGGGCTGCAACGGCCTCAGAGCCCTCGGGCGCCGGAAATCGCGCCGAGTGGGTCGCTCAGGCCGCGCGCTCCGCCGCTTGTTCCACGGCTGACGGACGTCCCTTTCGTCAATTACAGGTCCTCCATCGATCGCCGACTCCTTTTCTGGATAGGCGTGGCCTTAGGCGGCGGCGGGTTGAGCCGATAATGCATTTGCTCTTGAAGAGAAGCCGACTGTCGTTACCACTGAAGGAGATAGGAAGGTGGAAGTGTTTGAAATGCTTGAAAAATGGGGAAAAAGACTTTACACTTACTGATTATTCATTACATAGCTGTAATTGAAGTGATTCTACTCATTTTAATTTGTAGAAGTTATTCTGGATAGACTCTTAACACTTACACAGATTCTTTTAATTTCAAGAATTTATCTGAAGTTAGTATGTTTGTTGTCTTGTCCATGTTTGTGTATCCTACATAGAAGTTCATGAGAGTTTCTGATTATTTTGACTCAGTCAATCTTTGTATTACATCGTGAATACTTTTCTACTCTCTTGATTTGACTGAGACAGTTGATGGAAAAAATACAGAATGTCGATTTACTCATCTTCACTAATGCCAGCATAAAAATACAGTGGATATTTGTAGTTAAACAATCTAAAATCTATTGAATTACTTGATATTTATTATTATTATTATTATTATTATTATTATTATTATTATTATTATTATTATTATTGTGTTCGTGTTCGTGTTCGTTTTCCTGTAGCGTTCAACTAGTTTTCCAGTATGAAGGAATTTTCGTATTTAAAACAATCTTTATTAATAATAGTAATATTGATAATAATAATAATAATAATAATAATAATAATAATAATAATAATAATAATAATAATAATAATAATGTATACGTGTGAACATTCCTCATTTTGTAAGTGATTGTTTTAAATGTGAAAATATCTTCATACTGGAAACCTAGTTGGCCTACAGTTCGTTGGAAACCTAGTTGAACGCTGTAGGAAGACGGACACAAAAACACTACTTTTGGAACATACAATCGGACAAGTGCACAGATGATCGAAAAAACGGACGAACAGATGGGTAGACTGATGAACAGAAGGACGGGCAGACGGATGGAAAGACGGACGGATATGCTGGCGGAGAGGTAGAAAAATGGATGGATGGATAAACGGTTAGAGGGCCAGACACGGAGGGAAAGCGGGAAATGGACAGCCTATGAACTGAAAGGTTGGCCGATATACGATGAGACAGAGTGACGAACGAAAAGTTAGACAGACGGTAGCCAGACAGCCATTTTGTACAAAAATACTTATTGGGTATCAAGGACATTTTCTGTTTTCCGTTCAAAATCTTGAGATTTTTTTCAATCCATAATTAATAAATAAATAATACTGTATATACGAGAGTATAAAGAAGATTGTTGACTAGAGGAATTTTTATATCATTTTATGCATGTATATTGTAATTAATGTAAACATGTATGTATGTTTATTGTAATTAATTGTAACGTCATGTTACAAGCTACATTTCTCTTGCTAGCATTCTCACCAGCCATTGGTGCTATTGCGGAGAAGTTTTCCTGGCGCCCTATAATACAATTACGATTATTAATGTTATTACTGTTGTAGCTAATAATATTATCAATGTGATTATTCTGTTCCTCATTTTATGTATTTTAACATTTACCTAATTTTCAGGAGAGCAGTTGATATTTTATTTTATTCTCTTTAAACGTGAACGTGTGGTTTTGATATATTTTAACATTATCATTCATGTCTTTTGATTCACAATACTTTCAAAAGATCAATCAAACTGAAACAAAAGTATTTAACGGCCGGTATCACAAATAACAGATTCGGTTGCTTATTTTCCGTGTATCTGTTATTTGCCGTTGACAGCAAGTAACAGTTGATAACAGATGTTATTAATAATAATAACACAGATTTAAGGATCTCTAGATAAATAAATAAATATCAGGCGATGATTTGTCATTATTCAAATATTATCTTTTGGTATCTTTTGCAAGATCCTCTTCAATATATGAAACTATATTGTTACAATTTTATAAAAAAAGTAAGAATTATACATTTATAATTCTCAAGATAAAAAAATCTATTTTCAACTTAGATTTTTCAACCCGAGAATTGTAAACACCTAAATCTGACTTACAAATATTTTATAAAAGTGTAACAATTTTGTTTCAGATATTGAAGAGGATCTCGAAAAAGAGATCGAAACGTCTATTGTGCAAATAAAATGTTTGACTTTTATTTGAAATCATCATCTTTTATTTATTATAATAATCACAACATGTTTTAATTCCATTGATCTTTTGAAGCTAGAGTGCACTATTTATAAAAGATATGAATGATCACGTTAGAATAAGACAAAACAACCTGAACGGTCATAACTTCATAATGCACGTGTTTGGAATCTTAACGACCATTGATGATATATTGAAGGAAGGTTAATTTTTTTGTACCCTTAAGACCCATTGACAATACAAACATAAACATACGCATGGCATTAACATTAAAGTTTAGACTACGTCCACAAGGGAATTCATTCACAGTGCGTTCGCATAAGCATAACACGTAAGATGTTAACTTAATAGCTTGCAAACTTCGAAGTTCTATACTTATGCTTGTGTCAAAAATAATAAATCAACCAATCACAGTACATTAACTCAAAATCGAGTATGGAAATAGGTCAATAGACGAACAATCCATCACCCTCTGAACACCCCCCCCCCGCGATCGTGGGCACAGTCGACATCTCGAAATGGATTCTCACATCCAACCAATAGTAAATTAGAATGTCTCACAGCCAATAGAAACTCTTATTTTGCTTACGTGTATGTTCGACATTGTGAATACTTCAGTCTATCACTCATGTTAATGTTTACGTCTATATGTTATGCTTATATTTGTGTTTGCATTGTGAATGGGCCTTTATTGTAACTGTGTGATGTTTCCATCTCATATTATACAGCCCAGAGGATGGACATATATATTTTCCAAACCGTCAGCAAAGAGCCATGTTGTGGGTTCATTTTATTTGTACTGCCCACGCCCCGTGAACCTGAAGTGAGTAACGCGCGCGTGTGGCTGTGCGTGCGCAGGTGGAGACGATCGGCGACGCGTACTGCGTGGCGGGCGGCCTCCACAAGCAGAGCCCCACGCATGCGCAGCAGATCGCGTGGATGGCGCTGCTCATGATCGAGACGTGCTCGCGCCACCGCACGCACGACGGCCAGCCCATTCGGGTGAGTTCCCGCCCCTTCGGGTGAGTCGCCGCCCGTTCGGGTGCGTCCCAGCCCAATCGGGTGAGTCCTAGCCCATTCGGTTGAGTCCCAGCCCATTCGGGTGAGTCCCAGCCCGTTCATGTGAGCCCCAGCCCGGTCGGGTGAGTCGCAGCCCAATCGGGTGAGTCCCAGCCCATTCGGGTGAGTCCCCGTTCGTTCGGGTGAGCCCCAGCCCGTTCGGGTGAGTTCCAGCCCTTCGGGTGAGTCCCAGCCCATTCGGGTGAGTCCCAGCCGTTCGGGTGAGTCCCAGCCGTTCGGGTGAGTCCCAGCCCATTCGGGTGAGTCCCAGCCCATTCGGGTGAGTCCCAGCCCATTCGGATGAGTCCCAGCCCATTCGGATGAGTCCCAGCCCGTTCGGGTGAGCCCCAGCCCATTCGGTTGAGTCCACCGCATCAGACATCTATGTTGAAAACTGAAGACCTCCACTGACTGATCAGTGCCTCCGAGCGCGTCAGCGGCTAAATCATTAGTCCCGTAAGTGTAGTGCATGCTTTTCCTTAGTAGGTGGCGGTGATCCCCCACTGTATGGTGAGATCCGTCCGTCGGCTACCGGGGATTTTCCCAACCAGGTATCTCCCACCAGCGTAACACCGCCCCAGCCGGGACAAGCTCTAAGCTCCCGACCGGTCTCCCGGCATGTGTAATGGTGTAGTGCGTGTACGTGTATGTGTATGTAAGTAAGGGGTGAGGAGAGGACAAGGAATGGGAAGGAACTATCGCGCGAGGTCCGTGGCCCGTTTGTTTGGGTACTGCTCGCCAATCACCAGACGTTGATCAAAAAAACTACGGAAAATTACCAATGATAACAGCCAGCCGCTAGAATTCTCCTTCAGACGGCCACAGAATTCGACCGAGCTATCTAGCCAGTTCAAAACCTCGATGTCAATAAAGCATCGTTCGTAAATCATCGACGTGTTTAAACATCGATGTTTAATAGGTCGATTAGTAATCTCTAGCATTCGATTTTGGCGTAACAAAATTTAATTTGACGGTGGCCGTGTTTATTTATTTATAATTATGATTCAAAACAAAGTTAGAAAATAGTGAGAATTACGTATACTACATGAAAATTCTACAAACAGAGCTCGTTCGTTCCAACACATGAACTGACATTGGAATTATCATTTATTATTCTTATTTTAACTTGAACAAAATTTTGATTAAGGAACTTTTTCATTCACAAACACAACATCCAAAAGGTGAAAACAAAACATCGATGTTAAAAAAGTCGGCTTTAATATATCGATGTTTAAAACACCGATGTTTTTTATAGAAACATCCATGTTTCAAAAAAATTTACTTCGAAATTGCATTGCCAGTGAGCAGCCTTGCGGCTCTTCTCACAAGCGTTCGTTTGCTGTTTTAAAGTACTTGTAAAAAAGAGATTGCTGGGCTGGTTGACATATCAACACACAACCAATCTGAAGCGCAGAACGGAAAATTGGAATAAATAAATGTATGTCTCTTACAATGAATATTTCTGTTAACAGAAGGTTTTCGAAACTATCAGCCATCACCTGAAGCAAGAAAATTCGTGATGAACAGTAAACCAAATGTAAATACGAGTATTAATATCGACTCTTGAGAACGTTCCGAATGTTTCAAATCATTGTTTTGAAAACGAAAATGCTTCATACGAGATTCCAACATCGGGCGGCCGGCTTCTGAACTATATATGTCTTAATAAGCCAATTATCTGTGTGAGTAGACAGACTAATATCGCTAAACGTAGAGATTAAAATTGGAAAGTCACTGTAAGTTTAATATGTATGATAAGTTTCATCTATTCTTTCAATTTAATTTCTTACGAATTTCGAGTTTCTGCTATTTTCTAACCATTCACGCTTCGAAGCGAGAGTGCCCATTAAGACGTAGAACACCAAAAATATAATAGAAAATTTAAAAATCATGTTTTGAAGACTGCTTCAGTCGGGCTTAACATATGTCACTGCATTTTTTGCACGTTCCTCACGTGTTCTTTACATATTCCTCCCCATGATAATCCGGAAACTCAGAAATTTACCTTAATTACAAAATATTTTTCTAAACTAGAGGGCGGAAAATGCTGTAACGGCAGTGACTCCCCTGGAAAGTGAAATACAAAACTTGTCTAAAGCTGTAGAGGAAAACATTTAATTGAAGCGACTAAGACATATTTTGCAAAAGATAAATTAATGATCATAAAAGATCATACTTTTTACGTTTTTTAAGTAATAGTAGCTTCATACTGGGAATGTAATTTCAAACTTTCTTGGCGATCCTAGGTGATAATCATAGAATCCTCCAAACACGAAGCGGATCAAGAAAGGTCTCATTTTGTAGATCATGGTGCCAACTCGTGTTCCTACAGAAAGTCGAAAACCTTTTCAGAATTTAGGCTGCATCGTTTCCGAGTTATGCACGATAACATCGTGTTTTTCTGCGTAACTTGTGTTGCGGGAATGCAACTTTACGTGGGTTGCGTAGTGCATTTCAGTCTAGGAACTTATATTCTCGTCTTAAATCTGTTGTATGCAGAACTGCATGCGAGTTCTCTATCCAGCAGCACACTTACAGTGGTTTTATGCAGATGGTTTCTCATAAATTTCGCAAAGCTCGTATATCTTTCATTAGCTTATTATATGCAGCGAAGATAAAAAGAAGAGAATGACGAAAGCGAAAATAGAAAAGGAGGATAACAGTATGCAACCCGCATTACAGGGCCATAACATACAGGTGTGGGACCAGGCTTGTTATTGAAACGAGATCAAAAAGGCTGGCATAATGTGAAAGTATCATCAATGATTCATTCATCTGAAATCAGCTGTGAATTTTAATAGATGAATCGATAAAAATGTGGGTTACATTGCATTGAACAGAAACGCAGACATACAAATTAAAACGCAGAGGTATTTGCTCTTGCACATAAAGTATTAGAAGGCATTGTATCTTAAAGTTAAGAGGGTTTTAATAGTCCAGAAAATTGGTCCAAGCTTGTATACTGATTAGTGTTTTCTGGCGCTTCTAGTGCAGTGGACATTAGTCCATGACTAAATTCGCTTAAACAATTTCAAACTTTTGTTTTAAAGCTGTCATATTCTGAATGCGCTTCGTGAAACGGCGAATCTTCAATTCCGTCTTCATAGTTGTTAGTGTTTGTGTGTTCTGTTCATTACTACATTGAAAGTATACGAGTTCGATAGATTCTTACTGTATACACAACGATAAAATACGTTATTAAGTAAAAAATTGAGCATTGCGTTACAGTGCATACTGCATGTGGGTACAATGTGTGTACGGTTTTATGATCAAAAGTCATGAGAGACTACATTACACCTGTGAAACGAATAAAGCGGTTGGTCTAGTGGCAATGCTTAGTTGATTCCTTGTTTCGATACGTGAGAAGAGCGTATGGGCGTATCATGCCCATGTTATTAGACATTGATAATGCGACACTAAATGAAATGTGTTAATTTTTAAATGGAATATCAATCATCTATTCGTAATAAAGCTAATTTATAATGACAATTGTTTTTATTTAGATAGCACGAATGTTGTTTGAGGGCGGACAATATTGGATATTAACTATCATGTTAAGTACTATGTAATGAATTAGAAAGTAATATTTTCGTATAAATCGTTAAAAAATGGATCATTGAATTGTTCATACCAGGAATCCAGAAAATACTTGGATTCTAGATTTTAACAAACTATGTTAAGGGGGATTTATACATTTATAAAACCATTAATTCGAACAAGGCCTAATCACCTTCTAATTAATAATCTTTTATTTTCTTTAATTGTTCGTAAATTAATGGTACAAATATATTACGCAGAGAATCTGTCTCAAGAGCTCTTGTCATCTAACATACCGATTTCCCTTGCATTATTTCAGCATAAAATATTATTTTAATTTTATAATACTCCTTTGTTGAAATATATAATATATTTCACAAAACATATATTACGTATAATTTATAATATATAATTAAAGTGTAATATACAATACACACTTCATAAAGTATGTAATATTAAACGAGTTCACTTCATTCTTTCAAAAACGTTTAACCATTTAGAATCTACGTTAAAACTAAATTTGTCCGAAGAGTACGCAATCCAACAATTCAGTTACAAAAATTAAACCGGCCCACCAAATTCCGAGCCTCTCACGGAAGCTCAATTTATTTATAATCCTTCGCGGGGGAGTTCTGTGCAATAATCCCTTTCTGGTATTCGCGCGAAAGCAGCCCGGGACAAAGTGCGTTTGCGCTGAACGACTGACGGGCGCGGCGCGCGTCATGAAACCGCTGCAGCACGGAGCACTTGCCGAGGGCGTGCATCTGCAGGCGAGTACTCGCTTCCTATTACGACGCTCAATAGATGGCGCTGGATGCGAATTCATGGCTACGGGCGCTCATCAGCCAGCTGCTAGTAACGCCGTTTTACACACTGCGGTTCACGGGCCTCTGCGGTAAACGGGCTGTCTATGAGGAGAGAGAAGCGTGAAAAGGGAAAAAGTCAATCCGATACATAATATATGCGGTGTAATATGAGTTCTGGTGTTTCATTTATGTTGTATTGTCTTCATGAGTCACAAAGTATTAAAATATAAGATATACAAGAAAATGACATTAATTTTAAAAATTTTATTTATTATAATTTAACTATAGTTACAATGTAACGATTATTTATAATTATGTTTTAATAATATTTACTTATAGATATAACTTAATTATGTTTTAATTTAATGATTTTAATAATTCTCTACTTTGATTGTCTAGTGTCAAACCATACTGAGATTACTTATAAGGAACACTTATAAGAGCGAAAATGTTCTAAAAATCCATTTTTAACCACTAACAACCAAAATCAATTTTGAAATAAGTGTTATTAATTCGAGGCTCTCTATTAACTACTGTGAACATCAGTATGCCAGGTTTTTCTGGATTAATAGTCGAATTGAAACGAAAAATTATTGTTCATTTTAGAAAATGGATAAAACGATGTACTAATTTTCTATCGTAACATCTTATTACAATACTTACGTCGTAAATAAATTTACATTTTGTAGTTTTAATTTATTAACTATAACAATTGACAATGTAATCATACAATACGACAATGTAAGCATATGAATACAAGGTACATATATGAATACAAGGTACTGTATCACATCTATGATCATACAAGAATTGTTGTATGGTTTTTCAAAAGACTCATTACAAAAACTGCATTAAATATAAAAACCTTTTATATATTAGCAGCATAGTAATAATCTGAAGCAGATTAGATTTGCATAACTGAATGACCCCTTTAAAATATGCCTATTATTAAGCACTATTATAAAGAAAAGAAAGTTCGATGAGTCTGAGAACATTCATGTAATGAACTTTCAGACATGAATCGCATTATTTTTTCTTTTACACAGTGTTTTCATAGTGTAGGCATGTAGTACATTAACTTCAAATAAATTTGGATGTTGAACGTCGAGAATTTTGATAGTTCTAAAAAAAATCTGGATGGGAATAATAATTTTTTGGGGCAATTTGCTTTTTATATCCTCATTTTCTTTAATTAAGGAAAGACCTAAAACATCGTTTCACTGATTTAAAATAATGTTATAAACGCATGGATCCTGCGTAAACACGAAACAAACATAAATTGATGGCTTAAAATGTGGTGTATCCACAACAAGAGCCTCAAATCTTAAGTAGGAATTTAAAGTTGTCCAGAAGCTTTTGGTTTCTACGCAATTTTCTGTTCGAGTTAAGATCACCTAGAAAGGAAAACTTATCCTGAAATAAAAACCTCAATTTCTGGTTGCAACTTAATAATGTGAATTATTTGCATTTTGTCATTCACATTTCATAGATTTGTTGAGATGAACAAGCACGAAATCGAATCTACCGGGATCAGTGTTCTTGACTTTGTATTATACAACAAGAGAGATTTTCCAAGAAGCGTACACAGAACTTTGCAAGGGAGTGATTCCTGTCATCTGAATATAAACATAAATAAAAAAGCGAATGCCGTTTCTCAACAAAGACACGACATCCGAATACAGACATTCGTTTCAAAGATGCTCGTTGCAAAGAGATTTGACAATCGCAGGATTCTCCGAATCTGCTTCGATCCTTCGAACGCAAGATAGGGCTCGGCCCGCGCGGGTGTACGTGTGTATGTGTGAGATCCGCATCCTATCATCCTCTGCTTGGCATGCAGGCTGAGGTCCCCACCCCTTCCATTCCTTCCCCCTCCACCCTCTCTCCAACTCTGCGGCGCTTGCCTTCCTACACCCCTCTGCGACTGCGATCCACCCCGCTCCTCCCCGCTCCGCCCCGCTCCGCCCCGCTCCGCCCCGCTCCGCCCCGCTCCGCCCCGCCCCGCCCCGCTCCGCCCCGCTCCGCCACGCTCCGCCCCGCTCCGCCCCCACGCTCCGCCCCCCGCTCCGCCCCGCTCCGCCCCGCTCCGCCCCGCTCCGCCCCGCTCCGCCCCGCTCCCGCCCCGCTCCGCCCCGCTCCGCCCCGCTCCGCCCCCGCTCCGCCCCGCTCCGCCCCGCTCCGCCCCGCTCCGCCCGCTCCGCCCCGCTCCGCCCCGCTCCGCCCCGCTCCGCCCCGCTCCGCCCCGCTCCGCCCCGCTCCGCCCCGCTCCGCCCCGCTCCGCCCCGCTCCGCCCCGCTCCGCCCCGCTCCGCCCCGCTCCGCCCCGCTCCGCCCCGCTCCGCCCCGCTCCGCCCCGCTCCGCCCCGCTCCGCCCCGCTCCGCCCCGCTCCGCCCCGCTCCGCCCCGCTCCGCCCCGCTCCGCCCCGCTCCGCCCCGCTCCGCCCCGCTCCGCCCCGCTCCGTCCCGGTCATCCCCGCTCGTCTACACTTTACACCGTCCTGTTCCACCCCAACCCCTCCATTCCATCACGCCTCGCTCCGACAACGATCCATCATACTCCGCTCCACCTCAACCCGTACCGTCCTACCTCACCCCACTCCGCTCCTCCCCGCCCTGCTTCTCTACACCCCGTTTCATCATGACCTACTCCATCCCGCCCCGCTGCATTCCATCCTTATCTATAGTGCCCCGCTCCACTCCACTTCGCTCTATTCCACCAACCCAGCCCTGCTCCACCTCGCGCCGCTCCAACCCGCCACACTCCACTCCACCCTACTCTACTCCACCCTACTCCACCCCGACCTACTCCACTTCACCCCGACCCACCCCACTCCACCCTGATCCATCCCACCCCACTCTGCCCTGCTTTCCTCTTCTCCTTCCTACTCGGTCGCGCCACATTTCACTCCACCCCGCTCCAACCCCCCACGCTCCTCCCACACATCTCCATCTCGCCCACTCCAGCCCGCTTCGTCCCACAACACCTCACACCTGTCCCGCCCCGACCCTACTTCTCCACTCCCGCCCTAACCCAAGTTTCTCCAACCCGCTGCGACCTCCTCTATCCCCACCCTGCTACCCCCTACTCCACTTCACACGCACCACTTTTCCCCACGCTTACTGCTTTACCCCTCGCGCCCCTCCATGCCCTCCCCTAGGTCCGCACCGCTCTCCCCGCTCCACCCAAATATGCCTCGCGTGCCCATCCCGACCCACTCGCTTTGCCGTGACCTCGCCCTCTGAGCCGCCCGCCCGTAGATTGCCTGGGCGGCACGGCAGGCGGAGGTATTGGATGTCAATCGCGCCATGGACCGTTTGATGTTTCCCGCCACACACAGAGATATTGTGCGCGGGGTGGGAGGCAGCCCCTCCTCTCGCGGGATTTGTTTCTTAAAGTAACCTACGGATGTTTGGTGGATTTTACGTAAGATTGCACCGCATGGACAGTGACATTGATAATGTTATGTTAGCACATTTAATTTCTTATCGATGTTATGAGGCTTCTAGAGATAGTTCAGTATTTAACACTTTTAATTTTGCAAGAGCTTTTAGGTTATGACGATGACCGTTCAGTGCTGCGTTGCTCGGTTTTGCGTACCTCCTTGGATACAATAATTTTTACCTCGGTATTTTGATGTGAGAGACAAATGTCTTTCCTCTAATTACACTGAAAAGATAATTCCCAGACGTTGAACTTACTCACCAACACATCATAAATACAGCCCTAGAAGATTCAATTAATTTAGTAAAATCAGTTTCAACAATTCGATTTATGTACCAAGAGAAAATAATGAAAGGAATGGATTGGCCGGGAGATAAATGAGATTTGAAATGAAAACCGGCTCTATAACTTAAACTATACATGTACCGGGGAGAATTAGTAAATGTGAGATATTATTTTTGTGTTCATTAACCAAATTAAAAGTAGTCGTAAAACAACTTGAAAACATCAAATAAAACATTTCATACAACTTATAATTTAACAAAAGATAATAAAAATTAAAACCGTTTCACTATTTTACAGTTTGTACGCTGGGTACGAGCGATTTATTATTTATGAAGTTATCCTACTTTGAATTTTTAAAATTATGAGTTCAGATCAAAAAAATCAATCTGATTTTACGCGCAAAATTAAATGAGTAAAACGTTTTCTCTCAAATTAAAATATTTATTACACTCGGCTCATTTGAAAACACAAGCAGATACCTTTTGCATAGAGCGCTGAGATCGGCGCTGATGTCTCATACCCGACACTAATGATTGCGTGCTGCAGAGAAGGTCACTGAAGCGTTGATTATGAGTATTTCTTTGTGTAAGAAACACAGTCACGATGTAGCACCAGCTCGTGGGCCAGGGAATGTCCACAGGCGTTTAGCTGAGCGTGCACGTTGTGGCTGTGGTCAAACACTGCACCTTTTGTATCACGAGATGCATATATTCGCGGCCAGTGCAGCTTGACGCAGCGTGGTTAATTCCCTAAATTACTGGGAAGTGTGTGAGTGATGCAGTTAGAAATGTGCCAGCGTGGCATACGTTGAGAGGAAGCCCATATCTCTAACAACACAGGCACACACAAAACTGGTGGTGATACAAAATTGGCATAGACTTTCTCGGCTAGCTATTCGGACTTGCCGCATACTCTTGCCAGCTGCCATCTATCGTCGCGCAAAGTACGTTTTTCTTAAATTTTTAATTTTTTGGTTTTCTAATAGTACAACTGAAATATTACTTTGAGAATATTAAAGAAGAATATATAATCGTCATAAATGGGATGAGAATCAATGACCCAGAAGCTGGTTAAAATAGTAATTACAGGCATATTCAGTCGTTAGTCGTCTATTCAGAGAAAAAAATGATGGGGAAAGATTTCGAATGGTAGAAAGTTTCTCTCTTTCATTAATGGTAGCATATAAAATTGCCACAAATGCTAGTCTTTAATTTTCTAAATTACGTGTTTTTTTAGTCTTGATTAACCTAATGTAAATGGTTTTTGTAGCTTATTTTATACGAAAATCAATACATTTTTACAATTAAATGATGTAAGATATATCATTTATCATTAGAAGAAAAAGGTGTTGTATCTCATATATTTAATTGTTCATACAAAGTTTTCTGTGCGAAGAGCTTTTTCCGCATTACAACAACTGTACACGAATTTTGATTGGTTTCTATGTTAACAGAGGTATGAAAATATATGGTTTCAGTAAATTATCAAACTTTTCTTTATTTAGAAAATTATGAATCATTGTTTACATATTGATCAAGTCCGTCAAATCTAAATCACAATTTCTGGATCCAAACAGTTCAAAAACTTTTGTATCAGACTACGTTTGTCAATTGTGACAGCAGTAGATTCAGATTAGTGCTCCGCTGCTTGAATTAGCCTGGAACCTACATCTAGACGTCTGATTGCTCTACTACAAATAAAATCTATGAGAACAAGGAAAGCGTCTCATCGGGTAGCATTAAAATACATTTAAGTGCCATTAATCAGGTTTATGCTTTAAAAACGTGTGAGAAATGTATCAAATAGACACGCAGTTGAAATTATTTATATCTTAATTAAAAGGAAATAAAAGTAATTTAATTACAATTATAAATATTCACCTTGCTAATACACATTAGTCTGCGTATCTGATATTAGTCAAATTTAATGGTTGTATAGTTATTAATGTCTTTTACTTGGAAGTGTTATAATGAATCAGCCTCCGATCATATTAAATAAAAAGAAAACCACAATTTAAAGTACTAATACATGAAAGTGAATATGATATCAAATTCAATATCAGACACTTGAACCATTCTAAGAGACCAAAAGAATCTTGTTACCATTCATTTTGGAAGTAGTATTGTATTTCATCTACAGGAAAGTATCGATTGCTGCTAAGGTGGAACGAGTGACATTGGAAACCAATCCTTCACACTCTCAAAATAACAATGAATTTCGAGTATTAGCAAACTCTAAAATAAATCACGAATAAGAAAGAAATGTTCAGTTGTTATGATAGAATATTTTATGACACATTCGAAAACCACATTTTAAGGGGTGTAGATGCCCCTTTTCTGAGTTATGCACAATTGGTAGATAAAGAAACAGGTATGTTCCGATAACGACGGTAATTTCAAGTCCGCAAAATGTAAATTGAAACAATTTTGACTTAAATTTCTTACGAAGAGAGAATTTGTGAAGTAAAAATTATACCATTATTTTGAAACTTTTCAGTTGACTACCCAATAGAAAATCCAATTGTGCAAATAGCATTCCCCAGTTACGCAGAAATCATTTGCAAAAATAGAGTAGTTTTGCGTAATGTGGAAATTTGTCATAATCTTCATATTAAAATGATAAAAAGGCCCTCCTACCTAAACACCACAGCATAATCATTTAACGGCGCAATCTGAAACTGACAAATATTTGTTTTGGCAGGTATACTTTGTTACATTAACTTTACTTTGATAAAATACCCAGATAATCAAAATCGGGATTTGCTGGTATCCATTTTAGCTTTGCTGAAGTGTTCCTGCAACTTTCCTTCCAGTCCTGCCAATCGCATAAGGTATACAATCCGTTGTACTGCACTGTTTCACCGGTTGCCTATAGCATTTACTCGCAGGCGCGCAGTGAATCGATCATATGCAGTGGTGAAAGTTGTAAATTTCCAAAAATTATTGTAAACGTTTGAGATTTTTTTCGCCGTTTTATTCACCATTAATTCCGCGTAATGTGATTCTATTTTTACGAATTATTTTTAGTATTGTAGATTATTGTCTCACCTGAATGTTAACACACTCAGTGCCTTTTAGCGATTACTAAAAAATGTCACTTAATAGCGTTCAAGTGTTCTGCCTGTGCTTGCGTCCATCTTCTTTTCGAGACACCAATAACAAAAAGAACACGATATGCCTCAATTCGAGATAGTATCGAGTATGTCATACTGCGTTTCACCTTCCACACAATATGTTAAGCGTAATCATTCTTGGTCGAAGACGTGTATTTTGTTACGAAATTCTAAAATATAACAAGTTGATAATTTCTAAAATAGAGTTTTATAAAATAGAGTTTTATATAACAAGTTGATAATCACATTGATTTTGAATGTTGGTTCTGCATTTCATTCTAATTTGGATTTTGCAAACATTTAACCCTCCGAAGCACATCAAACCACCCTCGCAACTTCACCAGTGGTAAAAAGAGGTATGTAACAAACAAGTGGAGGTTAGATTAGTTTCTAAGATGACATCTGTTTAGAGATGTTTATACCTTCTTTATTTGTTTTGACTATTAATTAATAAGGAACGTTTTGTATATGATTTAATAAAAAGTACTTCTACTTCTTATTTTACTTAATGCCCCCAAAACAGGAATATATTGGTTCTAATGACCAGTTTCTTTTTGACCATACTTATATTAATAATAATTAATAATACATTATAGCTATTATGTTTCAAGCAATAGATGATTTTCTTTTTAAAAGAAATGCCGAAAGTATTTATTTTCCAATTTCTGATATAAACACACTCAAGTAAAAATCTATTCAATAATAAGAACAAAGCTTAATAAGGAATACACACATACAGAACAACGTCAGTCGTACACAAATTTAGTAATGAAGAAATTATATAATAAATTTGATTGTGCCATGCAAGTTAAATAGTAAAAATAACAAAATTAAGAAATACTGAATTCCCCTCTTTCCACTTCTGTTGATTAGCTCTGCACTTTGACATATTGGGATGTCCACAAGCTGTGGCCTGCATGCAGAAAGTTCATAGCACATAGTAACCGCCGTTAAGAGAAAATAAGAGAGGCACACCGTGTTTCATCCAAAGATCAAAACGTTAAATTTAACCCTTGACCAGCAGCTTGAAGATAGATGTACAGATATGTACAAGAGTCTAATTCTGGGAAATACATCGTTACTTCCAACGTGCCGTCGTTGTCAGAACATTACTCTATTGATCTCCTTGCAATCTTGTATAGCTACAAGAAACGAGAAACACACGAATTAGATCAGAGATGCACATTTGAGCCCCTTCTTGGGGCGTTAGCAAGCCCGCGCCCCGCGCCCCACGGTGCCCCATGAGAACCAGGGAAGTTGGCATAATCCCCGACGGCCGGGCTGCTTCACTTTTCTGCCCTTTAGATTTTTCTTTCGGAAATAGTCAGTCGCGAGGGTGAACTGAGAGTGTAAATCATAGCAGGTCCAGAACGAAATCGAGTAGTTGCACATCTTTCCTACTGCACGGGTATTGTCAATGTTCGTGTCCAAATATATTTGTGAACCTACAAAACAACAACTCCAGAGGCCGAATGACACATCTAAAGTCAACAATGCGAGTCGCAGTGGCACAAACACTCTCGCAAAATATTGATTCTATCAGTTCTTTAAAAAATTGAAACTTAATGCGATTTTTGTTTCATAAAAATGGTTGTCTTTCTCAAAATAATTTGTTCTCATTATTATTATCTCAAACAATATTTCTATTTGCTTCCTTATATAAATAAAATTACCAGCATTGAAATATTTAGAAAAATATGGTCAAGTGTATTACAACCAGAATTAAATGTATGAAGTGCGTATAATTATTAACAATGATAGATCGTTAAAGATTCTGTTCTTTTGATTTAAATTACAAATAATTTCAACATCAATTGCCACATTACAGATTGACCATGACATGTGTGGGTGTTGTAGATCAATTTAATCTGAAATAATAGTATTCAAAGTGAAATCTCCCCTCTTCAGAAACTACGTCCGTTATTTCAAGTCTTTAGTTATCAAATTGAACATGATTCAACGTATTTTCGTCTTCAGAACCTCAGGGCTTTCCACCCACTGAGGGCTAGGGCGGCGGTCACATGCCCAAAAGTGAAAGTCTGTAGAAGGCGGTGGGGCGCGGAAGGGATGTCACCGTCATCGTGGGTCGCATCGCTGGAGCCCTTGTGCGGGCCTGAATTGGAATATTAGAAAGATTCTGAAAGTGTTTTCATATTCAAATATGCATCGTCTCCTATATTATTTCAGTAGTATGCATAATTTTGCGGTTCATACGCGCCACTAATCTCTATAAATGAGGTTTCTAAAGAAAGAGAATTTCATGGAGAAGTGACTAATTGCATTTTAATTTTGAAAATATGAAGGATTTATTTTAAAAAACGCATCTAAATATTCATGTCAAATGCAACCCGCATCTCTCAGTAGCATTTTTTAATCATTAAATAACTCCTAAACAAAGCATTCTAAGACCTTAAAAACTAAACTTTTGAGGCCCCAGGCCTCAAAAACCTTCCACACCCACACCGTAATCAACATAATTAAATCTTCTTGAGCATTCTATTACACTTTTGGCTGGTTCGACGCTTCTTCGACCACCAGTTCAGAGTCTGTAGAATCTATAATTGTGAGTAAAATTAAATTAATTACTTGATATTCTATGCGATTGAATTACACGGATGTACCTCTCTGCTCGCTAATAAAGTTAAGAATGGTTTGTATTGACAAGGGTGTATTGTAGTGTGGTCAATTACAAGGAGATATATAGAACACGTGACGGAGGATAAATGGGTCTTGAAGAAAAGTATATATTACAGGACTAATACGGAAATGGAAAACTAGAGAAAAGGGTGGGGTTTAACAAACTACAGTTCTCGCAAGGTAGTATTATTTATTATCATTTCTCTCGCTAGTATTATTTGTTATCATTCAATAAATTCCATTTTTTGCAAGTAATTATCCAGATGCATGCATTAAATTAACTAAAGAAAATAATATAATTATTTATTTTATTATATTTATTATTAATTATTTATTTTATTATAATAGAGCTATAGAGTAACCACAGTATAGAGGTATAATTTTAGATGTATAATTGTGTCTAAATAAGTATCACAGCTGTCATTGATATTGATGATATTTGTAATCTGAAGCATTTGTGTAACAATTGACTTTTATTTAAGGTTTTGTAACAACAAAGATTAATTTTCTATCGATGGGCACGATTAATGAAGATATCAAAATTTATTTCTTCAGGCACAACAACATTATTTTGTATAATGAAACATGTCTATTTAGCGTTCATGTTTCAAAAGAAAATGTATTGAAATAAATTAGTTTTCAATACAAATTAAAAACGTTGAATAGAAACTAAGGAATAATACATTTCCTTTTCCTTCAGTGACGTTTTTTACGCTAAATTTGGCGCTAACGTCCTTACGCCAGACTTGAATAGTTCACTTTTATTGACAAGAGTCAATAAAGTGCAACTTTTGTCGTAAATGTGCCAAAAATTTACGTGAAAAAATCAGAAATAATGGAGCGTGAGCAAAACTCATGACATCTCTGTCGAGGTTTAGAACTTAAACAGAAGCAGTTAAAGAGAAGCTCCAGTCAATCCAATAGAGAGACCATGTTCGAGAGTCGACAGAGAAAACAAACTACGAGAGAACATCCTAACCAATCGTCCGGCGTTTGTCATGTGAAATTGTTTTTGTTTGAAATTCGATAGCTAATGAAAATCAATGTTATTTTGTGTTGAACCATTGTAAGGACACAATTCAGATACAAACCAGCAAAACCAATTGTTAATTTATTTTAGAATACATTAAAGGTTTTGTGACACTGTATGCGTTTGGTTAAGTTCAATACCCCTTGATAGTAATCCGTTAATGTAGATTACTACTTGTAAATACCATGTAACTAGTTTATTTAACAATGATTCGGCACTTAAAAGGGAATGGCCGATTGCACCTGAAACACTCGACTATTGTTGTACATTGTAATTTGAAGTTAACGTGATAATAATAGCAACATTCACTGACAAGCGCGAATGATTAACATCTGAAGATCTTAAACTTAATAATATTTCATTTCTTACTTAAAATTTTTCACTGCGTTCTTGAGGTTGCGCCACAACATATAAAACGTACAAGAAAAAATAACTAGTCTCTTAAGAGATTCCCAATAACCACTTATTCATGGTCAACATAACAGTATTGCACTCTGCACGCTCATTAATAATAAATTGCGTGGGGCTTGATCTTTTTTATTAGAGGTTCTCATTTAGCATTTTTTCTGGGATTGATTTGAGGAAATAATGGTTCAAACAACAAAATATCTAGCCTTTATTATTAAATCCTCGTATAGTCTGGTGTCGAAGGAGCATCTTGACTTGTGTTGAAATACGAAGATTGTTAAAAGATCGACCCTAAGACGTCGTGGTCTCGTCTACGACGCCTGTAAATACTTATCACATTGCAATCGACATTCCATTGATTATTGATTGATTAGTGATTCAGAGTGCGTCACTGCTAATGTCATTAGTCCCGTAAGTGTAGTGAATGTTATTTCCTCGGTATGGGGTGTTGATACTCTCACACTGTATGGTGAGATCCATTGTCGATCTGCCCGTCGGCTATCGGGCCTTTGTGAAGAAATAAAGGAAGTTATCGTCGTCAACGTAATACATTTATTTTGAGAGGTGGCCTTCGTCGGCTTTGCCGTCATCGTCAGTCTAGCTGCGTTCGGGAAAAGTCGGCCCTCTAAATGAATATATTTAATTGACGGAGATGACATCCTTTATTTCTTCATATAATAACGTCGAGAACACCGCATCAGAATTCCCGCAATATCGGGGTTTTGCCCAACCAGGTATCTCAAAGCATCAGAGCACCGCTCCAACCTCAACAAGCTCTGGGATTGTGACCGGTCACCAGGTATGAGTGTGGTGTGTAAGGGTTGAGGATGGGACAAGGAAGGGGAAGGGCAGAACGCGCGCGGTTTATGATCCGTTTGTTAGGGTTCTTCTCCGCCATTCGCCTAGGATTGATCAGAGAAACCACGTAAAATTATCAATTAGAGCAGCCGGCCACTAGAATTATCCTCTAGAGGGGAGCTGAATTCGACCTTGCTATCTAACTAGTGTCGAAAATCCTGCCACCATCGGGAATCGAACCTTGGACCTACTGGTCAGAGGCATTGTTCATTTATGAAATTTAAATGTTTTCATTATACTGCTCAAAACACTAATACTGTTCAAACTGAAAATACTGTTCAAAACACTAATACATAATTACATCGATTTAAAATGGTTTGAGAAAAAAATTTCTTGTAATATATTTACGCGTTTTATATGATAAACAATTTCTGCATTGAAGAAAACTAATTCCTCCACTGTTTTAATTAATTAATATCTATATATAAGAATTTGGTAACTATTTTAAGAATAGAAAATATTGTTTTGTGAAAAGCCGTTTAATGAGTTCTGTCTCATTCTGTCTGAAAAATCTAATTCTGAATATAAAAAATACTAACATTGCCAAGTATCACTTTCTTTTTCCCCGAATTCAAACTGACTCACAGATGTTTCACAAAAAAAATAATAAAATAAAATAAAAAAATAAACACAGTTTATCTACCACCACAGCATTACAGGTAAAATCAATGTGAACGTGCCTCTATTTCATTTGTAATTTGTTAGGTGCATGTGGCAGGATGTGTAAAAAAAGGACTTCTACCAATACAGCAATGCAAATACTGTGCGTAGAAAATTTTTGTAAAATAAATGGATTTCAAATTACAATATTTATTGCTGAATTTATGGTGGAATTATTTAGGATAGGGGAAACTACTTGTACTGTTAAAATAACGTTATGGTTTGTTAATATTGAATTAAATACTGTCATCAGATGAAAAGAAAATAAATACATAAAAATAAATATGTCACAAAGCTTCACTTTATGAAAGCAGTTTAGTATTTTGAAAATTCGATCTAAGAGTTGTAACAATTAGAACCATGCAATCAGGCAAGTAATCAAGCATGAAACGATTTTAAATAACGCATTCAAAATATCAATATTTAATATAATATTTAACAGATTATGAAACTCGCTGGGCATAGCCGATTTGAAACGACTGTAAAATCTTTGAAAATTATTATCACAATGTGCCCGACTTTGAGCAAATCCATCTGAAATCTGTTTGCAACTCTGAACTTAGTAATTTGTTGATGCCCGACTCCTATGTTCTTTACACTTATTTTACGTGGGCCGACGTCACATCCAGTACGGAGTAGGTAATGCTGAAAATTTATTCTTTTTAAAAACACATAATGGTTTTCCTGCGGAATCTGTCTATTAATAGAAATCAGCCTTCATGTTTTGATAACACAATTACATTATTTATTATTACTATTGTCTATATAATTTACTACATTTTACTTTATCATTTATTTGGCATGTCATCAAATTAAACTTGTATTTTGTTAAGTAAAGTTCTTTACTTTAATGAAAAAGATTGTCTATTACCTTCTTTGCAAAGAATCATTTTTCGACTATCTAGTAAGAGGATTTTCCGGTGACTTATTGTAAAAGTGATGTTTTCCTCATAGCCCGCGTTGTCGAAGTTAAGAAACTTCCGCAAAAATACCCGTTCTGCACCAGTAATCTTCTGTTTGATGTTGAAGTAACGTTCAAGTTATCGTCTTAAATCTGATGTTAAACAACGTACAATGTTCACATAAACAATTATTTGAGAATGCCACAGGTAGAAATCCCTACTGAAGACTGTTCGTTCACAACAGCAAAATGTCCTAGCGAGCCTTGTTTGTGCTTGCGACAGTAACTTGTGATGTGCAACAAAATGTCTCCTCTCAAAATCATGGCATTGGTGCGACGACATTTCAATTTCGTTTTCGACTGTTTTGCAAATTTTGTTATTCGCTGTAACTCATTTCACGATACTCCATTATCTTGACTCAACGCTAATGTCTTGACAAAAATCTGTCACCATTATCTGTCACCACCAGTCTATATTTGTTGTAATTGTTAGATGGCGCTTTCAAAATAAAAAAAAAAATTCTACAAATGTCCACGTCCCAAATCTCAACTATGTCCTAGAAACATACAATCTCCCATATTCATTATTTTGTCCTGGAACATTTCTACGTCCTACTATTTACATTCCAACATTTGCCTCACATACGACCATGTCCATTATGACAATCCAATGTCCTCTTTGTAAATGTTGCATACTACGTTTTTATTTTTGCTCCAGGGTAAGATTAATTTGAACAGAGTCACTGTTACATATTATTTTAATCAATAATACCATTGAGATATCTGGATGGGTCTCAATACCTTGTACATAACTTAAACATATAATTTTTTCTACTTATCCGTAATACCTAACCATTTTCAACAACGGTTCGTCTCGTCCAGCTACCGTACTTGAAGATGCCACACATCAAATTAACACTAACTGCGCTTATATAACAACAATTTTAAGTGTCAAATAAGATAAATAAAAGCAGTGTTTTGTGAAGAGCTTAGCAATATAAATAAAAATAGATTTTCTGAAGTAAATGAATAAATGTTAAATCCATTTGTGTTGTGTTAATTACGCGAAGCCAAACAACGGTAAAAAATACTCTCCCTCTTAAAACGAGAGTATACCACCCAAATATTGAATCAATTCTGTCAATAAATGAGTACCCAATAATTAACAACATTGTTTAGTCAAGAGAATTGTATTATACTTCAACATCGATCTGAAAACTCTACAACAAACATTACTCCCTCACATTTTCCCTTTCTCCGAACCTCCAACGCCACACAGAGCGTCCACAAAAGCAAAAGTCCACCACCACAGCACCGCAGGTAAAATCAACGCCCACGCGCCTCTCTCTCTCTATGACGTGTCGGCGCATCACCCGACATTTGCCGCGGTGCGAGCTGGGGCAGCCCGTATGAAACTTTGATAGCGGCCACTGGGCCAAGCGGGGGGTATGAAACTGTTGTCGTCGGTTGGCGCCGTTGGCACAGCGGGCCCCTCCCACGCACAGCACAAAGCGAATCCCCACCCCCGCGCCACCCACATGGCACGCAATTCGTTTGGGACTCGCCAGAGTTCGCGCTTGGCGCCAGAGTCTGTATCCGGGACATGGCAGTGCTGTGTGGGTTAAGCGATATTTTCTGGTCTTCTCGCAGGGTTTCGTGAGACCCATTCTCAACTGATGTACCCAGAAGAACGAGTACACATAAATATGATTAATAATAGTTGTATTTTTAATGGAAAGGAACAACTTTGTCAAACTTCGTACTGTCAATTTTGTCACTTGTCACCAGAAAACCGGTTGAATACGTCAAGTTAACTCTCCGGTAGTGGCTGACAAGAATAATTCTCAAGTGGTTGTCGGAATCCCTATATCTCTAATAGAAAGTCTAGTAGTGAAAACTACAACACTGTTAATGACATCATTCCACTAGGCAGGCACTACCGTTTTTGCATCCACTTCTTGACTCAAGTTCCAAATCTTCTTCATATTTGCATGTTCTTGGCTGTCCAAGAGACGCCGCGTCCAAGGACCACGTGCCCACGTTTCAGCCATCATTCTGCGACCTTCCTCAGGGCGTCATGTCGTAATTCCATGGCATTAGGTCCTGAGGAAGGCCGCAGAATGGCGGCCGAAACGTCGGCACCTGTGCCTTGGACGCGATGTCTGCCGGATGCCCAAGAACATTCAGATTCCGACCGCAGAAGCCGACACTCTTTCTTCATATTCATCTTCTTCTTCCGCCTGACGCTCGCAGCCATTTTGGTAGTTGCGGCGACGTCATATCCGCGACTCGCCTCGCAGCGTCCTTCACTCTGGATGCTTTCCAGGGATGCGCGCTTGGTTTAAAACACCTGAACACATTCATATCATCATCCATTCCTATGTTTTCGGAACCCGCATGGAAAAATTTCGCACCGGGAGTGGTAGCTCAGTGCATCAACTGATGTCACTGCAGGGCCTCTGACCGGGAGGTCCTAGGTTCGAGTCCTGACGGCGGCAGGATTTTCGACACTAGCTTTCCAGCTACGTCGAATTCAGTCGCTGTCTGGAGGAGAATTCTAGCGGCCGGCTGCCCTGATCGGTAGTTTTCCGTGGTTTCTCCGATCAGCACCAAGCGAATGCCGGAGCAGTACCCTACCAAACGGGCCACGGACCGCGCACGATCTTTCTTCCCTCTTCCTTGTCCTATCCTCTCCCCTTACACACACACTTACACTAACATGCACTACACTACCACATATTCCGGGAGACCGGTCGGGAACTTAGAGCTTGTCCCGGCTGAGGCGGTGCCCTGGTGGGAGAGTCCTGGTTAGGGGGAAACCCCACTCGCCATCCAGCGTGGGAAGATCACCGCCATCTCCCGAGAAAAAAACATGCACTACACTCACGGGACTAATGACCAAAGCAGTTGCCGCGCCCGGAAACACGAAAAAGTCAATGAATGAATGTTTGCAGATGCGGATCGGCCTCCACACGGGCACGGTGCTGGCCGGCGTGGTGGGCAAGAAGATGCCCCGCTACTGCCTCTTCGGCCACAACGTCACCATCGCCAACAAGTTCGAGTCCGGCAGCGAACCCCTGCGCGTCAACGTCAGCCCCACCACCTACGAGTGAGTAACACCTCACTGCCTTGAACTGCTTTAACTGCTCGTGGGGTAGTTTATGACTCTAGCAGTCCCATGAGGTTAACTGACATCTGTCGGAATTCTATTTACTCACGCTATATTTTTGACTGTTGTTTGATGTTATTTTTGGAAAAATACAGTATATGGTCTTTGCTTTTTATTTGACAGTCGTAACTCATACTGATTACACTGTTCTTTACGATCTTATCATCCTACAGAGAAGTATGATTGGTTGGAAATTGTAAACGGTGGTTAAGACTTGAATCTTCAATATATTAAAATTACTCTGGGATATGAACGACAAAAATGTATATGTACTACATTTTGTATACGTGTACACATGTAACAATTTATGAATATTTACTATAATATGAACAATTTACTCGCATAAGTCCAGACGGAAGAATTAGAGACTTACAACATTGTCTTTTTGGAATGTTTGTCATAAGTCGTAAATGCAATTACGTATTTGATATGTAGGCATGTATATTCACCCATATGTATGTGCGTGCGTGCTACAATATTTGCTACTATTAAACTGGTTTTATATCTTCATTCTTTCGTGAAATGACTAAACGATTTCGTCATTCTATTCAATACCACGTTCACGGGAAAGTAAGAAACCTCAAGCTGAAAAATTGATGTCGTGTTTCAATGCAGGCATTTTACAGGTGTCTTGTTTTGATTATATGTACTTCACACTTAATAATTTGTTTACATGTTGTTAATGAGTAATTCACAAATGATTTAAGAGAAGAAAAACTGACCGAAACTAAGATGTATAGAAAAGAATTCAAAAACAAACACTGTGTTTTCTTTGCCATAAGTTACGAAACAGAAGTTCCTGAAAAAGGCCGCGATCTCTTAGAGCCCAGATGTATGTATTGGTTTGAATACAGGTCTATTTCTGAGACCAGTTGGAAGAAAGCGTCTCTCAAAATAGATCTCTTTCAATGGCTCTTTTGTACACAGAGCGATCTAAAGCAAAAGTGTTTCTGCTCTTCTGAAAGTGGAAACTGTCGAGAGTTTTCAGGAAGCGCTGCGAAAATTCCAGATCAGAATACATTAAAAGCAATTCTTTTAATTTGATACTAATAAAAATAGTAGTAAATCTATCATCAAAGTGGGAAATACAAAAGGGTAAAGGAGTTTCATTTTCATTCTTTTTATTTTTACTCTACGAGTCATCTGATATGAGAGCATGATCTAATTTTGACAAGTTGAATGTTGTGTTTCGTATCATTCATCTCATTTCATTAGAAAACGAATAACAATTAATTTTTGCATGATGTATAAAATATGTATAAAATAAATAATTTATTTTTTACATATTCAATGAGGACAACGTTTATAATAAACTTTATGTGCGATATTAATTCACACTCCGTTTTCTCTTCCAAAGGATTTAGCATTTATTTTCAGTTAACAAGAATTAAATATTAATTTTATTATTGCTAACGCATGCTTTAAAATAAATAACACGTGACGAGTATTAAATATTACAAGAAATATTATTTGTAAATTTTCCTATATCAAATGTATCTTCTCTGTTAAAAGAGGCAAAAATAAGAGTGTGTTTTGTGAACACATATTTAAACATGTTTCTTAAAATATATTTAAAATATTTCGTAATTTCCAAGATCTGGACATGTAAGTTAAGGTGGATTATAGTAGGCAATCCAGTTATCCGCCTTAATTTAAAAGTTTAATCCATCGCGTACATTTATAATCGCTGAATATTTTTGTAAGGCAGCCAGACGACGCAGAGTAAGCAGGGATTGAATGTTTTTGCAAAGAGACACGTGTTTCAAATGCCTGTTGTACATTGGTTTTGTATAGATTCTCTGATACTTGATTTCAGAACTTTAAATCTTTCAACTTAGAAAAATTACTAACTTCCCATCGCTTCTTATGACCTCACACTTAACTACTTGATTCTAGGCCAAAATATTCTTGAAGAAGATCTTTTTACAGCAAATTAAGTCATGGAAAAATGACTTATTAGCTTTTATTCTATTAATTTTATAATTTTTAAACTATTTAAGATTAATGAGCGACAACAAATCGGGGCTCTTTCATTTAAGGTCTCAATCATGGTTTGAAAAATAGCTAAGTTTTTTTCTACACGAAAACTCTTAATGTTATAAATACAAAGATTATTCTTACTGCAATAAATTACTGAAAAAGTGACCCCTATTGATCCAAGTTTAGAGTAATTAATGCGAGTTCAAAGCATCGACCTTTGCATAATGGGTCTGTGAAGTATTTCGCAGCTTTTGATGAATGAATATTGCATAAAAGATCCCGAAACTTCGTACAACGCACGCCCATACAACGCAACTACACCAACCACAAGTACCAGTGACGAACAAAGCGCTCCTCAAACTTGCTTTGCGATCGTGCCTTCGGGAGAAGCATATCCTGTCTCAAAATTCAAGCAAATTCTGAACTATTACTCCGGTGCAGCGGAACATTGTTCGAGTCTCCGGGGCTTGGAGCTTTATTCTCGTATATCCGTTATCTGCCGCTACTTTATTTTCCACTAAAGCGCCAATTAGGTTTGTCGGGGCGGCAGGGGAGGGTGGGGTGGGAGGGGAGGAGAGGGGGAAGCTGGCGTTCGACGCCTGATTAGCCACGGAAATTGCGCAAAGAGGCTGACAGGGCGCCGTGGAAAATAGCGGAGAGGAGAACGGGAAGGGTGTTAGATGCGCAAAGATGAGCCGATCTGTAAAGTTCGCGTTCATTGGAGAAATTTTAATTATTTTTTGCGCAGTGAATTTTGCGTAAATGAGATTAATGAGGTCATGTGATAAAAGTGTGTATTATTAATGTAAGGAATTTCATTTGCTTTCGGGAACTCCCGTATATACAGTTCTTGTGAAAAGTTACCTTCACTCATTGTTCGAAATACAGTTAACCCTCATTAACACGAATTCCAAGGGACCGAAATAATCGGAGTTCCTGTTATAAAAATGCGTGTATCCGAGTATTATAAATGTCCACAGTACCGTAATCCCTTGCCGGGACCGAAGCTTTGTTCGTGTTACGGCGAAATTCGAGTTTAGCGAGTTCCTGCTAACGAGGATTTACTATTGTATATTTCAATTTGTTATTGTAATATTTGCAACTACCACTATCGTAATGGTGTATGTTGATATAATATTGTATTGTGTTGATATAATATTTTATATTGCTGTTATAATATTTTAAATCTCAGAAATATTTTGCTGTTGGTAATTATTAGTTGCTAGAATAATTTTGGGGAATTGAACATTAATATACCTTATTCTCCTCCTCAGCAAATTTGATTTGCATGTATGCTGCAGCAAATGAAATACATTAAGCTTTCAATGTTTATTGAATCTATTATTATATTCTAAATCTGAGAGAGAATTAATATTATACGTCCCCTATTAACAATCATGTGCAGGTACCTTTGAGATCTCCTTCCTCGAGATATTCCAGTCACAGTGACGTTACGAAAATAGCATACTTCAGAGGACGGAAGTCGTAAGAAATCGAAAAAGGAAACGAATTTCATTTAACAATTGGTGATTGCACAGGGTCTAAATAAGCAAAAAATCTGTAGGCACTATACATTATGCTCGTGCGTCGCTTGTCTCGAGTTAGCATTGGAATGTATTTAAATATGTTATTTGCCCATCCAATAGTGTAACAGTTCCCTGCTATGCCGCTCAACCCCCTCATCTCCCAGTCAGTCGAACCTCATTTCCCTCTACCACAAAACGTCCCTACGCCCGGCCGCCCGCCCACTCACCCTTTCGACCACTCTCACATTCGCCCACCCTCCCACACGATCCAACCCGCCCACCCGACCCGCCGCCCGGACTGCCGTCCGGCCGATCGACCGACCGACCGACCGACCAACCGACCGACTGACCGACCGACCGACCGACCGACCGACCGGCTGGCCGACCGACCGACCGACTGACCGACCGACCGACCGACCGACCGACCGACCGACCGACCGACCGACCGACCGACCGACCGACCGACCGACCGACCGACCGACTGACCGACTGACCGACCGACCGACCGACCGACCGACCGACCGACCGACCGACCGACCGACCGACCGACCGACCGACCGACCGACCGACCGACCGACCGACCGACTGACTGGCCGACCGGCCGGCCGACCGACCGACCGACCGACCGACTCACCCACCCACCGACCGACCGACCGACCCACCGACCCACCGACCGAACTGTACCCAAACACTGTCCGCGTCTCGAACGGGTATTCTTCGCATTTTGATTACGTTCGCCCCGGCATTTTAATTAGTTCCGTCTCTGGCATAAAAATTAAGCCATTCAACGCGAATCGCACCCCACGGACAGCCTGCGTTCCTTTACAGCAGAGTCCACTCCCTCTCGGACCACCCGTGCATTGGTGTTCAAAAGTCCGTGAATCCTGAGGTGGCAGCGAGACAGCGGAGGCCGAGGCGCCCGTGGGACGGTCCGTCGAAACTCGAGCTGCAGCTGGAGCGGGGCCCGGAATCCGCATGAAAGTTTCAAGTTTTAATAACGAGCGACGTGGGGCGGGGTGCGGGGCGGGGTGCGGGGCGCGCGGCGCGGGGCGGGGCGCGGGGCGGGGCGCGGGGCGGGGCGCGGGGCGCGGGGCGCGGGGCGCGGGGCGCGGGGCGCGGGGCGGGGTGGGACGGGGTGCGGGGCGGTGTGCGGGGCGGGCGCGCGGGGCGCGGGCGCGCGCGGGACCGACAAGAGAACACGGTTGAAACAGCGTCCGAGCGCCGTCTAAAGGCATGAGAATAGAATGTGACTGGAAATGGACAAAGAGAAACAGAAGGAAGGAAGGAAAGCTGGAGGATGAGGGATATGAAGTGACGAAGCTACTAGGAATAATAAAGGCAGAAATAGAATACGCGTGCTGTTGGACTGCATATATTCACACACAATAGAATACAACGTGAGTGAGATTATGAAACACTTCAAGAAAAAGAGAAGCACGAAAAACGTTCGCAATTATATATGACAAAAAGATCGTAATATGTACTCGTAGTTACGTAAGACTTAACGGAACTGATTTATTCGATATGTTTTATATATTGGGATATAAAAGAGATCTCTGAATTCTTGCAAAGGCAAATCAAGATGAACCAATTGAAAGGGAACTGAGTAATAAGAACAAAATAGTAGACAAAATACCTATTGTATAGATATCAGATGGGGGCGGAGTGTGTGAAAAAACTGTGACTAGTGTGAAATTCTTTCGTCTCTTCTGATCTTTTTACTATTGTGGATACTATTTCAACAAACATCTGATACTACGACACGGATTATTTATACTGCTATTGTTAATATTGTTATTTCTGCCGTTGCCCTTTTATGCTCACAAATTATTTTAATGTTAACTAATTTATTAAATTTACTTCCAATTTAATCATGGGTTCGACATGCAACATATTACTCTTTACCTGTTGCACGTGGATGTGTCATTCTATACAGAATCACAATTCCTGCAACTACTATTGATTGAAACTAATTATTCGGTTGATGGCAGCTAATATAAATTGTCAGCCTTTTCCAACAATAAAAATTTCACATTTATTCTTATAACATATATATTAGAATTCTATTGATCTCATCAGAATTAATTCTTCTAAGCAGAACATTAAAACACCGTACGGGTTTGAATATAGTTCCAGAACTTACAACAATATCTCGATAGATGGCTTCTCGGCTGACTAGCAGAATGTTGTCCATGGAATCCTTGTCATACCAATTCTTGCGTCCTTGTCTAAATTAAAATTTTTCCAGAATGTTCTCAATGATTTGCTATTAATAGTACTTAATATTTCCCACCAAATGAATACGCGGTCGCGACTTTCCCTATCTGTGTTTCGTATGAAACACCTACTCGCGACTGACTATATTCAGCTACTGATTGAAAAATCCTTCCATTTACGGAGCTACCCTAATACACACTCCCTCGAAACACGGAGTCCATTTTAATTCGAAATTCCTAGTACATTAATAAAATTTCCAATTATAATTGAATGCTACAATTTAAACCATACCAAGCTCTCAAACTAATCATAAATTCCCGCCTCACTATCATTTAAATAATACCCAACCTAGGCTGGAAATCCATTCGCACCTCACCAACCGCTTACGTGCTTGCTTCAATATTTTTCTAGAGAGTGGTTCCTGTCACAAGATCACGACTTTCACTTCCCTCTGTACACCTTTTGCATAAAATGTGTTCAGGGCCGTGTCTATCAGCACAGCGCTATGACACCAAGCATGGGATATTACATTTTGTTGATCGGTTGTCCTAACAACGCGTATTCTTTGACTTCGAATTAGCATACAATGTCATTATTCCTGACGCTGGATGCTGATTTTTTCATTCAACTGAACCCAGGGTACTTGGCTTACCACACTAGAAAGAAAAATTTAATAGTCTGGACTTCAAGACAGAAATGCGGTGATACAAATGAGTTACAATCAAATCAATAAAAATACTGGGACTGTTGTATTGTGAAGGTAGGTTATACCGAGTCGAGAGACATGGACTTACTCTCAAGTAATGTACTTGTAATAATTCAGTAAAACTAATTATTATCATTATTATTATTATTACACACATAAAAATTAAATTAAAATTACATCTAGCCATGCTGCAATTTTTTGAATGAAAACGTTCATCAAAACTTAAAATCAATTATTAATTTTTAAATTAAAGTTTAAGAAGAAAGTGTAATGAGACTGGATGTGCAAGCAACACAACGGCAAAAATCTTACGTATCATACGGGTAGATCTACCAGTTAGAGAGAAAACTGTGCCTGGGCGGCAAGCAGGCGGGCAGCCAGTATGCGGGCTGGGAGGGCGAGCAAGCAAGTAAGCAAGGGAGCGTGGTGGGTGGGTGGGGTGGGAGGTTGCGCTCTCGTGCGAGTGGACCTTTTGTTCCGCTGCTCGTCAGCGGCGCCGCGCCGGCTGCAGCGCCAGTGAGACTCGTCCGAGACGAGTTTCTGCGTGTTATTCTCAACCCCTCCGCCCTCTCCACCGCGCCCCGCCCTGCACGCCATCCCCAGCGCGGTGTCATTGTTCCGACTTGCCACGCCCCCCCTGACTCCTCTCTACGACTCAAAACGCTACGCCACCCAATATCCAAACTGCCCCACTTCGTTTTCGCCTCACGTCGTCTCCGCCTCACTACTCCTCCGCCTCCACCTCACTTCCCCTCCCCTCACTTCGCCTCCGCCTCACTTCCCCTCCCCTTACTTCGCCTCCGCCTCACTTTGCCTCCACTCACTTCGCCTCCGCCTCATTTCCCCTCCCCTCACTTCGCCTCCGCCTCACTTCGCCTCGACTCACTGCGCCTCGCCTCACTTCCCCCACTTCGCCTCCGCCTCACTTCCCCTCCCCTCACTTCGCCTCCACCTCACTTCCCCTCCCCTCACTTCACCTCCGCCTCACTTCGCCTCCGCCTCACTTCGCCTCCCCTCACTCCGCCTCCGCCTCACTTCGCCTCCCTTCACTTCACCTCCGCCTTACTTCACCTCCACCTCACTTCGCCTCCCCTCACTTCGCCTCCACCTCACTTCGCCTCCCCTCACTTCACCTCCGCCTTACTTCACCTCCACCTCACTTCGCCTCCGCCTCACTTCCCCTCCTCTCACTTCGCCTCCACCTCACTTCACCTCGACCCGCCTTGCTCCGCCTCGTCTCATCCCGCACCGTCTGGATACGCCTGGCATCGCCTCCTCCTCCTTTTCCCGCCTCGCGTCGGCCCGCCTCGCCCCACCTCGCCCCGCCTCACTCCGCTTCACCTCACGCCATCGCTCTGCACCCCAACTCTACTCCGCCCAACCCCCAAACTGTCTCACTTCGCCTCCCCCTCACTTCGCCTCTATCCGCTTTGCCTCGCCTTGTCCCACCTTGCTCCTTTTGGCCTCGCCCCGTCTCTGTCCGTCCCGCCCCGCCCCGCCCTGCCCCGCCTTGCCGTGTCATGCCCAGCCTCGCCCCGCTTCGCCTCACGTTGTCTTTACAACTTCTAACCCTACCCCGCCCCACCCCTAACCGCCTCACCCCCTCGCTTTGCCTCGTTCCGCGCTACACCCCTGCCCCGTCCAGCCAATCTGATCCCCGCTCGAGTCGTCGCACCTCATCCCTGTCCGCACGGTCTCCGTCATTTTTAGCCCTGCCCCATCCGGCCTCACCCGTTCCACTCCGTCCCATTCAGTCCCTCTCCATCCCCTTCTCACGGCTCCTCCATCCCATCCCATGTTGCTTCGCTCCCCACCCTCACTGTGACTCCTTTCCGCTCTGTCGCGTTCCCATCCAACCCAAGCGCGCCCCTACCATTCTCTGTCTTTCTAACTCCTACCAGTCGCTGCTCCCTCCCTCTATCTGTCCCTCTGTCTCCCTCTCTGTCCCTCTCTCTGTCTCTTTCTGTCTCTCTGTCTCTTACTGTCTCTCTCACTGTCTCCCTCACTGTCTCCCTCACTGTCTCCCTCACTGTCTCCCTCACTGTCTCCCTCACTGTCTCCCTCACTGTCTCCCTCACTGTCTCCCTCACTGTCTCCCTCACCGTCTCCCTCACTGTCTCTCTCTGACTTTCTCTATCTCTGTCTCTCTTTCACTCTCCCTGTCTCTTCTGTCTGCCACTCCTCATTCCTCCCGGTTCCTCAGTAGCCTCCTCCTTCCATCTCTTAAACTCCCTCCTGCTTTTCGTCTCCACCCCGCACATCTTTTTTCATGTATGTTCTCTGTGCAGTGAACAGATTTCAGGATCGGGAAAGAGATTAGTGTTGCGAAAATACACCAAATATGCCCGTTGCATGTATTCTCTACTTCAAAAGAAGCATTTTCACAGGTAAAAAAATAAAACATTCTGGGAAAGAAATATAATGCGTATACTCAATCCTGTATTAGCTTTTTTCAAGTTTCATGTTTCCTTTGAATGCATTTTTATCGGAGTCATCCCATTATTACTTTCAGCATTACGTTTCTTTTTCATACAAAATGAAGTTCCTGAGAGATTCATCCCTTTCCCCTATCATTTTATTCGAGTATATATGCATATAATTTCATCTCTGTCGTTGCCTTCACGTTTTTTTCTCGTTTGTGCATCTCAGCTAGTTTATTCACTACTGATAGTTACGTAGTTCCAGGTAGCAGGCTTTATCACGTTTGCCACGCTCCCATTTCCAGTATTTTGACTCAGCGCTCAGAGTTCCAATTCACTTCGTGGAACCTGTGTGGCCTCTGCTTCTGTGTGTGTTCGCGGTTGGCTACGGAGGCTTTGGATAGCGCTTCGCGCTTCCCCTAGCAGCAGAGAGAGCTCCATCACGGTTTCGCGCACTCGAGCGCTGGTCGGTGGCAGCGAGGGTGGCGGTGGCACAGCCGGACAAAACGCATTCGATTATCGATCGCTCTGGACGGCTTTCTTTCGCAGTCTCGGAGGGCCAGCGCGCTCCTTATCTGCCAGTGAAATCTATGTTGGTCCCCATAAAAGATTGCGTGTATCGATACCGCTCATTCTTGGCTGTTCTCGGCAGAATCGGCGGAGCGTGCTCGGTTTGTAATTTTGCTAGTGAGACGTACCGTGAGTTCTCGTTCAGTAGAAACAGATTTTAATACAAATAACAACAATTTTAACACAATAATATAAAACCGATTTTTTAAAATGAGATCACTTCCGTGCTCGTGCAGTTTCAATTATGCAACCATTCAATGACCTGCAATAGGCTTGATGCAATTGAATTTTAATTCCGTTGTCGTCGTAGAGCATGCAACGTTGGTTTGTACACATACTTCAGCTACCCCTCCATTGCGAATGGAATAAATAATGTATTTATTAAGTTACTGGCATGAAAGGTGAATATAAACGAAATGGAATGACTCGCACATTGTAGGTGTTTAAGATGTTTAATAGAAACGCGTGAGCAATAAACATTGGCGAGGGATCCGGTGACTCGTCCAGCATTTATTATTCATCGATTTTTTCGTCTACCGATGGCGAATGGCGGTCATCAATAATGGGTGTAGTATCGGTACCGTTCATTCTCCATTCTGACAGTGCCAGAACTAGCATTCTTGGACACAGCGGACTCGGCGCACTGGTTTCGCCGCCGAGAACGATAGTAATTGATCGTCTTTCTGTTTTAATTTGATGGTGTTGGTTTTGGTGTTGACTAGAAACCTTTTTAGTTTTACGCTGTGTCCAGTCGTACTTTGGATATTCGCATTTTTGTTGCGGACTTTTGTCAATTTAAATCTGTCTTCTCTTGTATTTATTTTTTCGGTTCTTCAGAAAAAATATCTCGTAAAGATTTGAAGTACATGCGCGTACATATTTCTAAAGCATAGACTGCAGACATTTCTCAAAGTGAAGCTTATGACAATTTATACATGTCTGGTAACTATGTTGTGACACAATGAACGCTGAACAATGAAGGAAAAAAGCTCAATATTGGCATTGTCAGTGAGTAGATAGACCTCTAAGAGGTTTTATACCTGCTCAACAGCAGTGAAGAATGAATGGTCTTCGAATTAGGGGCGCGTCGTGAATTTACTGAAGATGACTGAAAACCGAGACAAAAGATTCAGATTAATGTACACTGCTATATTAAAAAATATTTTCAAATCCATGTATTTTTTAAGAAAAGGCATTTTGATTTCTTTGCTTCACTGAAAATTACGTAAAACTTTAAACATGTCGCAGGTAAGTAAATGTTTTTAATTTAATGGGTAATTATTACGCTTATAAATCTTATAACCAGACACTATGCAGCTTGTTCAAAAGTCTTTAAGTTATTCCAAACCCTACGCCTTGGTCCATTTTAACCTCTCGAATTCTGGTGACCATACATGGTGTCGCCTTTGCACGAAAGCTGCGGGAAAGAGGCTATAAGGTACAGAAAAGGAAAAAAACTGAAGAGGGGAAAAATCTTACGCCAGAAAACGAATTTACTAAACTCGTAAAGTATTTATTTCCTGTCCTGGACGTCACATTTTCTCCTTCCAGATTTTGACTTCTTCAGATCGTGTTATGAAACAGTGCTACAAAAGATCGTCCGCCATCTCACTTCTGCGCTTTTTCCTCGGACACCCACTCCGATTTGTACCGTAATGTGCTCATTACGGTATTTAATGGTATTTAATAATCTTATATTATTATAACCGAATATTTAATAATCTTATTTAATTATAATAACAAAAAATAAATGATAATAAAGCATTTGACTACCTCGACGTTCCTGTGATTTCTAAAGAGATCCGTGCCCACTTTCGTCACCTGTGGGGTCCTATGGGCTCTAATTGTGGTCATCAAAATAAGGCCGGTCAAACAGTTTGTGCTTAAACTAAACGTAATGCATTGTATGTATATACCTTGTACGCGAAGAAATGACCCTCCATAAAACGTTAATTACAAAAGGGAACTAAAAAAACGTCCCTAGTTTCCCAGAGCATATCTCAGGAAACCTCGCGAATTCTAGGAAATGCATTTCTTCCGAAGAGAACAAATTAAACTTACCCGGCTCGGAAGGACAGAAACTCATGTAGCGTAAAAGAAAAGCTGTTCTCGAGCCACAGAGTGTGATTCCCAAACGCGGATGACAAATCTTAGTCTGGGGCTTATATGGTTGTCTTTTATGTGGAAAGTTTCATTTATTGATGGTTTGAAAGTATAGTATTGTCCTTAGCGAATTTGTACTTTGTACCTGATAATCAGTTTTCGACGGCTTAGCTATTAACTTCAAATCTGTCGTCTGGGTGCCACAACATAGGCCGTTGTAGAAACTTAGCTGTCACGGAGACGCCGCGTTCTAGGCGTTCTAGGCTAGAATGTTTGGATTGACATGCAGCCACCTTTCAAAGGGGAACTATGCTTAGGATGCGGAATTTTCCGAAACTCCAATTTTCTGTTGACACCGACCGAAGATGCCTTTGCTTCCACAGATCGTTGTAGAAGGTTCCGTTAATGTATCGGCATCTGGAAACGCATTTGGAATTCAAATAATATTTATTGAGATTGAACGCCTTTTAGTGCCACATTTTAACATACTCAACAACACCGCCGGGGAATGAACCATTGAACAGTTTTTCAGACGACTCACATTAGATTGCAACACGTATCGCACCGTAATCCATATTTTGAAACAAAACACATCCTTAGCGTATAGTCAATCTGAGAAGCAAATTTTCCCACTGTTACCATCCCTATTGTTTTCTCCACACGCAATTGCACAGATGTGTCAACCAGTCCACCCAGAGCATTCCAGACGCACAAAACAAACGGTACACAATGCAACGCTCCAGAGACCACGGCATACGTTCCCCTACCGGCGGGAATAATTAACGGGCAATACATGCCGGTGCTGATACCTCACGCGCGGCCGTGCGCTATCGAGTATTCCATCACGGAGGTCATAAATCAGATGTGAATTATCCGTAGGAAGCGCTGCTGTCAACTCTGTGGTGGTAAGCCCATCGGGAATAAATTCATCGCGTGTGGTTGGTACGCATGCGTACATGGCCGATCGAGACGTTCCACATGAGTGCACACACTTTTTACGGACGATTAATTAAATATGTTATCCCTCAATAATGCTGATTAAATATGCTGCCGTGAACTTGTTTTAACGGATTGAAATCGTTTCAGTGGTTGCGTGTCGGCGTGATTTAGTTCGGGTCTGTTGCAACTCGGTGAAGTTTGTGTGCGTACAAGTGTACAAGAAGAGGAAGATAAATAAATGAAATTCTTAATGCTACACTTGAAGTAAATAGTATATGTAGTTTCCTTTAATACGAAATATAAGTCAATTTTAAACCCATTTTTTCGACTTCAATTTGTTCAAATTCAGTTAGGTCTATTAATGAGAAGAGTTTTGTGCGTGGTAAAGGATGGGTTAAAGACACACTTCGTATAGAGAAGTAACCATAGAGAAGTAACTTCCTGAGGAGTAACTCAAGCTAAATGTTAAGTAGATAGTGACTTTTGTAACCACTAAGCCATTATTTAAATGAGCGTGAATACGAATATACCTTATGGCGCATGGAATTTACCTCGTATTACCTTATGGCGTAGAGTATCAACTGCATTCTAAAACTACATATCACCATACATGTAATTGCATTGATACATCCAAAGACAAGTTCCCCAATTTTCGTGTTCTCTCCATTCATTTTACAGATAATATTTTAGTAAGTAAACGTGCTAAATGTGTGAAATCCCTTTGCCATTTTAAAATTTCGAGATTTAGAGTGTTTTAATTTATTTTATTATTACCACTTATACTATTACCCATGTTTATGAAAAAATAAATTGTGATCCACTTGGTTGCTGTTTGGAGTGCAAAAACACATTCCGAATTATTTTTCTGTAGAAATGTTCACTGCGTCACTCTCGTCAAACGTCTCTACACGAGTTAAACGTGTCCTCCGATACAAACCTCCTGAATTTCACTGCACCGCGCACGTGGAAGTTGCGCAGATCGGGAGGATTACCATGACACCAGATCTAATTTGCATGACGCCAGGTTAGTCTGTATTTCAATTACGTGCCGAATCGAAGCTCTTGGGAGCCGATTGAAACCTGGCATTTCGTAAGAAGATTAGGTGGAAGTCGCTGGTAATTAATATTCATTGTTAGGTCGGAAATTATTCATGGCATTATCGGAGCTTAATCCTTCTCGTCGTTCGCGAAGCAAAGGACACCGAGAAAGAGAGGCCGCTAAGAGAGGAACTGAAGAGAATCCGAGTGATCGGTTTATTACGCAGACGAAACAACGTAGCCTCCTGCAGTTCATTACGCTGTTCCTTTTGTTGATGTTCATATACGCATATACGAATGTGGTAATCAAAATTATTTTGCTTAGTTCGCAGTGTAGTGATGCACTTAGGTAAAACGTGAGGATGAATTTGCAGCGTTGATCCTTGTTTTGGCCAATTCCATTAGTGTGGAAGAGCCTAATTATTTTCATATGCTTTTATCTCGTTGTTTTGTGCACATTTCTCAAATCTTCACATTGCCATCCAACAGAATAAAATTAATTTCATCAATTGATTATTCATGAAGCGCTTTTTACACTACTGATCACTGGCTCAGTTACATTGATCGAGATGATAGATTTGAGAAATTCTATTATATCTAATCGCATTGAAAACTATTCTTCTTCTTCTTCTTCTTCTTATTATTATTATTATTATTATTTCATCTTATAATTACTCTATAGAAATATTTTGGAAAAATTATTAATAGGTTTTAATACTTCAATTCAGAACCACAGAACAAATTAAATTAAAAAGGAATGTTTCGTTCATATTTCCGTTCTGTTATACTGTGTAAATAGATATATCTATTTACTCACAAACACTCTTACCAAGTAATTTACAAATTTCATGCTAATAATTACATAATTTTTGCAGAAATGTTGAGTAGGCTAATGTTTCAGTTTATAAGATATACATTCGAGGAATTATTGTATTTGGTGTGCATGCACTTAATGCAATTGCTAGAGTGTGCAGCAAAATAGATGTGTTCCGTGTCATATTCACATACGTAGATCTCTCACGTGCTACGGGGATGAGCATTGCTAGGCCGCAACATTCATCGTTCATTTCTCGCGAGCGAGACCGAGGAACCAAGGTACGTGAATATCGTAGCGTCACTTCCTTCCATACCCATTCTTCAAGGACATTACATTCCATCTGTAACGGCGAGCGCAAAGGTCACGTCTTGTGTTAGAGAATTCCGATAAGTGGGTGTTGGCGGATAGGATATGGTCCGAAATGCGCTTGAAATGTTGAATATTAACGATTGTTTGGCGCTTACCGAAAAGGAGTTCGTAGAACGATTCCTGTGGCCTGTAGTTTTCGTGTTTCCTTTGATCACTTCCAGACGAATTCCAAAGGACCAACCTATTCAAGAGGGCACAAACCGCACGTGATCTTCCCTTCCCATCCATCGCCTCTAACATAGACTGGGACATAGTGGGGGAGTATTTCCAAAGTCCATCTCTCGAATAAACGCGTATAATAGGAGAAGGATATTTCTCCAATTATAAACCTGACTCTGAACACTACTTTAGAAAAAGCTATAATTCCAAAGAATACCAAAGATACATCCATCGCTCAAACAAACCCCTTAAATGTCAATTGGAAAACATACCTCGGGCCTCTTTCACTACTGGAACGTAGTTCTCGATGAAGGGGGAAGTACCTTTAACTGTAACTAAAATTCAGAGCCTTGTCTTTAAAGCGTAGTAGATGCGTCATTCTCCGACGTGCATTCCTGCGCCGCGTGCCGCCTGGCATGGAGATCAGAAGGCCATGGAATCGAGCAATTCCTTTCTGTACAAATAGTACACGACTGAGTACGCGTTTCTTACTTTCTTCTTCTAATTGTAGCACAACTACTTTATAACAATCTATGACTATAAGGACATATTCCTCCAAAAATCGAACTAATGTCGATAATCTGGCAGAATGAAGCGCTTCCCTACCACTAGTAACGTAGTTCTATAAATTCACACTATAGTTCTATAGATTAAATTAAAGTTCTATAAATTAGTTCTTAAATTAACTTCAGTTCTATAAATTAAATTCATTGTTGCCGTTGGAAAGAGACACAAAGAGGTGTTTCACCAAGCTGCATGTGCCATATAGCCCGTAGCATGTGGCACAAGGTGTGCATATTGCAAGGTCGCGGCGTCCATCCCTAATTCTGGAGATTCGTGGACATTTCTAATGAACTAACCGACTTATATTACAACCAATGTACTTCAGATAATTCCTATAATTTCAAACAGAAAGTCATTTAAGTGCCAAGAGAAAGTATAGATCCAACTGTCGTCGACCAGACACACAAAATTGCATATGAAAATCACTCTAACAAAAATATCTCAACTCAAGCCTAGTTTACGATACCTTTATAAGTAAGGAATGTTCAGTTGAGAGATTTTTATAGCATTTCTTTTTTGCACGAATAATTTACGATTGCGTGGACATTTCAAAACAGCTAATGGCCTCGTAATACAATCATTGTACTTTAGAAAAATCCCAATATTTAAAAGAGAAAGTCAAGTAAGTGCATATACAACTGTTGTCGATCAGACACATTTAATTTGAGATAAAACCCACTCCTCTACCAAAAATGTCGTAACGTCAACGTCGTTCCCGATGGGGTGGCGAGACCTTCATCTGTAAATAAAACTCAGTGTTGCCGACAGAAATAGTGATTCTCCAGTATGCATGCCCGTGGCCCGTTTCTAATGTAGACGATCGTAGTACACCATTGTATTTTAGAAAAATCCTATAATTTCAAAGAGAAATTCATATAAGTGTGAACATTTTAGGAGATGTTAATATTGAACTGTCGGCGATGAGACACATTTAATTTCAGATGAAAATCACACTTTTATCAATAATCTCACAACTGAAATGGAGTGGCGGGGGTATCTTCATGTGTAAATGAAACTATTGCCGGAAAGATTCCCTAGCGTGCGGGTCCGAGA
This sequence comes from Teleogryllus occipitalis, assembly GCA_011170035.1. Lineage (NCBI taxonomy): Eukaryota > Metazoa > Arthropoda > Insecta > Orthoptera > Gryllidae > Teleogryllus > Teleogryllus occipitalis. The sequence continues at coordinate 141,856 of BLKR01001829.1, read as the reverse complement.
CATGTGACGCCAAGCGATCAGATCGCAAGGCCACGGCACCAATCGCTAATTCCCCAGATTTTTGTAGCAGTTTTTTTGCACGAATAATTTACGATTGTATTCACGTTTCTAAAGAGCTAATCGACTCATATTAAAACCATTGAGCATCAGAAAAATCTTATAATTCCAAAGATAAAACAGTGCAAAGAGTAAGTATATGCATCCGACGTCGATCGAAAACATACAATTGAAGATGAAAATTACTTCTCTGCCAATAATATTACAACTGAAATGTAGTTCACGGAAAAGAGGCGGGTACTTCATCAGCAAATAGTGTTTAGTAGAGAAGGGTGTTTCTTCAGGGTGCATGTCCGAGGAAAATGGTGTCCGAGATGCAGATCTTAAGGCGGCAGCGTTCATCGCTAATTCCCGAGATTCTTTATTGCAGTCCTTTCCTGTGCGAAAAATTTTCGATTGGGATTTCTTTTCATATTTCAAAACGATATTTATTATTATCATCATTCTTGATGTTTTGGAATGTCAGTAGAAGACTAGTTAAATCCAGATAAATCACTGCAAAAAATGTTCTTTCTGATCATTAAAATTGGTGTTTCCTGGTGTGACCTCTGTGTCAGGACCATGTATCGCTGTAGTTATGCCTCTTATCCCTCACTGCCACCCCTCTGCCTCTCCTCTCCCCGCAACAGTCTTCACATCGTGAAGGCCACCTTCCCTGATGGCGAGAGAGGCAAAGGCAAGAAAAAAAGTCAGTCTATTTTTATATTCAAATTTCTATCAAAATACTAACTTATGGCACATCTTTTATTCCTTTTTTCATGATATATCCATTCTTGGAGAGAAAAATATAGAGTTCCACACTTAAAAAATCAAACAATACATTTTTCGAAAATTAAAACATTATTGGCAATTTCTGTACGGCATGTTACTTGCCCCATGATTACGCATTGTTCAGCGAACACTGCATATCGATATCCTGAACCGTTTCGAACTTATGGGGGTGGCCCCTAGTTAGTGGGACACCCAGTATATCAGACGAAAATCACACCTCTGCCAATATCACAACTCAGACGTAGTTTACGAAAGAGTGGTGGAGGATCTTCACCTGTAACTAAAAGTAAGTGTCGCCGGCAGAGATAAGTGATTCTCCAGCGGGTGGCGCGTTAGCCAGACGTGCATATGTCAAGGCCGCGGCGACACCCCTTCGCAAATTTCCCCGAGATTCTTTATTGCAGTTCTGTCCTGTGCGAATAATTTCCGATTGCGTGGACATTTCTAAATAGCTAACAGTCTTGTAATGTAATCATTTTACTTTAGAAAAATCTTATAATTCATGTAAGAGCAAAAAGTAAGTACAATCAAACACGTATATCAGCTGAAAATCACATCTCTGCCACTATCACAACTCAGACGCAGTTTACGAAAGAGTGGGTGGGGGAGTAGCTTCACCTGTAACTAAAAGTGAGTGTTGCCAGGAGGGAGAAGTGATTCTCCAGCGAGTGGCGCGTGGGGGTGGCAAGGCCGCGGCGCCACCCGTCACTAATTCCCCCGAGATTCTTAATTGCAAATCTTTCCTATGCGAATGATTTTCGATTGCGTGGACATTTGTAAATAGCTAACTGTCTCGTAATGTAATCACTTTACTTTAGAAAAATCTTTCATTCTAAAGAGAAAATCATGTAAGAGCAAATAGTAAGTACATTCAAACACAGTATCGGATGAAAATCGCATCTCTACAAATATAGAAGTTATGGGGGCGGCCCGTAGTTCCTGGTATACTCGGTATATCAGATGAAAATCACATCTCTGCCAATATCAGAACTCAGACGCCGTTTACGAAAGAGTGGGCGAGCATCTTCACCTGTAACTAAAAGTGAGTGTGGCCGGCAGAGGGAAGTGATTCTCCAGCGAGTGGCGCGGGGCGCGTGGCGTGGCGCGGGGCGCGTGGCGCGGGGCGTGCGGGTGGCAAGGCCGCGCGGCGCCCGCCGCTAATTCCCGAGCGCGCGGGGGGGGAGGGGGCGTGGGCGAGGGCCGGGCTATTTTTAGCGGCTGCTGGGGGCGGGACCCGGTCGCGCACTCCTGCTGCGCTGCGTGCGTGGGGATGCGTGAGCTGCGCGGTCCCGCGTGCGCCGAAGCCACGCGCAGCCGTGACGTCACGGCCACTCGCAAAGGGGTTTTGTGGACGCGTTACGAAACAATCGGCCCTGCAACAGAGGGCGTAGGATGAATTGTTTCGCTGGGAATGGCCTTTAAGGGAGGGAGTGGGTTGATCGGAATGAAATGGGATTTTAGAAGGTTCATATTTTCAGTCAAAGGGCAGGAGGTAACTCCAGGGAGTGAGTTTCTGTGCTCGTGAACTGCTGTGGTCGTTAGTCTTCCTTCATGGTGCTGTTCTTCCATCGCTAGATCGACCTACATGTCGGAACTACGGGTTTCTGTCTTTCCGGTGTCTCCCCCATCAGCCTGAAGAAGCTCGCAGCTCGAGATTGATCTCCGGATGTGTGTGGTTGTGTGTGTGCGTGTAATGTGGGGATGTTTAACGGATGAGGAAGAGAAGAGCGCGCGGTGGGTGGTTCATTCAGGTACTACTCCAGCATTCGCTTTATACCGATCGAAGAATCTACGGAAAACTATTATATGTATTAATTAACATAATAGTTTTATTAATATAACTTATATTTATGAATTGTCTTAAGATTGTGTCTGACAATTTCTGATAAGTGAAAATAAAAGTTACACACGTTTGCTTTATTTACGTCAGAATAAACTTTTAGATTTGTTTAAACGTTTAGATTTTCAATAAAAAATATTAGGTTTGGAGTACAAAATCAATTTAATGTGCATTAACTTCACATGGTTTAATTTCAAAAACATTTATTGTTTTTAATTCTTGGTAAAATTGTTTTCGTGAATTTTTTCTTGTTCGTTGCGAATAAATTGGACCCGGCCTCGTATGCGGTTACGATTTGTCAGATTTCGAATTTTATTAAAATTGTATTGCTGGTGTCAAATGTTCTCACTAAGGGTTGTAGCTACTGTGTGGCAGATATTTGTGAGTTTAAATAGTTGAACGAGAACATTGACTGATCAGTTTCTCGCAATAGAACCATGGTGACCATTTCATTAAGTAACTCACTAACATTCATAGGTTGCTGTCCGGTGATCTAACGTTTTCAAACACACCAAAAGCATAATTAATAGTTGATATACCACACTTACAAGCTGCTTTATGGGAGTTCGTGCTTGACACAGCAATCGACGTAACTACAGTGGTAGGGAAGGAAAATGAAAGTTTTCCGTGCTGACTGCGGTCTACTTATAACGTAATAGTAGCGCTATGACATTTAACTGCCATTGATAAATGAAAACAAAGAACAAAGTATTGGAGCAGCTGCGGTCTCTATAATTCAGAGCTGCTGTTATTTTTTTCAAGGTAATGAAACAAATAGTATCGAAAAAATCGCCTGAACTCAGATTCTCGCGCCCTACGAAACAAGGTGATCGTGCAGTTGCAACGCTCATTCAGCCACAAAGAAAGACATGGAAAGTTACGAAAGGAAGGGATTCAACGAAAGGGAAGCATGGTATGGCACGCTTTTAGGGTACTGTTTCAATTGGAAATCGCTGAGTTGCACATACACGTTCGGAGTTCGTGACATCTTACCAGTTCGTGTTTTCGTGACTGGGGGGTCTATCAGAACTCCGAAGGTGCTCAGAGACGTTCGGTGTTGAGCGACTGTTTGTTACACCTTCCCTTCAGAGGACTGAATACAGAACAGAGTTCCTCGTCCGGACCTTCAGAAATATGTGAGGAATGTTCATCCTGAAGAAAATCTGGACCCAATGACTTTTGTTTACGCGCGAGTTGTGACCACCGGCGCTTGTCTTTGCTAGAGAGTAGATGCGTGAAACACATATGTGCTCGTCTACGCTTACAGCTGGTGTAAAAGAAGCCATTAATACTTAATACCCCACGCCTACTAAACCGCATGGGCATGCGTGAATTAGTATGATATCGCTATGCTAATAGTTCTTCAGCCACAACAAAAAGGAAGGAAATAAAAATAAAGGAATGAAGGAAATGGAAGGAAAGAAAGAAAGTAAATGCTAGGGGAAGAATTGTATGAAGTTCATAACCAATTACAGAGCTTAATTCCAAACTGACGTATCTATTTGTCAGTCCTCTAGTTGTACGTTTCAATATATTCTTAAGGCAGTTCTCCATCACGCTGCGGAATTTTGTGTTCAAAATTTGTTTCTGCTATATTAAATGTTATCCGAAAACTGTTGAAATTTATTTTTCATTCTAAAGCTAAATGTGCGTAATTCCCGACATATAAACAATTTTTTGGAGATACGTCACTTCAGGAATAAGGTCTTCCATTGTATAAGATAGTAGAGTTTTCTTCCATATCTTAACTCTTCAAACCCGAGATATACAAGTTAGCGTGCTGTTGGCACATTAGGGGCCAAATTAATTCAAAATTAGAATTACTTTCATTTGAATACAATAAATTATAACAACTCATTGATCCGCATTAACAGCAAAGAGTGGTTGTAATTGATTGTTTTCCCTGTTCGACGCCAAATTTGAATTAATTTGGCCGCCTGTGTGCCAACATAAATCACGTGCATTACGAAGGGGGATACTCTCTGGAACCCACGGTGTCTGGAGGAGAACACTAGCGGTAGGCTGCCCTGATCGGTAGTTTCCCATGATTTCTCCGATCAACGCCAGGCGAATGTCGGAGCAGTACCCTAACAAACGGGCCACGGACCGCGCGCGATCTTTCCTTCCTATTCTCCTATCCTCTCCCCTGAAGCACACACACACTAACATGCACTACACTACCACATATTCCGGGACACCGGTCGTGAGCTTAGAGCTTGTCCCAGCTGGAGCGGTGCCCCGCTGTTGGGGGAGTCCTGGTTAGGGGGAAACTCCGTTAGCCGACGGTAGGTCGGCGCCGGATCTCGCCATCTAGCGGGGGAAGATCACCGCCATCTCCAGAGGAAAAAACATTCACTACACTTACGGAACTAACGACAGCAGATGACGCGCCCGGAATCACCAACCAACCAACCAACCTGGAGACCACGATTTAAATTGACACGTTTTTTAAAATTAATATCCAGTGTTGTTATTTGAAATCGCTGCGCTAATGTAGAGGGTAGAAGCGCACCGCCGAGAGTTCATTGGTTCCGCGGCGCCGCGCCGTGCGCGGGCAGGGGATTCCCCTGACCTCGGCCGAAGCGGCCGCCGCCGCCGCCAGAGCGCGCGGTGAGCGCGAGGAGCGGCGTGGCGGGGGGCACCCCTATTGGCGGCCGCCGCCACTATCGATTCGTCTTCCGCGCGCGCGGAGGGCCCTCGCCTCGCCTCGCCTCGTAGGGCAGTAGGCCGCCCCGCGCCGGACGCTCTTGCCCATAGCCCCGAATGTGCTCGCAGACACGGATTCAGAGAGCGATTGTGTGAAGAATCTCGTCCGATATATCGGACGCCTGAATCGAGATCCTCGCGGCCCAACAAACAAGATTTTTTTTTTCATTGCGAAGAATTGCTAAATTATATTTTAGAAAGGTCAATGGATGTATTTGATGCCTCTCTGGATGGCTGAGCTGGAGAGAGCGTGTGCCGATTCAGCGCTTCGGTCCGAAGGGTTGCGTGTTCGAGTCCCGCTTCTTGTCCCCGCCACGTCGCGGCGTCGCGATCCTTGCACCGCATGTGCACGCATGATGGAGAGAAGCACGTATTCAGACAGCAATTGTGTGTGTTATTTTTATATTTCAAAAAATCTCCTCCCAAAACAATTGCCTGAACCCATATCCTCGTGGCCTAACAAACAAGAAGATATGCTAAATTATATTTTAGAAAGGTCAATAGATGTATTTGATGCCGGCCTGGATGGTTGAGGTGGCTGGAGCGTCTACCGACTCAGCGCCTCGGTCCGAAAGGTCGCGGGAGCGAGTCCCACCGTGGGCATGGTTGTTTGTCCCTTGTTCTTCATGTATGTGTGTTGTTGCGGAAGGCCTTGTGAGTCTACTGATCACAGTCCGAGGAGCCCGCATGTGTGTCAGAGTTTAGTGTACAGGTTAATATGTGTTCCCATGAGAGATATAATGAGTACCCGGCACGGATAGTCGAAATCGACATCCCCAGAAGCTGGACAAAGCCCCAGAAAGGAAAAATATTGATGAATTTAATCAACAATTGGATTTATCCAGCGTCAGTTAATTATAGTAATAAAATATTAACCCGAAAGAATTCAAGTAAATTATAAACTTCCAATAATAATAATAATAATAATAATAATAATAATAATAATAATAATAATAATAATAATAATAATAATAATAATAATAATAAAGGTGGGAATACATGAATACAATAGTATTATATTAAAGCAATAACATTAACAAAAAACTAATAATTTTTACAGCCTACACTCTTAGTATCTCATACGCTTAATGTTTCTTGGTAGAACTGTTTTTACAAAATCATACCAACTGAATCAATTGAACAGAGCCACTGTTCTTTTCCGCTGCCATTGACCATTCTACCTTTCTGTGGGCAGCGAAATGGAGCAAGAGCGTCGACGTGACTCCCCGTTCTCCTCCTCCTTGTGGCCGACGCCAAGGTCGCCGCTTACGACGGCGTTGGCGGCACTCCAGCCCTTTCCCCGCCCCGCCCCGCCCCCGCATTCGAAGGTGGATCTGGCGCAAATCGCCCGCCTCGCCTGGCTTTCCCTGTTTCCTTGTTTCGCAATCCTCGAAGCATCCCACCGGGAGCGGTGGCTCAGTGCATCAACTGATGTCACTGCTGTGCTTCTGACCGGGAGGTCCAACGTTCGAGTCCTGACGGCGGTAGGATTTTCGACACTAGCTTTTCAGCTAGGTCGAATTCAGTCGCTGTCTGGAGGAGAATTCTAGCGGCCGGCTGCTCTGAGCGGTAGTTTTCCGTGGTTTCTCCGATCAACACCAGGCAAATGCTGGAGCAGTACCCTAAAAAACGGGCCCCGGACCGCGCGCGATCTTTGCTTCCTCTTCCTTTTCCTATCCTCTCCCCTCACACACCCACACACATACGTACTACCATGCACTACACTACCACACATGTCGGGAGATCGGTCGGGGACTTAGAACTTGTCCCGACTAGGGTGGTATCCCACTGGTGGGAGATACCAGGTTAAGGAAAAACCACGTTAGCCGACGGTAGGTCGGGGCCGGATCTGGCCATCCAGTAGGAGAAGACCATCGCCACCTCCCGAGGAAAAACATGTAGTACACTTACGGGACTAATGACCATTAGTAGTTTACGCACCCGAAATCACTAACAATCAATCAATCAATCGAAACATCGTTTGATTATGGCACTATTTGTCAATCCACAGTCACTTTTTGTAAAAATAATCGCATTCTTGAGACCTTGCTAGATAATGGATATTTTGTCTTTCAATTGTTACTGACAGAGCAACTACTTGTGATCAAAGAAACCTTTACATCAGATAGTTGTTTTTAGAACACAAGTATGTATTACATTTGTCTTTATATGTCATTTCCCTTACTATTCTATTCTTTTCCCTTTGTTCAACACTGTTGATGTTAACAACTGGCCTCTCAAGTCCTACAAAATGTTGCTGAAAACTATACATTCCACTATCCTTGAGCCTTGCTAGATACTGTGCACATTCTTTGCTCTGAGGCAACAGTTCCCTCTTCAAGAATGCCACCGGGTGTAATAGTGTGCCTTGTTGCTTATTTAGGTTCATCTTCAGGATGTTACAGCACTGTTTTACTAGAATTCTTTTCATATTTGTTTGTGGAAAGTATGTGTTGATTGATTCCTTTCGCCTAATTTTGTCATCTTTTTTTGATTTCCCTTTTTTGTTCAACTTTCTATACTTTATCGTACATTCGTTTCCTCGTCTTGTTTTTACGGTATTTACAAATAGATGTTTCTCAGATGACCCTCCTTTCGAGTTCGTATGGCCTTCTTTAATGCTATTTCTTTTCAATACAAACAGTTGTCTCCTTACGAACCCAAATGTGCAAGTTGTTCGTGTTCTGTATCGCGTGATCTTCGTACCTTCATCATGTTTTCTTACAATAACTGTTCACTTGGATTCAGAAAATGATATTATTTTGTAATGGATTTCTAATACTGTCTAAATGTCTGTATTCTTCATGTCATCTTGTAGATTTTAAATTGGCTTTTAACTGTGAATATCAGATAAAACTAAGAAAGACTATTAGCCAAAACTTTTTTAATTTCATTTCGGGCAAAATAAATGTTTTTACACTGAGGTTTAACATTTCAATCACCAAAACACATAAAAGCAATGAAACATTCGCGTAATTCAACAATCACAACATCTATCAATTCGATCCTGCGTCAAGTTACTCTCTTCATTTGATACGCCTCACGTTTGACTCTTTGAAACGTTATCTAAGTAAACCCTAGGCATGGCTAACCTGCATCATCCGAAATTCTGTTCCCGGGGCTTCGCGGAGATGGCGACGACTAAACTAAAGCAAAGTGGTGCTAAGTCTCGCAGCAGAGCAAATGGGTCTGCCAGTAGCTGCAATCTGTAATTCTTAGCGCCGCCGCGGCAGCGCCCCTGCCGTCGCCGACCGTAACTTACGCTTCTCGACGGGGCGCAAACAATCGCCGTACGATAAACGGGCGTTCGTCGCGCTCCGCGGCTGCTCCCAGGGCTGCCAATCCACTCGTTTATTTGGTAGGGCACTGAGTGGGGATAAAACACTGTGATTCGTCGGTTTTAATGCATCGTTGTTGTTGTTGTTTGCTGAGGAATTTTTTTAAGATTGGGAGGCTGTTGGAAAAGTGATGAGCATGGTATAGAGATGTTGGTGGAAAAGAAAAGAAAAATAATGTTTGCTGAACATGGAAATCGAACGGATGTTTGATGGAGAATGGTGATGAAAGTGGCAGTGTGTTTGTGGTAGCTATGTCTGAAAGTTTCGTGTTTCTTGTTGATTTTAAATTTTATAGGCGCATAGATTTAGCTTTAACATATTTAATTAAATCATATGCCATCGATGGATCCATGGAATTCTAAGCCAACGTGTCTCAGTTATTATGTTTCTTTAAGTGAGTGTTCCTCAGCCATGAATTTTTATTTTAGTATTTGACGTTTTGAAAACATATAAGTTCATTTCTACAGAAATAAATCTCTTATTGAATCCATATATCGTTATAACATTCTGTTTACTCGTTGGAAGTGAACCAGAGAAGTAAAATAACAATCGTGTATTTCGAGTTATTTCTAGTCGAGCTAAAAGTGAGATATGCGTTTTTGTCAGGTTCGAAGTTTATGGAGACATTTACGCTAAACCATAAAAGCGCTCCACTTTTGAAGGTTGGACTGTATTTGCAATTCCATCTCCTGTTAACGTTGATAATTGGCAAGTTGAAAAAGAGAATTCGACTTCCGAGCCATTATTAATTGATATACGTAACTAAAAGCATTCTAGCTAGGTAATTTTCAAGAATAGTGTCATGCTATGCATGCAAATGTGCCAAAGGTAATTAACTGGCAATCTACAAAAAGAATGTTTGAATTAACCCCAATTTTACGACACCCTCCGATGCAATGCTCAATATCCACAACTTCCCAATCAAATTTGTAGATAGACTTAAAATAGTTTGTATTTTTCACAAGATGTTTATGCGTTGCATTGAGCATACATTGCGATCTCAAGAAAACGTAAGGCCCAACGATTATTTTTAAATGAAAGAAGAAGAGTACTACTTGCACTTCCAAATCAATACACCGGGAGCGGTAGCTCAGTGCATCAACTGATGTCACTGTAGCGCCTCTGACCGGGAGGTCCTAGGTTCCCACCCCCCACGGCGGCAGAATTTTCGACACTAGCTTTTCAGCTAGGACGAATTCAGTCGCTGTCTGGAGGAGAATTCTAGCGGCCGGCTGCTCTGATCGGTAGTTTTCCGTAGTTTCTCCGATCAACACCAGGCGAATACCGGAGCAGTACCCTACCAAACGGGCCACGGACCGCGCGCGATCTGTCCTTCCTCTTCCTTGTCCTATCCTCTCCCCTTACACATACACTTACACTAACATGCACTGCACACCCATATATTCCGGGAGATCGGTCGCGAGCTTAGAGCTTCTCCCGGCTGGGGCGGTGCCCCGCTGGTGGGAGAGTCCTGGTTAGGGGGAAACCCCACTAGCCGACGGTAGGTCGGTGCTGGATCTCGCCATCCAGCGGGGGCTGATAATCACCACCATCTCCGAGAAAAAAACATGCATTACACTAACGGTACTAATGATCAAAGCAGTTGACACGCCCGGAAACACGAAAAAATCAATCAATCAATCCAAATCAATACAGATGTTTCCGGAATGTTAAAACTACAATTCTTTCCTTTCATGTTTCTGAATCATTCTCACCAACTACATCCTCAGGCACGATATGCTTCATTTTCTTCCCTCGCCCGAGGTCGTGCCTTGTTCGTAGCTCGCCTTGCGCCATCGCTGCCGCGCCGTGCAGAGGGTTACAGGCCTCCGCCCCCTTGTGAAATATTCCCCGCGCTGGCAATACGTCAGGCGTTTACGTCTACCGGTGCTTCATAGTTTTACGCTCGACGAAAGGCGGAGCTTGTAGTATGACGGAGGAGGGGGGAACAGAAGGTGACGTTTCGCTACAAGGGCGCTACCTACCTTTTTATGTTTGGTCCTTGCCTCGATCGCTTCACTTCTGTTTGCCCTTTTAACGGCCTCCTGAGTAGACGTTTGGAAATGAGTGGTCAATAAACCGGAACGGTTTTGTGCACGAAGGAGTACGGATGCTCGTAAACTGAATTTCATTGCACACATTTATTATTAAAGGAAATTACATTTTCTAAAGTAACTAATAAATATTTTTGTGAGTTTTCATTGTAATGCGTAATAAACAATTTTTAAAAATATATTTGTGAGTTTGAGAAAACGTCAGACCTATTTAAAAAATCTTCAAGTGAAATTACTTTTACCGTCCTTTTTTTAATGACATCACTCATTTTATTTATAGTTCACGTAAAAATGTATTCTCTAGTTCCTGGTTGTGAAAAAGGGAAATTTCGCAAATTAGAACGACTTTGAAAATGAAATTTGTAAAGATGTTTAAAGTAACTTTCGTGCTTTAGATCGGAATGTTCATACTCGTTTTCTTTCATCAGTCAAATGACTAGACCTTCACGTCGATATTATAAAATTTTCAGAAACCAAAGTGAATCAAGACATTCAAAAACTCCAACTTCGTCCAGAAATTAATCGAAAACATTGCCCCTGAAAATACTGAGTTCCTTTCATAAGATAATCGATTCTACGATCATTTCTTCGTTACGTATGTCCCATATCGTGCCAATTAGCAACATTCGTCATACACAAGATCAAATGTTTCAAAACACAATCCTCCGAATAGCAACCGAAGACACATAGTTTTTTCAGAAAAGTAACCTTTCATTCCGACCTCTGTCTTAAAAGCAATAAAAGAAAAAAATGTTGACGCTGCCCACAATTTCTTCTTCCAACTACTAAATATAACCATCCTTCTACAATCGCAGTGTAGATAACACTCCTTATTTGATAATAAAAAGCATTTTCCCATTTCATTCCTTCTTCAAGTGCTCTTCCTTAAGTGCTTTCGATTAATAGAACGTAACTTCAGCAATTCATCGTATCTCGCAGTAATTCTCTGATGGTACTCGATGAGATTTCACGATCTTTAATTGTAAAAGCAGTAAATAAACCATTCATCATCTGCAGAGATAGAACGCTGCTTGATATATATTCTGGTAATAAATAAATTATATATAGAAAAAAACTAGTTTCCAAAGATATCAATCAACCTATTTGGTTTAAAGATTTAACAGTAGATTTTTTAACATTTCTCTAGCAATGGATAAGAGAATCGTAATAACATGTTTATAAAGTAGTTTGCTGTTAGTTAGCTAAGCAAGCTTGAACATTTTTGTACATTTTACACTCCTCACAAAACGTTGCATGTAGGGTTTTGAGATAGATGTCATAGCATTTTACAGGAATGAAATCTTGGAACAGTAAACTATTATATTTTGACTGCTGTATGAACATTATTAACCTTCCGGCGGGCGTGTGGCATCGCTCCAAGCTCTCTTTGTGCTTTTATTGTACTCAAAGGCAGTACGTCCATTTGATTGATTGATTGATTGTTAGTGATTCCGGGCGCGTCAACTACTATGGTCATTAGTCCCGTGAGTGTGGTGGGTGTTTCTGCTCGGGAGGTGGCGATGGTCTTTCGCCGTTGAATGGGCAGATACGGCACCGAGCCACCAGGGCTAGCGGAAGTTTCAGCTACAAGCTATTTTCCATCAGCGGGGCAACGCCCCAGCCAGGCCAAGTTCTAAGTTTCTGACCGGTCTCCCGGCATGTGCAGTAGTGTAGTGCGTTAGTGTAAGTGTGTGTGTAAGGGGAGAGGATAGGACAAGGAAGAGGAAGGAAAGATCTCGCGCGGTCCGTGGCCCGTTTGTTAGGTTACTGCTCCGGCATTTGCTTGGTGTTGATCGGAGAAACCACGGAAAACTACCGATCAGAGCAGCCGGCCGCTAGAATTCTCCTCCAGACAGCGACTGAATTCGACCCAGCTGAAAAGCTAGTGTCGAATATCCTGCCGCCGTCAGGACACGATCCTGGCGCCCAGGACCTCCCGGTCAAAGGCGCTGCAGTGACATCAGTTGATGCCCTGAGCCACCTCTCCCGTCCATTTGACATGACACAGCGGGCTTAAGCATTCTCACTTGGAAACATGCTAAAAGAAACGCAGGAATCTCCTTTCCTTTGCATTCTGCCTATCAGTCGTACGAAAATTTGAAGAAAACAAGTTCTGACTGCAGCATTCCGTGCTCTACCGCACCCATTCATGTGTTGTAATGTCCCAAACGAACATTTTACTTATTCAGATTGTCCATTTACATGTGTCTCTGGTAGCAAAATGGTTGACGCTCGAAGTTGTTTTTTCTTGATTTTTTGGTATTACTTGTAGTCTTATTTTGTTTCTCTTTGCTGAGGGGTTGAAAGGGGAAGAAATCAGGCATCTTCTTCAGTTACTGGAAACGGCCTGATAAAAACCAATTGATGTTTTTCTAACATTTAACAATAGGATACTGCTTCATTTAATTAATTTGTCTATTTAATAAGAACTATCAGGTTAATTAAGTTTTTATTTTCTTTGCTGTATTTTGTTTTATACGGATTTCTGAAACGAGTTATTTATTATTCTATACATAAAACCCGCCACATTTCGATTTATAACATGTAGTAACACTAAAAATATAATGATGAATAGTTGTGAGTTTTTATTCTTCCTTCTTCAATTAAATAATAGAAGTTTTGAGGGTGCAAAAGACTGTTTTCTCGAGGCAGCATGCAGTGCTCCTACACGCCCGCTTTTGTGAACATCAAAGGCGCGCCTACCGGAAGGTTAACAAAACATATTTCCTATGAAATTGTACCGCCGTATGCGAGAGCGCCTAATACGACGTTGCGACTTGAAAATGAGCAGATTCCGGTTAGTGTTCTAAGTGACCCATTTCATTTAGCTGAGTTATCTCCCCCAATTTCTCACATATTTTCCGTAAATGAGAATAAAGAATAGCATGGCACGTATCATCTCATAAGCTTTCGATTTGGAGTTTCACTGGCCTGGCAGCTGTACATGGCATAATCTGCCTGACTTCTAGGTAAGTTGTCGAGACCGTAGGAGTATGAGGAAGAGTACGGTGCTGTTGGAAGTGAGCACTGGTATGGGTGTTCACAAATGACGGGATAATTTTTTGTCGGACATCGTGAACGCGTTGCTGTCAATGAATTGGCAATGTGCCCGAGACGAAGATTAACAGTGATCTGGCACATATGAAACGGCAGAACAATTTGAACGCGTTTATTTATTGAAATTTCTGGCAGACGTTTCTCCGCGTCATTGTTCATATTAATGGGGTACTAGCAAAACAGCTTCAAGAGATACTACCGAAATCATGCGCTAAAAGGAACACTCTTGTATAATTCGACAACTGTAGCAATACGGATCACTTCAACCGACGTCACGTATGTGGCTGAGCGTGAAACATGAATCCCTTAAATATGATCACGTGAAACGTGGAACGACGTTTAGTGGAACTTATTTCATTTTTATCCTTCTACTTCCTGTATGTAAGTACGATTTTTTATGAGAGAACTTCATTTCACTTGGGGTTCATTGAAATGTTTGTGATAATTTAAAATAAATATTTTGAAACGTACTAATGTAATGTTTTTGTGCTAGAAGCAACGAAAAATATTTTCAAAACATTCCTTCCTAAATTCAATGGACTACTTCGTTTCAGAGAAAAGTATGTTGTTTCGCTCGAACAGACTGCAATTCCAGCCAATAAAAATGACATCTCTGAAATCCGACCTGCTACATTTCCAGAGGCATCGTTTCCGGCCAATCGCATTTCGAACTCAAAAGACAAAAGAAACACGATCTCGCGGGAGCGAAAACGAATTCTAGAAGAGGTGTCTCGTCAGGGCGAAGTAAGAGCCTCATAGAATCCCAAATAACACGAAAGCTTCTTCGATGAGCATCTTTTATTTCAACGAGATTATTTCTTTCCTTCTTCGGGAATATTGCTTGGATTTTAATAAATGCTCCTTCTGGAGGCACTTTGAACTTGCGCAGACTCCGATTTTCATTTTCACGGACTCAACTGGTCGATGGGAAGTGGAATTGTACATGGTGGCTGGAAGGGAGAGTACAAGGTTGGGGAGTAGGCCGCTCGAGAATGTCGGAGAACGGAGGAGGTTTTGGTCGCCATCTGGTGCACGAAATGTGGAACTGAGGAACTTTCTTGTTCCTTTTGTTTATTTTACTCGTTTTGGTGCAGGCGATCCGAGCAAACAGTGCAGATTACTGTCCGCCATTGGGAATTTCCCGAATATGACACGACTTGCTCTCATGATTAATATTTGTTTAGTCCTTTCCACTCAGAGGTTCAGCTGTGTTACTAAGCATTTATCATACAGATTAGTTTTTTAAATTCATATGTTATTGTCTGTGAAAGTGTTGCCATCACAATTGCCGTGATTTAAAAGGCTTTTTTATATAAATAAAACTTTAAAAATTATAGATTTGCGTGTCTGTCCAAAAATAAATTCGTTTCAATGGTAAAAATTAAAAAAACCTTCCTCAATAAAATAAAGCATTTATATCTTTTGTTAAAGTCATATTGTAGTTGCGTCGAAGACGTGTATGCCCCATAATGAAATGAGAGTGCACATTATGTACTACATGTGCAAATCACGATGAATACCTAAAGAGAGAGAATGTCAAGGTCAGAAACTTTAATAGAAAATAAGAAAAACAGCAATGAACACGATTTAAGTAATTCATTTGAAAGTCTTATAGAATATTTTAAAATATAACCCATTAATTCACGAAAATAATGAATATGTCACTAATTATATAACCATCAATAATTTATTTTGTCCATATTGTTGTGTGTTCGTTTTCATTAAACATATTTGTTAATGATTGTGGTTTCATGGTCAAACAAATTTGTCTATATTTTAATATATAGGTTATATTTTCATTAAATCAATGATTCATTAGGAATAAAATTGCTGAGATTTTTTAAAATATTGCATGCATCTGACATGAAAGTAATTATTTTTAAAAATGGCCCGAAAATCATGAAAGTTTCAAACCTTTCTTTTTACTAATAAAATATTTTCAATCTTTGTTCAAAGTACGTAATCTTTGTTAGTATTCCAATCATCTCACTTTTTAAATAAATATGTGATTATTTCACAGTTTTTCACAAAGTTTCAAATTTTCTTTTCAATGGTGTTTTTTTCTCAAAATCAGCGCAAGTTCAAAAGTCGGTATTTTCGTTTTTATACTTGAATGCATTGTGCAAGACCATTAACATTAAGCGGAGTTATAGAACTGAACAAAAACGGAATAGTTCCCCTCCTACAGTTAATCAAAATATGCATGATTTCACAAAATAAAATTAGCCTAAAGCAAGCTTTCCTACTCGTATAAGCCCGCTGCAGTTAGGGCATATTTCCCTCTGACTATACTTAGGTAACATGGCGCTTGAAGGACTTTCACGGTCGTGTCGATATATGACGCTTGATCTGCAGCACTGCTTGATACGGTCGCGGTCATTCGACATCTGGCGGCACGACCAAGAAAGACGCGAAAAGGCGTGCCATATTCTGTCGTGAAGACAAGTCCCTCACGCACCATGTTACGAAAACCCAAGTATAAATTTTACAACTAACTTGTACGACTTCGTAGTCTAGCTGTCAGTTACACATTTCTGTTATCATTGGGTTCACGTCGGTTGATGCTATGAGATATATCTAATTTGTAAGAAAAGACAAGGCAAAGAAAAGGGATGATATTGTATGGGACCTAAAAATATTTGATTATTGACTTGAGGCATCGCTTAATGCTGCATCAAGTCTTGTCAATCTGAAAAGTTTCCAGAGGTGTCAGCAAGTACAATAGTAGTGGGCACGAAATATCGGTTTCAGAATATATTACTGAGTATCGTGTTTTCAAATGAATTTTCTCATAAAAGAAAATCTCAATATATTCTATAATTGTTTTCAGATAATGTTTGAGCTTCTGGAGGAAAACAAAAGAAATCTCTTTTACTTGAATAATTTATCTATTTCATTCTGTGATAAGCCAAGAACGCTGGGTTGAATTCGAATGCTAAAATTTGCATCCAGCGTTAGTAATAATGGCATTGTTTGCAAACTCGGAAGTCAAAGAATATGCGTTGTTAGGACAACCGATCAACAAAGAGTAATATTCCATGCTTGGAGTCGAAGTGCTGTGCAGAAGGACACGACACCGTACACATTATATGCACAAGGGGTAGAGAGGGTATAGAAAGTCGTGATCTTGTAGAAGGATGCCGGGAATCACTCTCTGAAAAGACTTTAAAGCAAACACACGTTAGCGGTTGGTGATGTGCGAACGGATTTTCAGCACAGGCTGGGGTATTATTGAAATGATAGTGAGGCGGGAAGTTATAATTAGTATGATAGCTTGGTATTGTTAAAAGTTCGTATGGAAGTGTAATTGTAGATTACTATTATTTGCGTATTAATGTAGTAGTTGGAAGTTTAATTAAAATAGACGTCGTGTTTCAAGGGGATATATATATTAGTGTAGCTCCATAGATGTAAGGATTTTTCAATAAGAAGCTGAATATAGACAGTCGCGAGTAGGTGTTTCATACGAAACACAAATAGGGAAAGTCGCGACTGCGTACTAGTTTTATGGGAAATATTAAATAATTTTAAGACCCAATCGTTGAGGACATTCTGGAACATTTTTTATTTATTTTAATGATAGGCAAGAAAGCAATAATAAGGATACCAAGGAATCTATGGACAACATTCTGCTGGTCGTTCAGGCAGCACCTTATAATCTCAATTTCCGGTTTCTTAGTTACATTAGTGTTCCTGAAAAGCGACAATATGTTTATCTCTGTCTCTTTACTCGTATGAAAAACGATGTTCACGCTATCTAGATAGGCTGTCGAGCCCTATAGCTAGGTCGAATTGAGCCACTGTCTGGAGGAGAATTCTAGGGATCGGCTGCTCTGATCGATAGTTCTCTGTGGTTTCTTCGATCTACGCCGGGCGAACGCCGTAGCAATATCCTAACAAACGGACCATGGATCACGCGCGATTATTCCTTCCTCTTCTTTGTTCTATCCTCACCCACTTACTTACACCACATATTTCCATTTACAAACACTACACAGCCAGATCTGTCGAGGGACCGTCTGGATTGGTGCCCCACTAGTGGGAGATACCTGATTGGGGAAAATCTGCAAGCCAACGTGTAGATCAATGAATTGATTGAATGGATTGAAAATTGACTCGAGCCGCAGAAGCTTACGAGTAAACGTGAAGATCGGCGTCGGATCTCACCATCCATAGGGAAGAACACCATCTCTAATATAACCATTCACAACACTTACGAGACCAATGACAGGGTTCCAGGCAGTTGCTCAAATTTCCAGGCAGTTGACGCGCCAGGAAACATGAAATAATCAAAGCCAGGGGTGAATGATGACGTAAGATAAATGTTTATGGATGGTGTGAACAGATATGTGATGGTAGGACAACACATCCACGTCGACATTATAAAAACAGCCATGACATGAGCTGGCCAAGAACCAGAACACTTAACTTGCGCACTTTTTGACGCTGCTTCGAACTGCAGGCTGGCTGGCCAATAAACCGGTAATAGTTACTTAAGTTACGGGTGAAGTGGCATTTTATTTTACAAGTAAGAAAGGTTGTGCCACGAGGCCGAGTACCTTACTTCATTTTATTTTAATTCAAGTATACAAGTTACTACGTTACATTAAGGTCAGAAGAGGCTGATTCAATCAGATGAATGTATTTTGTTTTCTTTGTTGCAGTCATACTGTTTTGTCCGAACCATTGATCATCGCATCACTTTTAGCACGCTTTGTATGCTCTAAAAGAAATCGCTTTTACTTGTGACTGTCTAAAAACGTGTTTAAACATGGAAATTACAAAAAATGAATGAAATTTTACATGAAAGATGAGTACACTTTCATTAAAATTTTATTTCGTTCTGCTACTTAATTCTGCTTTCCTGAGGAGGTTCTCTATCTCTGGGAGATTTTTTGATAAATTCCTTCAACATTACTTTCATTAATCATCGCTGCTCTTCATAAACATTATGAAACATGTTCCATTAATAGGAAAACAAACACATGGAATGCTGCCCATGAAAAGCTCACGCTTCACGAGATGAAGCGCTGCGAACTCACAGTAAAGGAAGACGATTAAAGGAAGACCATAACGACTTCACAAACAAACAGGCTCCTTTGTGATTAACGTCCACGTCAACTTTGCCATGACCACCACCATCACCTCCACGTGTCACGACCGAACCGAAAGACGGGAAACGGTCGCACATTCTGATACCAAAAGGGTTTCCTCTTCTAATACATAACATGATCATCAGATTTAAGAATTATTTACGCAACTCTCGTTATAAAATTTTATATTATTTCTTGTATTATTTGGCTATTTATTATATATGATGTATCAAAAATGTTCTATTCTATCACTTCTTATTCTGTATTGTATCATCATTTCCTTTTTTATTATAACTTCATTCTTGTTTTTACGTGTTGTGGTCTCGTAGATTCATGATTTTTACCTAGGAACACGGCACACGGAGACGATAATCTGAGAAATAACAAAGTTCTCCTGTCCTTAAGGAGACGATAACGTTTTGGCGGTAGCGTTGTTGCGGAATTGAAGGGTCGCGGTTTCGAATCCTGTTTCTGGCATGAATGTTTGCTTATATATTTTAAAATGAGGGGGCTCTCTCAATTACTATGTATCCCCTATCAGTCCTCTTCCATCTATTCTCTTCATATCGCCAGCCTCATTATCATCGCCGTCGTAGTCACCGCCGTCATTAACACCATTCGAAAGGCGAAAGCTAAAAAATATCTAGATTCGAGTGCCGGTTGGGGTGAAAATTCTTTGAACAAATTTAATTATTAAAACAGGCGCGGAATGGGGGAATTGCGAGGAACAACGGGAAATGAGGGAAATCCTCCCTCCTTAATTTTTTTTCTGTAAATATTAATTTTTTACTTGTCACGAAACTTTCAAGGAAAGCAAATTCGGATAATCATTCAAACGAATAAAATCGTATTGCGGCATGAGCTGAGTATACCCTGCGACATTTTACAAAATCGGAAATCACACATTCAACCAAATCATTTTTCATTTCCCATCCCGAAATTTGTCTCTGGATACGCCTCTGATTAAGAAAAACTTTGATTGCTCAGTAACAAGGTCACATTTTGATTGAATTTTCTACACGGAACACATTTTTGGAGTAATTATCCCTGAAATAAGGATACTGATTGGGGAAACCCCCTATCCGACGTGTAGGTCGGCGCACGATCTCTCCATCCAGCGAGGGAAGATCAACGCCACCTCCTTAGGAAAACGTGCACTGCACTTACGGGACTAATGACAGTGGCAGTTGACGCACCCGGAAATATGAAATAAGGAATCAATCAATTCTGTAAGGTTGCAGGGTGGTGACAATTAAATATTACTTTTACTGTATTACTCAGTTGTTTTACCATTCCTGCTGCCATCGTGTGCACATGTCGCGTCCCCGGTGCCGGCCGCCGGGCACCGCCCACGCGTGGGCCGCCGGCGCGGCGCGGGGCGGCGCGGCGCGGCGCAGCAGGCCGAGGTGCTATTTCGGGCGGGCGGTCTCGAGGGCAATATTGAACCCGTCGGCTGGGCAAACCCCAGCGGCGTGGCCGTGCATGTGAGGCCGATCACCCGGCGGCCCCTGCTCCCCCCCTCCGCTTCGACCCCCTGCCCCCCTCCACCCCCGAGCGCTGCTGAGACCTCCGTCAGCTCTCGCGCCCGTGGAAATAGCTGGCGTTCCGCAGGGACTTACGCGCTCCGGCCCTCGGCTTACCCTGCCTGCGTTGCAATGAGCTACGGCCGTGTTCCAAGACGTGACAGCTGCAGTGTACAAATTGTCGTATTTTCAAGAACTGGTGGGAGAATTCGAGGTCGCGATGTGTGAAATGGAAAGTAAGTCATGTAATGAATGCATACCGATTTGCATGAGAGTTTGCAAATAATTTCTGTTTAAAAAATTAATGACTTAGTTATCTGTTAAAATAATAATGATGATTGATTACTAGCGCATTTGGGCGCATCATCTACTATGGTTATTAGTTCCAATCGTGCAGTATGTTTTTTATTCGCGATGTAACGGTGATCTTGCCCCGCTGAATGGCGAGATCCGGCGCCGATCTACCGTCGGCTAGCGGGGATTTCCCCTAACTAGGACTCTCCTACCAAAGGGGCACCGCCCCAGCCGGGACAACCTTTAAGCTTCCAACCGGTCTCCTGGCATTTGCGGCAGTGTGGTACATGTAAGTGTGTGTACAAGGAAAATGATAGGGCAAGGAATGGGAAGGAAAGATCGCGCGCGGTCCGCGGCTCGTTTGTTAGGATACTGCTCTGGCATCCGCCTGATATTGATCGGAGAATCCTCGTAAAACTACCAATTAGAGCAGTCGGCCGCTAGAATTCTCCTCCAGACAACGGCAAAACTCGACCTAGCTGTACCCAGTGTCGAAAATCCTGTCACCATCAGGACTCGAACCCTAGAAACTCCATGTCATAGGCATCAGTGACATCAGTTGATGCCCTCAGTCACCTCTCCCATTTAAGAAATTAAGGTATTACTTTTTTGTACTTAAGCTGCTAGGTTTATTGCGCTTTTGTTTCTTTAAGACCAATTATTTATTTATGACCCACAATACAAATTTATACACGCGTAAAATCCATGAAACATTAGCCAGTTATCCATAGTATTTCTATTTCATGCTTGAATTTGATAATTTAAGTTAGGTTCACTGCGATTAAAATTTTAAAAAGAAATTATGTTTATAAAACTAGAAAACTAATCTGCCACAGTTTCCAATGCGTAGTTGTACAACGGGAACAGCCTAAATTCTCTGGCGGTGTATTACTCCGCACAGCTTGTACAGTGCAGCCCATTTATCGGCTGTCGTGTAGCCGAGAAGAATGTTCCAGTGACCGAGGCGTCTTCTGGCGGAACGCTGACTCAACTCCTCGATTGAGAAGCTGGCCACTTTCACTGCTCTTATCACAACCAGGGAAGATGGTGTTAGCACATCGGCGGCCAAAATTGATTCAAATTTGGTGCCGTACTTTGAAACCTATCGTTATGACCATACCTTGTCGCTAATTAACTGCAAAGAGCATGCATTTTAAACGTCCCACGTCAGATTTATAATATTTTTTCTTAAAAAACGCTGCGTTTGCTTCCAGAGGGAAATACAAAATCATCTTTCGTGGGAAACTCTTTGGAAGGACAAACAGTTGAAGGGTTGAAGTATTTATGGACTCTCGCAAGATCACGCCTGATACCGGAGAGACTGTAGAGAGTCAACATCTCGAGAATTAAAAGTCCTCCAAATGAAGGCGCGATAGAATAACATTATTTAAAAAGAAAGTGGCCGAACACAGTTTCGCGGTTACTCGCCTCGCCTCGCGCGAGTAAAACACCGTTAAGATGCACGTATATATGCTACCGACTATAATTTTATTCTGTAGGGTTGGTATTGCGACCTCAGTTCAGATGTTTTAGCGCGCAAACGCGTTCCCATTGTCGAGATTGCGAAGAAGTACAACAACTTTAAGACTCCACGATGGGTAATTGTTTAAGAATATTGCAGCCGTGCGTGTACACAAAAGATCGCCTCGTCAGTAAAAAGTCGTGGTAATTCACATCTGGGCGACATTGAAGAAATTAAATTTGACTAGTGGTAGCAGTGGGTGTTTTGAGCGCGTAAGAGGCGATAGCAGGCTGAAATGGTATGTCGCACGAATTATAACAGAAAACAAT
This sequence comes from Teleogryllus occipitalis, assembly GCA_011170035.1. Classification (NCBI taxonomy): domain Eukaryota; kingdom Metazoa; phylum Arthropoda; class Insecta; order Orthoptera; family Gryllidae; genus Teleogryllus; species Teleogryllus occipitalis. Next base: position 119,332 of record BLKR01001829.1, on the reverse strand, counting down.
CTTCTGTTCGTCTCAGAAACATTGACACGGTAAAATTGACCCCACTTCTTCCATCAATATTTATCAGGCTGAGATAAACGAATAGTTCTCGAATAATTGTCTTCAAGCATTTTCCCAAGTGGCAAGCTAGGAAGTGAGTATCCTCGCTATGCGAGCAAAGCAAACCATCATTCTGTTGCTCTCCCAAACAATTTACTGAAGCTATTCTGCTGCGCCAACAGATGGTAAAAGTGACGACTATCTGTTTGAATGCTTCCTTCACCTTTCTATGTCATGATTTTAATATTATTTACTTTATTTTATGCAAATAAATAATATTTTGATTTATTTCTTAAGCAAATTAGGGAGAACTGCACGGATTTTCTCTTCAATAGAGAGCCCGAGCTCTTCTTCTGAATAATAGTTTCCAGCGTACACCTGAAGCTTCAGGTATCCCCCAAAGAAAAAAGCCTCTTGTTGTTTACATTAAGGGATCTATTATACGCCTAATAATTATAATTATTATTTTATCGTCACTATTACAATTCTTAAAAGTTCTGGGACGAACAAGTGTGAGCAGTTGCCAAGGAAATAGCGGTAGTCTTTATTTTGGTTTGAAATAGTCTAATTAGATAAGGAATAGATCATAAGGAAAGTCTCTCTGCTCTCAAGTACATTTCCTGCACTGCTCAATTATATATTATTTTCGTATGGGTTAACTTGCGGGGAGACTGCCCGTAGGCAGTGTTCCGCACCCGAGTTTCGACCCAGGCTTCCTTCGAAGCCTACCCTCGACGCGGGTCTGGGGACTTTTATCTAAGCAGGCGCACTCGTGGGCAGTCCCGTCTGCGCCTGGGATTTGACTCTCACTTTTTCCGCCAGATGTCGGGCTCAGTTAACTATATCCGAACTGTCTGGTTGGGAGAAAGTGGGATCTCGTTAGGGCGGGATGTTACTGGTCAATCACACTCAGATACAGGGTTATCGGAATCACCGGTTCTCGAATGTCACCCCAGCTGAGAAAGGGCGCCAGGTTGCACAGTCCTCGGTGGACAAGCGTGAGTCCTCTTGTTGAGGCGGCACTTCGTAATCATGGCGAGGGTTAAATTGTGCACCCGGTATTTTACCAGGGAGCTTAAAAGCCCCCAGAGTGGGCATCTAAGAGGAGTTCGTATCCCCTGTTTGTAGAACTACTCTACTGGTTTGGTATCCGGAAACGACGGAACGTGATAAGAACATCTACCCCTAAATTAGATGGAGCCGCTTCTCCTGCGGGAAGGTTACGGGTCAGGCATTCCAGGTTGATGCCTTAGTCATTAAGCTTCAAATAATATATTGAATCATTCAATATCTTGTTTTACTCATTTGCGTTCATTCAAGTGTCAAAATATAGAACATTAAAAGTCCATCCAGAGCTCGCACTGGCGTGTACACATTCATAACGCCCGTGTGCACTGCGTCCACGTGAGTCCCGCTTGAGTAGCTTTTCGCACGCGCTCTTGGGCAGCAGCTGCCACTGGTCCAGCATCGCCTTCGCCGCCACGCCTTCCTCCATTGCCGCCCTCGCCGGCCTCACCGCCCACGCTGCCAGACCACCCACGCCGGCCACACCACCCACGCCTCCCACGCCGGCCACATCGACCACGTCGCTCACACCGCCCATGTCACCCACGCCACCTACTCCGCCCACGCTGGCCAGACCGCCCACGCCGCCCACCGCGCCCACGCCGCCCGCGCCACCCAAACTGCCCACGCTGCCCACGCCACTAACGTCGTCCATGCCACCCACGCCGTCCGCGCCAACCCCCACCACCCCACCGTCTCCACCGCCCACGCCGCCCACGTTGCCCCCATCACTTCCGCAGACTCCGCCCCCGCTGCCCTCCCACGGCAACGCCTTAAACACCGCCGTTCATGATGCTGCCGTCCCCGCCTCCTCTGCCACCGCTGCCTCCGTCGCCACCACCGCTGCTTTCACGGCACTGCTTTCACCGTCACATTCGTCAGAACCACAGATCCTTCCGCTCCATCTCTCGCATTCTGCGCCTCTGCTGCTTTCGCAGTCACCACCACTGTGTCCACCACCTCTTCCGCCTTTCCCGTCGCGGCCACCGCAATTGTCTTCGTCCACACCCCAAACGGCCCCATCCCCAATATCTCCCCACCACCGTCGCAGCCGCTGACATCTCCACAGCTTTCTCCACCGCCTGCAACATCTACACCACCATGATTGGTTTCACCGGCATCTCAATCTACACAGCTCCCTCCATCAGCGCAAATGTTGCCAACGCTACTATTGCTACCCACTCCTCCACCATCGCCACCGGCAATGCCCCTCTATACTGCGATTTTTACATTGTTGCGTTTGACATTTGAAAGCAGTTACGGTGCCGTCCAATCAGCACCTTACACGTCACTACATGACGTCACTACGGTGGCGTTAATCCTTCCCATTGGATGACTCAGTAACTGCTGTTTTACTTCAAACGCAGCTCTGTAAAAACCGCAATATATCTCTTCAGTTTCTTCACACGTGACCACCTACACTGCACGGCTTGGGTCCGTCGCCGCCGCCACCGGTCTCTGGAGCCCCACACAGCGCTGCACGGGTGGCTTCGCGTATTATCGCAAATGCACTTCCACTCCCCTCGCCCCCGACGCCCTTTGCTATTCGCTCGCTTGCACACACGACCTCCATTTATGCGTGCTCTGTGAGCACGCCTCCACGCCGCCTGGGAGATGTGTATGCTGGAACAGTCGGAGCGTAGTTGATGAATAGAGTAGTAAGACTGGAATGAAGTACTTGGATCAAGTTACAGAAAAATTTACTTTCAGTAACAATGCAATAACAATTCTTGATTATTTAACCCTTTGTGGGATAGTGGTTTACTCCGCAACCACTTGCTGTACAGCCGTTTTTTGCGTAGCTAAGTCAAACAATTTTCAACCTTATTGCTAGTTTCGAATTGCAGAGTCTACTTCAATGTAATACGATTCTTATAGGTAATGTGATCGCATCAATTCCTAGAAATGTAGCTACTGGGCCATGCATGTGGTCGGCGTCGCAACCACAATGCACACAGGCATCGTTGCGGAGTGTTCTTTTGAGCACTAGGTTGAGATGTGATATTTTGTGTTTCGAGTTTCCGCAGTTTTTCGAGAACAGAGGTTTTTTATATATTTATTATTGTTTATTACGAGGTTTTTTAGTATTAAAATACATTTAATCATAAAATACTCCATTTTGACATCAATGAAATTAATTTATATATGCAAGGGTGTATCAGGAATAAGTACACAATCGTAAATCTTTTTCTTTTTTTTTTTGTTCTGCGATAATATGAATTTTGAGAAAGCTTTTAAACAGTTCAATTTATTGTCAAACAATGTAAGATTATCGCTAAATAGATTTTTGTTCAAATATTTATGGCTTAGAAAATATTTAAATAATTTATCTTTTATATTTGCTCAGCATTTACGTATATTTGCGTAGTATAATCTAACACCCATAGTTTTTACTAGTGGTGCTCTATCTTACAGAAGGGCTAAAATTTGGAGTTTTCACAGTTTGAAACCTATACCCTAATAGAAATTTAACAATTTCTTGGAGAATATTGACTAGAATCATGATGCGGCATTAGATTCGGAGTAAAGAGGGTATTCCGATACAGATAACGTGACGCCAATAACGCAACTAATGAACTCTAGCAGTCCAGGTTTTCTTCGTCAATACTGATTTCCTTAATCAATGATTGTATTATTTTAGTTTATTGTTCGTAACTGTATAACATTTATTTTAACAATGTATTTACTATTTGCATTATTTTCAATTTTCTTGAATTTGTATTTCATGTCTATTCGTACGTTTTTTCTTCTATCTAAAGAGCATGCACACGTTCATTTATGACTGGATATAAAGATATTTATTCAGGAATTTTACGGGGTGGTCTGTACACAAACCCAATCCATGTAGTGTAATGCGTAGCCGTAAATGGATTGTGGTCGTTATTACGACCACATCATTTTCATATGTATTTCACTTTACATTCAAATCACAAATTAATATTTTTCTCGTATTTCTAAGAACAAAATTAAATAAATTAAAGAGAAAATCAAATAATTCCGGAGAAAAAGTTACCCGACTTATCAAAGTTTAATATTTTAAGAGTCCCATTAGTAAAAGCGGTTATTTTTAAGAGCATGCACAGTTTGATAAAAGTTCAATTTCTATCACCAGTTCTAAAAGAGACGATGCTCTAATGTTCAGATAAAACTGTGACTGCAACAAAGAAAACAATATACTTTCATCTGATTGTGTACAACTCATATTAATGTATCATACTAGCCAAGTAACACTAGAACGCCCAGAGGCGTAATTTTGACGGCCTTGTATGTTCTTTTAACTTTGTTGTTTTCGAAGAAAGAATTTTGTGATATCGTGACTTTTCATCAATTTTAATTGTTTAGGATATGTTAAAACATGAATCGTGTAAAAAACATATTTCACGAAAAATAATCGAATTTATCTAGAAGGTCGCGGAAAGTAATTTTGACTTCTTGGATACTAATACGATCTTGTAGGTTCTGTATCTTATATTTTAACCCTCGAAACCTTTTTAATTTGTCTCCTAGTATTTCCGACACCTTCTGAAGAAATATGAGAGCATTCTTTCAGCTTTGCATTGTTTCCAGGTGTCCCGTTTAATACATGAACAGTCATGAATCATGAGTTCTTTCATCATGGTAGTACAGCAAAAACAACAAATTTTGGAAATCAAATTATTATCATATGAATGAAAAGCATCGTTATCACATGAAGGCTAAATGACAAAAATATTTCTTCTTAACATTTACATAATGGGAAATGTTCAGAGTTCAGAAAAGAGTTTTCGTGTACAGGAGGGCAATTTGAACTCCAGATGGTGATGATGTGGTCAGATATAATTCGTTTTTATTCACTTTTATTTCATGAATTATGATTCGTAAGAGAGATTTAAGAAGAAATAAAGGCTAATTCACATTTTATCTGAAAAATTGTTGATCTTTGGCACAATCTTTCTCTTTCGTTCTTATTTGTTGTTGCTGTAGCTTGCATTTTACCTTCGGAATCACGCCCACTTCCGTTCCCCCGTACCCCACACGTTTCATGTACCCTTGCCCAAACATGAATCCGCCCAAACCCCCCACTTTTACCCCCTCCCGCGGGTATGGGACCTCCTCCGAGGGAGCTCTATAACTCGATTTGATTTCTGGAAGCTTCCGGGAAACGGTCTCTGCTATGCACATAATATGCGAAAGAAATCCTTTTAAGGTTCCGTCGTCCTCGGGCAAATCAAACATAGCGAAAAAGCGCTCGAGAGAAGAAATTGTATTTCCTGTGCGAGGAATTGGCCACGATGGAGAGTTCGCGGAATTGAAGTACAAAACAAGCTCAAAGCTTTTAATCCAATTCTGGCCTATGTTTGTTGCGTGTTTCTGTGCTGAGTGTTTTTATTGCGTTTTTCGAATTTGTTTGCGGAATTCAATGGACTTGAGTCATATATGTAATCGGTTTTGTGAAGGGAAAGTCCTAAGAATATAGAAATATCTCTTCAGAATATTTTTATTCGTTCAAGAAATACGCTCTCCTAGAAAGTTTCGCAATGGAAAATGATGCTATTTGTATTCGGGTTGTCTTATCTTTCGTATCTCCAAATTTCTCAAATACTAAATACTAGTTCGACGAATGTAATCTTAAATTATGAAAATTCAAAATACCATCATGTTAAAATCCAACTTTGAATATTTCGGGTAACCCGTGATGCAAGGTCAAATCTGTCAAATTTTGGCATTTCTCAAAGTACTGAAGCAATTTATGCAGGAACGAATACTGAACTATCGTGAACATTTTCTGAACACTTAATTTTGAGAAATGTTTTATAATGAATATCAATGGAACATTAAAACTTAACAAAGCTGTCAAGCATTGCTGTTATGACAATGAATGTAATTGTCTATTACATGAATAAATTTTTCTCACAATTAGGGGTTTAAGTAATAATAGAAAATGAATGTGATGTTCTATTTGAAGATAAAGGGAGATCTGAACACTTTTGTGCTGTGATGAAGTACCTAAATTATGACAAATATTAATTTTCAATAAAAACATATTATTTTACATACTAGTTACAAATAATGCAAGATAGGTTGCACTATGTTGTAGCACTACAACATGAACTGAACATATGCACGACAGACTGTATGTACACGAAAAAATTAAGTTGAATATACTCTTTTTTTTACTTTTTTAAAAATTTCCTTGCATATCTTTTATCTAAGTGCCTCATATTCTTCAAAAACTCGAAACGTTATATGTCAATGGACAGCTCATTCATTCGTCATAGAACACTCAAAAGATATTCATATAAGAGGAATAGTTCATGGAATTGATAGAAAAGTCAAAAAATTCTTTAACGAAATGTAATACTCATCTTATTTTTGTGATTTCCCTCTATCTCTGTCAAGTCTATAAAAATTAGCAAAATATTTCAATGTTTTGCATCGGCAATATGCACGATAATGGGTAATTTTGGTTGTGTGGTCTTAGGTTCTACCATAATATATGGCATAAACTGTGTATCCCCGTCAATCACGGCTCTGCCCTGAGTGTATTGACAAACGTACTGTTGCCGGATCCCCTGAGGTTGTATGCATGTATGCTCACCGCTTTCAGGAAAACAGAGAGAGGAAGGATTGCAGCGCGTAAAGGCATAAACACAAGAGGTCACAGAGCTCAAATAATGGTATTCTTTACGAAATCTTTATCGTCCCCTCGAGGGAGAATTTCGAGGCCAACTTATTCCTTGTTATCCCTAGATAGCAGGAAATTCCAGAAGGCAATAGACTTCAGCCGCAAAGTAAGAAATGAAATCCGCGCCAATAATTTGTTTGTTATGTTTGCTACATTTACTGTTGTGTTGTATTTTTTAATGTTTTCAACTTAACATAAGAAATTGTGTTAAATAAATTGTAGTTCATATTCATATTAGTGTTTTCTTCTTGTCGTCGAACTAGAAGCTCCGTTCCATATACAAATGTGCTGACTTGTTTTAACTCGCCATAGCATATGGTAACCTATATGTTTATTTGAAGTTTCATTTATAAATTAACAGTGATATTCGTTCACTGAAAGTATTTGAATTTAGTGTAATAAAACTTTGAAACACGCTATTTTGAACGAAGTATAAATTACACTTTTCAATGCTTGGTGAAAAGGAACCGTTTGCTACATGCGGGTCTGATTGTGACACGCACGCTGTGTGCAAGTGTACGTTCATAGCTTTTAGTGTTTTGAATTATGTCCCCATTTTTACATTATTTTACAAATAATTATTTAACTTCCGATTTTGTGAATTCAAGTTTTATTTATAAGAATGTCAAAGTACATGAACAAGTGCTACGTGTACAATGTGGCCTGAATTGAGTACACAAGTGTTTTCAGATAGCAATACATTTTTGTAAAATATGTGTCTATGTTGTTTAAAAATGTATCGAGGAGAATTATAACGTAATATATGAAAAATTACGTATTTGAACCTGAACATCTCCAGATATAGAATATTAAGCAAGAGGAGGTGTCACGTAAACATTTATTGGTGATCCGCTATTGAATGTTTCGTCATGAACAGGTTGTATGTGACAATAATGAAAAGAACAGAATTTTAGTGAATATGATAAACATATGAGGATTTTATAAGCTTTAAGGCCAGTGTATACTGGAGACTTGTATACTCCCGAAAATTCATTTAATGAAACACACAATCATTTTTGGGAACTGAGAGTTTGTACTTCAAAAGAGCACATCTTTAATTTATGAAGTAATTTATCTGGGTGTAAAGTGTTTCTTTTTGAACTCTGATATGAAAAGTGGGTACCAAAACCACCAATCACAATCAAGCTTTATAATCTATTTTAAAAGAAATTTAATTGCAGATTCGGAGATAGTTCATAAATTGTCAGTGAATATTTTAATAAGTTATATCTCTACTTTAAATTCCAAGTTTAAGAAGGAAATTATGTAGTGTGTAATGTTACTAAACCTAGTTTTCAGTAACAATACATTCTACATTACACAGTTTCGTTCTTAATTTTTCTTCACACAGATGTTTCTCATTGCAGGCAACTTAAGGAAGATTTTTTTTGTATAAAAGAGTCCTGGACTAATACAGTAGAAGCAAGCATGCAATGGGGCAAAGACAAAAATAAAATAAACAAACATAATCATAAGTGTTAAAATTGTTAAATCTATATAAATATAAATGTTAATAGAGCAATTCAGCAATATCATTACCGTCTGCATTCGTTGGTCATGCGTAAAGTAGAAACATTCTAATACCTATTTTTTATATACTGAACACCGCCATGATAGAGCTATTTGACTCTCGCGTAATGTTTGACATTCTGTTGTTTTAGCCACTGCGTGTGGATGTGAGTTTGATGCTAGTGATCCGCTATTGGCATGGCTATCACATGTCGTTTTCCCATTCAAAAACAATAGTGTTCACTGTTTTGTCTTCTCACGCGAAGTGTACAAACAAATACCGAATATTTGTGATGAATGATACACGCCAAAAGGTCCTCTATTCATATGTAACAATGCAAATGGATTCAGACAACTCCAATACCATTACTCAGCCATTTTCGTCTGTATGCCATCTAAAAATAGAGATATTGGTTCAGAAGTGACCATCAGCATTAGAGATTTAAAACTCGTTTTGATGGTCAGTACCTTTTATATATCACCACTTATTCGTTATAACGTTCAGTATGTGATGAAGTCACTTCTTAATGAATGGTGAAGGCCCAACGAATCAAATAAAATATTCTTAAACCTTTTACAATGTTGGTACCTAAATAGGTAGTTCCTGCATTGTGTTTGTGTGCACCCTCGAGGTACAAATTCGATAATTTTTAGAATATGTTTTAGTGTATCGTATTTTAAATCATCACCTAATCGCCATTGACAACATTCTTATTATTTTAGTCACTGTCTCCAGAAACAATGAGACTACAAACGATGGATGAGAATGCTGGTTTAATTTTAATGAATGATTTACCGATTATTAACACGTAAATTATCATACTTTTTAACACATTCGAATTATATTAAAAAACATCACCTATTGGAATCACGATGAAAAAGTGATTTGATATTACATTCTGCTGCTTACCGTAGATCTCATTTTTGTTCAAAAAATTTGTGGTTTTCAAAACGACGATTTATTGTTAAGGCAATAATTTTAAAGAATACAATTTATTGGTATGTATTAGTAAGCAGAACAATTTTTGTATCCCTCACAACTGTAGTATTTTCCTACCCTGTGGATTACTGATGGTAGGAGCTTGTGCGGCGCAGGCTAATGAGCGTAAGAGTAATAGTGCTATGCCATCCAGATACGGCCGACCTCCTTCTGTTAAAACGGAGTGAGCATAGATAGGTTCGCCAGTTACACTTCTTTCCAGAAAGTGAGATGCCCATCCGACACGTGCTCGCAGATCCAACGATCCATCGTTGGGACAGAAGGGAGGGCCGAAAACACACAACATTCATGTCTTCTTATAGTATGTCAAACACAGTTTTTAACTGTTTCGGACCACAAATGAATAAAACGTATCGTTGTGGCCGTAACTGGATCAAGGATAAAAGCAGCAGGGAAATGGACGTGTTGGTTCCTGAATAGGGAATGGCTGTGAAAGAACACGAGTTAGTTAGTCGGGCATGAAGAGCGCAGTAATCCAGCAGACAAGAAAACACGCCCACCCACACAATACGCTGACATTCCTGCCCGCTGTGGAAGCCCGGAGTGGGATGAGAACGCAGTCGTAGGCACGCGAAAGAAAATACATGTCGGTGTTTTTATGTGTTACGACAGAACTCTGGACTGCCAGGTGCTTCTTATGTAAACAGCCTCCTCCCGAGCCAAGCAAACGGATTTAGACGAATACTCCGCAGATTGCCGTCTGGTATTATTAGCTCAGCGTTTATCTTCTGCAAGAATGACGTGCCCTTGATCTCCACGGGGTGTCACAGGGACCACTTGAATTTCAGTTCTTTGCGTCACTATGTACTACATATGTCAGTCACTCAATGTTATGTTATGTTTATACAATTCAATTGAAATATTATAAATACTAGTTTAAAAGAAAATAGTTTGAAAAAAATAACATCGTAATTAATACTACAGTTTCTTTCCTTTAATATTTACAGATACAGAACAATTTGTTCCGTGGTAATAGTGCATTTTATGTAAACGTCTCTACAAAGAATTAATTAAATACTACTTTATAGGGTAATGATATGATAAAGATTTACTTAATATAATATAATAATAAAATATAATAATATAATATTAAATTATAATGATATAATAATACAATAACAATAGTAATAATAATAACAATACCTACCAAAAGCTGTTTTTGCAATATATTTGTAATTAAATCAATCGGTATTGAATCCTTAAATATTTTAATTTCTTAGCATCCACCCCATTCATTTTAAGAAACCTTTAGCACGCGGTAAAGCCAACTTTCATTCATATCTTTACCACGTTTGCGCTAAAAGTAGACTGTTTTCATTTTTCGTTCCCCACAATGAATTAATTATTTTAAAGGGAACGATGGCAAACTGCCTATTACGGCAAACATTTATTACGGAAAACATTATTTTCTTCGCACAATAGAACAAATAGTAAGAAAGTGACAGCATATTTTGTTTATTACAAGATGTTAGAACTTTCGCAATAATTATATTCTGTACCTTGTTTTGGCCCAAGTATTTTGCACTCAATTTTACTATATATTGCATAATTTGAATAGCTTACTCAATGAAAGGCATTTTCTTTTGTGGAAAGTAAACGTATACTTGTAGTTGCGATAATTAAAGCGTAAATATGTTGTGATATATTGTAAAACAGTTCAGTAAATATCATATACAATTCATATAGAAAAAAAATATTAATTGACTTTCGACGTGCTAGCGTTGGAGTACTGACCCAGTTTCCCCACTAGACTGTGTCTTATAACATTATGTAACATATTTTTCATATTTTTAAACAATGTGGACGATACTGGAAAAAAATTAAAACCAATTTTATCAGTTTAAAAATTTGAAATTCGCGCCAAAATGTGATTGTAAAAACGTTTAAACCGATATTTTAACACAGATTTAATCGAAACATATGAAATCGAAATCGTATTAGTGTTACATCGATTATGTGCCAAACTTAATCGGAATATCCTTGATTGAAAGAGATTGGTGGCCTTTTGCGCATCCGACTTCAGCCAATGAGCTTCAGGCACCAGTTTGCGTCATATTAACAGGAATTTTAAATACCAAAATTATCAATTAGAAATCGTTGAAACAGAAATAGGAAAGCATTTTTTTAATATTACATATTTTATTTCAATTACCTCTTTATCGCATTATTTTTGGTTGGACACCGTTGAAAATTATCATTTATTCCACTTACAAAATGTTTCTCAGCACTTTTTGCTCTTCATGCCACATGGCGGCCGACGTGTGGTCTCGCTTTTCAAAAGAAGTGTCACATGGTTTGTGACGGAAACTGGTGCTGCGCAGAACGACCAAAAATTGGTGCACCGGAAGAGCTCTCGCTTCTCTTTCCACCATGGAAATATCGAGAGTGAAACGATACTATTGTGAACGTGCCAACGGAAGTGGCACCCTAGGATGATGCTCCTCATAGCTGCGATCATTTATTATTAGCTGGTGTACCCGGCGTTGCTCGGGTTTATAGTAAATTATTAGACAGGGAGAGGAATTCCATTTTTTCATACCCTACGGTGGGGCCGACTATCTCTTTTGTTGTATCCCTTCTACGCCCTGCTCCTCCCTGCCATGCTCTGCACGGCCACGCTTCGATAGCCCTGTCTTCTCTTCACCCTCATTTGGAAATTTCCGGTGTACCTCGCTCACTTTTTCACAAAAAAATACATTTTTCTTATTTGGGCTTCCAGCTCCTAAACTTTCTTCACTTTATAACTAAAAACAATAAACAATTCTAAACTACAGAATGAAATACTTGTAGATTCTCGTATACTTTGTGTTTTTTTTTTGTGGAGTTTCATCTATTACCTCCAATACTGTCAATAAATTGTCACATTGTAAAACTTACTCTTTTTATATTTTGTCTTCTCTTGTATTCATAATCAAATATTTGAAATTGATCTGTCAAATCGTGATCTTGAAGGGACTGACTGTTTTATGCAAAGTTTAACATGCCATTGTTCTCGCACGAAGACGCTAGAAGATAGATATGGAATATGAATGTATATGTCAAAACGTAATTGACGAATCATAATCATAAAACAAAAATAAAAGTATCAATATTGAACGTAATTGCCAGTAATTATAATTATTTTGAAGACAAAAAATATATATAAGTTTAAACTACGTGTAGAATAAAAATTATTTTTTACGTAAATCAATTAATCATAACACTGAAGCATGAGAACAATACTGATCCATCAACATGCACATTATGGGTACACACTAAATTGACAAAGTTCTGAACAAAACCATATTAGCTTCATTATTTGATCCGGAGTGCTATATATTAAAGATCTTGAAATGTGAATAACAGAACCAATTCATGCGTTAGGAGCAATTTCAATGCAAAATAATAGCACAGATTAGTCTCAATATGTAAGTGATCATTGCTTAATTACATACTACTGCGCTAATCTTCTGCACATAATTAAGAAAAAAATCAACTGGATGAAACCAAAACATACAAACATTTTACATTTTATCAATTTGAACATGAGAACTGTGTAAATAGTCAAAATGTGAGTGCTATTGAAAAGCAGCCCTACTACGTAGAGAATTATTTACATTTGCATCCCTCCTTGCAGTATTATTTTCAATAGTGCGAGTGAGTACTTCAGCAAGTCACACTTCTCTTAATAGCCAATTCAAAACGTTTATAGACTGCCCATATATTCGCACTTCTATAGTCTGTTTTGACAACTTGACACTCGCATTGTTTCAAGAAATTCAATGTTTACAAATTTCTGTAAAAGAAGAGGTTGTTTAGAATGTATACGATATCTATGTATAATACATCGTAGATTACTGTATATTCTGTACTATATATTATTGTACATTGCACTGTCTCAACCTACCTCAATTTCTGCACAAATTCAAACTCCAATGTTTTATAGCCACTTTGTACATACCACGGATTAAGGATAATGCATGTACCTTGTCATCTTTACCACTTTATTAACTGATTTCTTTCAAATATTCCACCAATGTTCAGAACTAACAAATCACCACCGTTCATTCAGGCACATTACATAACCTTATTCAAAGTCCAATGAATCTCGTAATAATTCTGGACATTGATGAAACCAGTAGTAGATCTCAGACGTCATCCTCTGGTGGCGCACAGCTAAACTATTGACATCGATGCGCTCTTGAATCTGTGATGTAAAGCTATGCCAAAAATGTCGAGAAAAGTAATTATTTTGTAAATATATTACGGTTTATGGTTGTAAATCATAGCCTATAGTACTCCAGATCTTTAAAGGAAGTAAGCACAAAAGTTTCATCGGCATTAGTTCAGTAGATTCAGAGATTACCGCGTTGGAAGACAACGCACTTCTGTCTTTATATATTAGTATAGATTAATAATAATAATAATAATAATAATAATAATAATAATAATTATTATTATTATTATTATTATTATGTTAATATTATATTCATAGTGTAGTATTGTGGATAAAGACAGAATTGTGCCTTGAATTTTGGTTTACTGAAGTTGCTCTTACTCTTGATGTTTTGTTGTGTGGCACCATTAAAACGATACACGCATCTGCAACTAGCAGGTGAAAACGTCATGTATCATCTAGCCTCAGACGGATGTTCCCCAATATTTGAAGGGGTCACCAGCAAACGGCGATAACTGACAAAAACCTAATATGACAGGAACGACAAAAAAAAGTTTTATTTCAAAATATTGATATTTCCGCAATGGTTTTGTGTCTAGTTTCTATTTGCCTCATGGTATGCACAGCTTTAACATTGTCACGTGTGATGATGGCTATTACAGTATATTGTTCATTTTAGGAAAAATCTAGAGGCAGCAGGTGCTATATGCGCCAGTTATCCCCTTTTGACGTCTGACAGACTTAGCAAATAAAATAACATCTGTATTGAAATATTCAACGCATTTGGAAGTAATTGAATGTTTAAATACGTTTATTGTTATACATTACATTTCAATCAAGCAATTGACACCAACTTGTCAAGCCGATTATTTTGGAGGGGTTTATAATAGATTTTTGTTAAATAATAAACGTATCTGTTATTATATTGTATTTTGATAATGTAACGAACAAAAATCTAGGCCTTTTGAGCGGGGGGCATGGCCTCCTACCCCCCTCCTGAATCAGCCAGTGTGCCCTGTGCAGTACCCACGGCAGATAGCCACTTTTGCATCTTACCGTATTTGGGGGCGTTTTCGCTTGAACTGCATCCCCCTTGTAGTTTTTTATTACAACGACTTCTCCATTCTCCAGTATATTTGAGCTTCGTATTCTTCACCCTTTGACAATCATCATAATTTACCTGTCCTTTTTACCTTTTTTTCAGGAGTTTTAGGATGTTCGTTACGGGTAGCGTACGTGACTTGACCGCCATTTCTACGCAGAAAACATCTCTTACATCTAATGCCAACTTTCAAATATCGAAAATAATGTTTTGAAGTACGTGCATGCTGATGAGTTTGCTCTAGCGACATACTTCCCTCGCATACAACCGTTCTACATTAAAAGGTAGCGTCGAAAGTGTCAGCATCTTTTGCTGGTGCCCTCTTCATTTGATCGAAAATACGGACCAATAACGCACACACATCATAATTCCTTTTCATGCTAAAATTTCATCTCTTTACTTATCTTTACTAATGGTTTCATAAAATTATTTCCTGGGTGCGATTTTCAAAGTTTCTTCAATTTATCCCTGAACTAGTTCATCGTCTTCTAGGCAGAACCTGGGTTCCATGGCAAGTATAACGTTCAGTTACATCTCGTCGCTGTCACCAATTTTTTATTCTAAGATTTTGCCTCTAACTCCGATTTTCAACGTTGTAACGTTTTGCGCATTTTATGTCATTCATATTTCCTTACAGTCTTTAAAACAATATCCTAGATTCTTTTTAAAACATTTTACTTCGACTCTTACTCTTATTCACCAAATTCTATGTCACATTGTTATTCTTTTGTTTTACATCAACTTCTTACGTTACTATCGTAACACTAAACATATGATGAACAGTTGTTCCAAAAAAAGGCTTTTAAATTCATTTCTTCTTGTTCGACAATACAGTATTTCAAGGATTTTAATAATACATAAGATTAGTATATGACATTTTTGGATTGGCCATCCATAAGATAAGTGAGGTTTGAACTCTGCCATAATTATAGATTAAATTTTATTGTTAATTAAGAAGAGGAAGGAATATGATTATGTTAAGGAGCTGAGGGTATGGTGGTTTACGGGGGTTTGAATCCGTTTTTGGGAAATCTTGACTTTATACGTGGGTGGACCGCATTTTTTCCCATGTTGAAAATGATGGTACTTGGTGAGGTATGCAGATTGCTGTAAAACTTGTTAACTAATTTAGCTATGGTTTCTTCTAGTTTTGTAATTTTTAATTCTCGATGAATTTGTTCATTTGAATGAACCAGGGGTCATTTAGAGTATTTCTTAAAAATATATTTTGGATTACTTTCTTTTTGTTAATATTGCTGGGAGCTGCACCTCCCCAGATTGGTCATCCATACGTTATGATAGGAAGGATAATTGAATCGTTTATTTCAGAAACCCGTCGAACGCCAAATTTGTCATGTCCAGAAAATTGAGAAAAAGTGACCCAGTTTTTCCGATTTCAAATTTTTTTTAAATATTAAAGCAGTTAATAAATGAATATTTTTCAGGTAAATATACAATAAGCGATGTGTCTATCCCCATAGAACAATATTCCACCGCTAAAGCGCATTTTACATTTTGGCGTTTGAGGGGTTTCTGAAATAAACGATTCAATTGATTTGAATATTGGCAGTAGGCATTCGATTTTCAATGTAGAGCACTGGTTTAGTATTGGAAATAGTTTTGAAATTTTTGCTTTTGCATTATTTGCTACCGAATTGATGTGTGGTTTCCATGTTAATTTTTTATCAAATAAAACGCCAAGGTAAGGAGTCTGGTAAGGAGTACTGGTAAGGAGGCCCATGGTATTTGTTCACAATCATAAATTGAATAAATGTGTGTGGTAAGACGTGAATGTATATGAAAGGTTAGACGAGTGTCCAATCGATATTGTGGCCGAGGCGTGTGAGTAACGGCGCCGCTTGGTGTGCCCGCAGGTTCCTGACGCAGCACCCTGGCTTCGTAATGACGCCTCGGCCGCGCGACTGTCTGCCCAAGGGCTTCCCGGCCGACATCCCGGGCACGTGCCACTTCCTGCACACCTACCTGCACCCGGGGCTGGCGCGCGACGGTTCCTGCACGCTGCAGGACAACGTGCAGGCGGCGCTGCGGGAGCTGGGCTTCGTCACCGACGCCGCCCCGCACTAGCCTGCCCTCCGCGCCACGCACCACCACCCGCGCCGCTCGCCCAACAGGCCAACGACGCAACTGGCGTACCCCAAGGATGACGCATGGCGAATGCCAAGGGCGGCTTGCCTTGAGGTGGGCGCGCAGTACACCTCGAGGACGGCGTAATCCCTTGGAACCGGCGTACTCGAAAAATGGCGTACATCAGTTACGATTTGTCCCAAGGACGTCTATTCGAAAGATGGCGCGCTTGGAGAATGCCGTACTCGAAGGACAGCATATCTCGAGCACGGCGTTCACGAGATGGGACTCGCGCTTGAAAAATCCTGCAGTATGAGAGCAATTCATCGCTAATTCCCGTAACTGCACTAGGCACAACGCAATGAGTTCACTTGTTTCGGAAGTGCTGGATGGAATATCGATTTGTAACTGGAATGTAGGCCTGTAAAATAACTTTCCTGACATTGAACCGAATGTTCTCGTGGTCGATGTCAGTCTTCCTAACAATATGTCGTCGGCCTTTTTATAGGGATGTGCAAAAACAGTGTCCAATGTTGGGCTGAGTGATTTTTTCAAGTATTCATTTGTTAGTTGCATGAAAAGTTTGTGCAACCATGTTGGAACTTTGCCACGATTACTTTTCTAAGTTGTGATATACATAATCGATTACTTGATGACGCACACTTGAGTTTTGTCTCTTCTTGACAAACACAAATAAATGATTCGTGGTTGGTTAGATATTTATATTGCTTTTGAATCTCCAGTAATATTCGAGCACATCCCTATCTTAATACAATTTTGTTTGCGGCTGAATTTATTGAATGAGAATCAGCTTTTGTGTACTGCAACGTACCTACCGAATATTTGCCTGTTCAACGAAAAAACATTTAGCGTCGTGTAATTGTATTGCTATGCTGAGGTACTGAGAACGATTCTCGCTTTTGTGTGGCATAAATGTATCTACTTGCAAGACCATCTTAAAGTGTGTGTGCTGTGGCAAGATTGCAGTGATAAATATAAAATATTCAGGTCGGTCATTGGTGTGCTAAACATTCCATTATCAACACATGCCCTTCAACTTCATTTGCACGATGCCAATACGTGTACAATTTATTCTGAAATATTTATTGCCGTTATAAATATTTAAAATGACTTTTTAAAAGTTTCATTGTAATGACTCATCAAGTATTCTGAAAGCTAATGTACCCTGATCCAAAAATACAGCTTTATTTGTGGTTTTTTCCTTTTTTTCAAATTATTTCTTGCGATCTTGTACTCCACATTGAGGAAATTTAGGTTTGAAATCGAAATAAGTGATACCTGTTCAATTTAAAAGTATATACTCCAAGAATTAAACATTCTAACATAATGATTAGAAATGAAAAATGAAAAATGCTAGTACAAAATCTTTGTGTGGAAGCCCTCTCAAAATTGTAAAACTATGGTTTTTGGTTTTGCTCATGTATTTAGGTTTTTCATTGGTTACTTCTAAAAATCATTATTTTTCTATTTTGCGTTTTTGTATTGTGAACTGTGTAATTAATATTTTGCTCCATGTGAAAAATGCCTTTAAAACTATAAAAGTTTGCATATCAATGAATCATTACATTCCATTTGACGTTCTTCTAGAGATTTATTTTACTTTGAGATAAAATGTTCCATTATTTGTTCGTAAAATATTTTTTTTTGGTTTTGTAACAATCTAAGAAGGATATAGTAACTATATCAAGGGTGGTTAGGCAACCAGAAAACCTTCCTTCACGTATGCTTTGTGGAGTTGTATTCTCGCAGGGGCTCTGTGGTTTGAGTTTTTAGATCTTTCCGTCGGAACATTTTTTTAAATTGACTACTTTGGACATGTTCTAAGACATGTTTCATGACAAACTATCAATAACAATATAAACTTAATACTCAATTCTGTTTGATTTTTACATATCTTCGTACTCTTTTTAATCGCTTTGAAAATTATTTTTTATTACTGTTTGTTTATATACGCAAATCCATTTACACTGCTATATTAATCATTTATCGCATTCAAGATACCATTTAATTCTTTGATGTTGAGAATCCTGCATCATATCTCATCCTTCCTTTTCTATTTTTACTTCATTCCTTTTCAAAATTGGTCAGCATCTTTCTCCCGTTTTGCTCGGGACCATTTAAATCACTTTTTGGACAGTGTTTTAGAATACTACATTTCTAAATGGCCCCATCATCACAATCTTTGCTTATATGCATTTAATTTTAACATCTATGTTAAATTGCCTTTTATTTGTCACTGTTCTTACAAGATAAAGTAATGCCATCCCTATAGTATCACAACAATTTTTTTGTCAGAGTTTTGTTCATTACCCAAACTTTGAGACCCTGACGTTACTGAGATCGCTATTAATAGTAAGATTTATGTTGTAGGTGGTATGCTCACACTAATTTGTTTATTTAATTTGTGAATTTGGTTTAATTGTTTTTCATTGACAGTTCTTTTTATATATATCTGATATACCTGTACTAGGGTTCGTCAAAATTAGTTCTAATGAACATTTCTAATTAATTCTTAACATTTCACTTCTAATTATATTATTTAATAATTTATTAGACAGACCTTTTAATAGAAATTTTATGAATTAAATAAAACTTAAATATAATCTAATTATGTTTTAGTTAATTCTTAACATTTCAATTAGAATTATTTTATTTTTTGATTTTAAAATTTTCATACAATTCTTAATACATTTGAATATTCTGTTTGTTTTCAATTACTTGATATTTCACGAAATTGAAAATAAACGAGGACTACTTTGCAGCACACTTGAGCTATGAAGATTTATATTTACAATTGTACATGATTCAATAAAGACTTGTCACCTCATTTGATGATACTATTATAAATAATAATTTATCTAAAATTTACAACAAATATACTAAATTGGCCTAATCATGGAAAAATAATTAAACGTGGGCAATTCATGTTAATTTCAAGAAAATATCGATTCCTTTGTAACAGGGGATTAAGCGGGTGGTATGACCCGGTGGATCAAATAAATAAAAGTGAATATTTCTCTACCTTTTCATTTTTGCAGTAATTTACGGAACAAATTGTACAAAATTAAGAAATTCATTATAGCCTTACTTGGAATTAATTCACCCTCTGAAATTGCAGAAGTGATGGTAAAATATTATCATTAATTTTGTTTACGCACGGCTCAGACCATTGTCATTCTATTGCATTCCTTATATTGTTCTATTGATCTGAATACAAATTCAGTTTTTTTTCTCAGAGAAACCTAAACTTGTATCCTGTAATATGTAAATTCCGTATTGAGAATTTCTCCCTCATTTATCTGAGCTCCTAATGTCTTATTTTGATTAAACAGTACTTATAACGTATTCTAAATCTACCTTGTCTTACATCCTAACTTCATTTCACACCGAACACTCTGTACATTATTTACACTGGGCAACACATACACCAACACTTATAAACACTACACATAAACTCATATAAACACTGTTTACACTGTACATGCTGTCATCCACCTCATTTAAACCGCGACTGCAAGAGCCATCCACAGCCCGTTCTCTCCGCCGAGTACGTAAGGAAACTGGATGGGTTAGTGCAGTTAAAGTAGAAGTTTGTCTCTTGATCACATATTTCCATTTGCAAACACCCCATATTTGTTTAAACATTCAGAAAACCTATTCAAAAATTACTTGTATGAATTTGTTATTTTATGTTTCATTTACTGTGATACTAATACACGATTGTTCAGAAAAATGTTTTTGTGGGTAACAGGTTATGTGCTTTGTTAGTGAACAAAAATAGTTGTTATTTTTAAATTTGTTAGTGAATCGAAATAATTTTCCGACATTAATGCCAAATTTCCAAGTGATCATGATGTATTGGCCATCAGATTGAGTTCATATGTACAGTACATCCACAATTTCTTGAGTATATTTAATGTTTAATTCAGATTTTTAAAATGAAGTTTCTATAGCATTGCAATATTTTATGGTTTCTAATGAAATGGTCAGAAAGGTATTTCTACATATTAAGCAGAATTTCATTCTAATAAATTAGCAACCATGAGTGTTATGCATTTGGATTTCAAACAATAAGGAATCTTTAGAATTAGGGATCAATATGGAAAGTTCATTACACAGTAAAATAATGAATATTCAGGTAAGGAATTTCAAGCGGTTCCAGTTCTTATTTTGAAGGAAATTTATTGTTTGATCGAATGTGTACACAATGTTCAATCGATGTGAAAGAAACCATTTTTACGCGTCGACTAAAAATTTGAGATTTTCGATTGATATGATTATATAAACTGAATTACACGCTTCAAATATTTTCAGAAACTGCTTGACTGGAAAATAAAGGGCAATATGAAAACAATGTAAAATACATGACAAGTATAGTGGTTGTGTTCTAGTTTCTATACAATGTGTAAAATGTTATTAAGTGAACAAGGAAGAAACGTTTCTTCTGCAAGCGAAGGACAGCGCAAGAGTTCTTCTCCTGTCCAGAAAACGTCTTCGTAAGAAGTTACCTCTTATGAATCCGCAGATAGCGCTGCTGCAATGCTTCTCTGCGGTGTTCGAAAACAAAAGAATGCACAGATCTTTTCCAGGGCTCCGCCAGCAACTTATCTCAAGTAGATGAGAGCAGTGGTTCTCAACTGATTAACCTGCGCACCCTTTGTCGAGATTATATTTGATGTAATTTTATTGAAAAATACAAAAGCTCCAAGGAAAAAAGGCATACATCACATATAACTATTTTTCAAATAGGCAATAATCTCCTGAAAGGTTCTCCACTTAAGTCCTAAGCC
This sequence comes from Teleogryllus occipitalis, assembly GCA_011170035.1. Classification (NCBI taxonomy): domain Eukaryota; kingdom Metazoa; phylum Arthropoda; class Insecta; order Orthoptera; family Gryllidae; genus Teleogryllus; species Teleogryllus occipitalis. Next base: position 97,900 of record BLKR01001829.1, on the reverse strand, counting down.
ATTTATGATGTTTTCGAATACATAAGTAATGTGTCTTTTCTTGTATATTTAGAATAAATATTCTTCTTGAATAATAAATGAAGCTTGAATGTTTTCGTCATTCAGATGTTTTTCACTGGATGTTAACAAGGATATCTTACATTTTCCCGCGTATTTTCAAAATTTTGTAAGAAGTCGAAAATGGTGAAAAGTTGAGAATCACTGAATAGGGAATTCCTTTTATTAAAGAAATTGCGTCATATGTAATAGCAATACAGCTTCTTTCAAGCACCTCTTATGTAGCGTCTTAACGTTGCTTTTTTGTAAGCGATTGTTCCTCGCAAAGGATTTCTTCCTTCGGTATTCAAACGTAGGGTAGATTTCTCTACAAAAATCGACTATATAGATTATTATTCTAAGTTTCCAGTACGGCTGCAATGGGATTTGTCAGTAGAAATTAAATTGTCATAATATGACTGATTTTGGCTGTCTGGGTGACGCCGCGTCGAAAGCTGTGTTGCCGACGTTTCGACCATCTTTTCGTGGTCTTCTTCAGGGCTGATCTGCCGAAGAGGTAGATGCTGGTCTGCCTGAGGAAGGCCACGAAAAGATGGTCGAAACATGGGCAACACAGCCTTCGGCGCGGCGTCATCCGGACAGCCAAGATCATCCACATGACTCCGGCCGCGGAAGCCTACGACTTCACTGGGTCATAATAGGCCGAAGGCACAAATTCTTTGTGAACGATACTTTAGCATTAATTCTTTCTGAAACGTTGTCAGTGGGTTCCTTCAATTTTCACAACACGAATGTAAGCACAGATTAGTGATTCTTTGCATAGGTGTGTGCGACTTAGAACCGACGCAAGTATCCTCAAGAGTCTGCCTATAAGCCTCATGCGACTTTCGAGTGTGCTCCATATATACAAATACTGAAATGTTTCTTATTTCTGTGTTGCAAGAACCAACACTTTTATACTGAGTTATCAAGGTGTTGTACGTGGTGTAACCTGATAAGAATGTGTACTTTTCAGATTTTCAAAGCTTGAAGATAGCCACCCAAAATGCTACGTGATTCAAGCTTGTAAAATTCCAGTGTCAGTGCCAAAATTGTTATTGCCTGTATAATGGGTTTTCAATGTAAATAAAAATGCGACAACTCAAAGACACTTTAAAAACGAAACAAGTTCAGTTCCTTTGGATTCCCTCCACGCATACAAAACCTAAGAGCGTTGCCGCTCCGAGGTTTTGATTCCAGAGCCCTGCTTTCAGAGAAGCCAAGGACGTACTGACAGTGAATTCGTACAAATGTCGACCCCACATTCATCCCTCCCCCTCTCCCTTTCCCTTTCCCTCCCTCTGCCCCTCTCTCACTCCTCCTCATCCTCCATCTACATGGAGTCGACTCACCGGAAGCCAGTAAGTGCAAGATGTGTTATGCTATGCATTCTACTATCTACATGATGAGTTAAAGCTGAATGGAAAGAGCACGATAAAAATAAAACGGTATCTCTATCGATTTATGGATGGCAGTGAACTGCATGCCGGCCCGGTTGGGAAACCTGATTAACGTGTTACGACTCTACAGACCGTTGTGTGGATACATCCTGGCTTTCGTATTCTTAACCTTTCGAGTTATTTCGCAAAGCTCTTTGTATTCTTCTCATCAGGAATCTGCAATTGTGATGGTCTCTCATCTTTAGTTTGCGAACCTCGCCTTATGGGATGTAAATGAAAACCAGTTTACGCTGTCAAAAAATCTAATGACTAAGACTGTGCAAAAGTGCTATAAGGTGATACATTAAATCCAAAATGAACGTTTGTGTAATAAATATAAATAATAATAATAATAATAATAATATTGAAAAAAGTGTTATATATAAAAAAATGGAGGAATGTTGAATACGTTTGTACGTTACGGGAGGCGGGTTCTGATTGACACGCAGGTCCACCACAAAGCTTCCTGTAGCCCTAGCTTGTGTCCTTCACGACCTAAGAGCTTCTAACGCCTCTGAATGATCAATACAATGATAGTAGATCCGCGATCTCTAATGTGGTTTAGGTATCAAAGAGTAATTTTTTCGTTGTTCATTTATTGCCTTCATTAAATTGTGAAGGAAACCTTTTGCTTCCATCTCACATACAACCTTCAACCAAGCTTTTAACTTACGCGCATCATTGGTATGAATTTTTTTATTTTATTTTGAGTTTCCTTACCATCTGTACGATCATCTTTCATCAAAAATCCCGTTCGGTGCTGATTGTCACTTTTCAATTGGGGTTGCACGGCCCGGTTACAACCGGTCCCACCCTGTCTGCCAACCATCTCTACAAAATAAAAATATTTTTTCTATGTTTATTCACTCGTGGGAGGGGGGAAGCACTACAATTGCATCAGTTAAGAACATTTTTGTGGTTTCCTCAACATTCTTCGGATAAAAGTATTAAATTCGATGAGTAAAACGCAATGGGAAATTATCATACCTATTTCTAAATGGGTATGATGAACATTGTTTATTTGGTAATTGCTAATTATTCAGTAATTGCTTATCGATATTTCACACCGGAACGTGTCTGAGACCAAAAAGTACAAGAAAGTTCCCTTCATGTACCATTACTGAAATGTAAATATCAATAAGATGTTTTCAGCTTTTTCTTTAATTATTAAATAATGGAAAACAAAAAACTTATCTACATTCTAATTTTCATCACTAGAAGACATTAGCTTCTAATTTGGCTAGATTGGAGACAGTGGGAAGCCTTCAAATCCTATTTTTCAAATTTTGTGCTTGAAGTGGCCACTATTGGTGTCGTGGCCCTACTACTTAGCATTTTGATAAAATACAATTTCGTGATGTATCTGGCATGGTTTCAAAAGCAGAAAGATGTCTTTTCAAAAAGTACTAAATTTTTTGTCGTATTTCCAGTGAGGGGGTGTGCTATGGACCCGTATTTTGTCCCACTGAAGAGCAAAGCTTTAGACTTGCTATGGCCGTTTTGATACGAGCAAGTACCACATACGAGGCGGACGACACATTTCATGTATACTCGATTAAAACAGGAAGTTCTTTTAAGGTCATGCACTGGCAAGAGAGGAAGAAATTGTCATCAAATAGCGAGCTTCATCTAGTCTTAAATTGCTGGTATTGAAGCTTCTGATTGGATGGCATTGTCCCTTCTTGTTTCAGCTCGTAACCTTGAAATGACTTCGTGTTTTAATCAAAGTACAGTAGCCGGAACTATGTGCCGTTCTTGGCGGATCTGGCACGGTGTCCCCACCGTGCCCATCTCAAGGAAAAAGTTTCTTCAATTGTCGTCTCTTTTACGATAGGATAGACTTGCAATTAACGAACATAAAAGATCTCTGTTATTTTTATCAATTGATGATGATTAGTTTTCAAATGAATTGTTATTTATTAATTTAAAAAAATATTTTTCTTTCTTTGATGCTTCAGCATACCACTCAGCCTTGCTTGTCTATCCCAACTTTCAGTTCTCTTTAGCATAAAACTTGAAACAAATAAAGTTATCTACTCATCTTCCAAAAATGCAAGAAAAATTTGAATTAAAATAGGTAAAAGACTGATTAAATAAAATCAAAGATTGTTTTTAAACACTTAATTTTGAAAATATAAGTCTGTGGTTGCCAATGTCGGACGGACAAGATAAAACATGGTAAACTTGTTTTCATTTATTTGTGTAAAAAACATTAAAACACATTTCAAATTGACATTGATTATTACTCCACACTCCCACGCACATAGTGACCCACGTACCCGGGGCCTGTGCCAACCAACCTCACTTGGGAGCTCCAATAACAAAAGTTTAAGTTCTAACAAACCTTCCGATTGTATGACAGCGTTCCCCCTCCTTCCAGCTCCTGACCTTGCAGTGCAGCTATTTTTAAATTAGAGTAAATTGATGTTACCTATGTTAAAGTTAACAAGTATTCTCAAATTACTGAAAATATTTCTTTGAAAGAATTAGTGATGTAAAATGTTGAAATGAATTTTACACTTCCAACGAAAACGATTACCATTCTACTGCAATAATTTGTTTTCATAAGAAAAATCAAATCCCTTTCATAATACTCTGGAAATTTTTTTTCACGTATGAATAGCTGTAAAGAATTTCATATATCATGCAAATTACCAACATTTCTTATAAAAAGTTTCCAGGATCGAGGGATAAAATTTCTTAAAGTCACAACTATTCGTTTAAAATTTCCAAGCAAGTAATGAAAGCCCCTTTTAATGCCGTCAGATACTTATTGAAAATCTTGTTCGGAGGACTTATTCCATGTTCCCTTTTACATACATTTTAATAAATCACTCCAAGAACAATCAAAAAACTTCATAAAATTCTTAATAATTTCGTAAAAAATCTCCCCTCGTTTCCCATGGTTTTATTCCTTTGAGAAAAGCAATTAATGAGGAACGACGAAAAAAGCCAACGCAATATTTCCAAATCAATTAAATGCAGTATCTATTATGTTCGAGAGGAGGTGCCATTCACCGGTGTAGAGCACGCTCATGCCATGGCTCAGGAATTCCTTTTCTCTTCTGTCTAGACGCCGATACCGGACGGCGATTTAATGAACGCCGCTTCTCCCTTTGTGCTGGATGTGCGATGTTCTTTTCTTCAGCAGCCGAAGTTCGATTGCGTGAAAGTCGGTCAAGCGCAAATGAAAATGCCTCACAATCAACTTCCACGAAACAACACGTTGCTGACACTCAGAAAAGGACGCATTTCTTTGAAGGATACTAATATTGAAGTACGATTTTTATTAACAAGCAGCCAACTTAATGAGTGATTACATTTTTTAAACAGTTCTTCACAATTTCTCATTTTTACATCGAGTTATTCCCTGGTGCGTATTTGTATTATAAAGATTTAAATATGAATGTAATATTAAACGGATTTCTCGTTCCTTTCGAATCAAAGCAAACTTATAAAAATCATCAATGCACAAGAAAGGTGGCACATGTCGAAATTGTCATTTCCAGAACAATTTTAATCTGAGTAGAACCGTATATTTAGCGGCCAAATACAGAGTTTACTCTGTATATTTAAATCTAGTAAACTATCTTAAAGAATGTTGACTCGAAAAGATTTTTAAATAAAACTCCCTCCCTTTTCGTCAATGGTGAAAATATCTGCATATATTAAAAAAATATCGTTTCATATCTTCCATATTCCAAATACATTCCTTCATATATTCCAAATAAAAAGATCATAAAAATAAGATTATATCGTTTCCATTTATTTTTTTGAGTTATTAAAGTCTTGATATTTGAAATGATTATATCTTAATAATAAACATAAAGAAGTGTTATAATGAATTCATTACTAAGTAGTTATGTTATTTCGCTAAGCACCATTTTGTACTCTCACCATGTGCATTATATTAGTATTTATATATTAATATATAATGAATATAAAGTATATAATATATTATATTTAATATATAAATATTATATTATGTACAAATATTATACATCAAATAATTTAATTAATATTAAATATAATTTAACCTTTATTGTCTCCCATATTATTTGAGTAGTATACGTACTTTTCGTGGCACTCGCACATCACCAATCTTTATAAATGAGACGAATTTGAGTAAATAAGAATTTTCTAAAGAAAGAAAATTTCACGGAGACGTAAAGAATTGCACTTTGACTATAAAAATATGAAGGATTTGTTTTAAAAAAATGCATCTAAATATTCGGATCAAATTCAACCTGCAATACTCGGTAGACTTTTTTTAATCTAAATCGTTAAATAACTTGTAATGGAAGCGTTCTAGGACATTAAAAACTAAAGTTTGGAGGCGAAAGGCCTAAAAAATGTTCCCCACACCGTAATCTAAAGGATGAGATCTTCTTGAACATTCTATTACATTTTTTCTGGTTCGACACTTCTCTATTCTACCCCACCTGTACTGAGCGTGTAGAATATGCAACTATATGTGAAATTAACATAATTACGTGACATTTTTTGTGATTAAATTACACGGGTGTACCTCTCTGCTCGCTGCTAAAGTTAAATAAGAATCTTTGTATTGACAAGGGTGTATTGTTATCAATTACAAAGTGACATAGAGAACAAGTTACGGTGGATAACAAGGTCTTGAAGGAAAAGGTATACTACGGACTTAATTTGGAAATGGAATAATAGGGAAGAGGGTGGGGTTTAACATGCAAGTGTTCTTGCACAAGTACGCTAGTATGTTATCAAACACAGTATAGTAACAACAAATCAAAGCGTTGTCGAGGCGTTCGGGTGGGCAGCGGAACAAACGCTTAAATTTTGATTTTATTAATGATTTTGATAAATTAATAACTTGATATAACTAACAATATACTACATGTAAATTCGTTTATAAACATAATTGAATTTCTGTTTCTATATGAAATAATATACTTTTTCTCTTATCAGTATTTGTATTGAATGACAGAACTTCTTATATTTTTAGGTCAAATAAAAGCTGATATCTTCATCATAAATGTTATCTTCATCATGTTAGCTCCTTCAATTTCTCAAACTCATCAATAGCTCATTTCCCTTTTCAAGAAGAATCCCTTAGCACATTTTATTCGAATCCTTCTAGAATGCTGAACACGAATTCGAAAATAAACTTTTTGGTAAAGGGATGGTTAAAGGGAGGTGTTCAATGGATGTTTCAATAGCATGTGTGGTATTTTATTAAGCTGGCTAAGCTCTTTTTGTGTTAAAATTTTTGTAATGATCTTCAAACACACAAACAAAATATTTTATCTACTTTACCTATGTAAAGTGATTAAATTTTAATTTTCAAAGACATCCCTTAAATTCTTTCTGCTTAATACTTTGACCTTACTATTAAAACAATAAAGAGTTTGAAACCTCCTGTTCCCACTTCATGACTGCAAAGATAAATCCCCTTGGGAACTCAATATACATCAACATTTGTGTATAACATTCAGGGGGAAGAGTACACACCAATATAGCTCAAAATGTATTTTAAAAAGATATATCTCAAACACTTACATCTAAAACTTACTTACTGAAATAAAACTTACATCAATTAAAAAGTTTAAAAAATGTCCTTATAAGATCTATGTCCTTACAAGAAAAGAGAGCTCGATTCTAGATTTCTCGTCTCCTCGTGTTTCAGAGAGAAGGTCCATCTACCTGCAATAACTTCCAGCTTCATAGGAACGGTATGCACCAACCACGGTATGTATTAAGGTGTAATTAATAATGAATACTGCCAGAAGAGGAAAACAGTGGCAAATTCTTAACGTTTGGGTTGTAAAATTACGAAAGGTAACGATAGTTTCACCTCGTTATAATGTACGTGACACGAAAATCTACCACGTTTGCCACCACGTATCCTATTACGTGTAAATCAGCATTGCTGTGAAAACGGGTTACTTTGCCCCAATTTCAGGTGACGTATTGGCGATTATAACTACAAACATTGCATGCTTAGTTTTCTGTTGGTGAAGTCAGTTCTCTCTAATCGTGAAACAAACGTCACGCACATTTAAGACATTTATCGCTGGGCACCAGATAAAATCGTAGGATTAGATTATATCCGTGTATACCTTCATTATTTCATAATTGCACAGCAAAACCAAAAGCCAGTTTTTTGATATTTGGTCAACAACCAGTCAGTGGGTGGAGGTGGGGTAAGAAAATTATTATTAGAATGCCAGTGTGTGTCAAAATCACGCTTGTTTGTATTTATCGATAAAAGAGAAAGAGTTATGAAGAGATCACACTTCTTGATTTTATTCATAATTTAAAAGTGAATCAGTCCAAGGCATGGTGAATGGAGTGAACAGCAAGATAACTCTTCAAAGTATTCCCCATTTTTTTAAACAATATTAATTTTTATCGGGGTGATCGTGTGGAATGCAATTACGTAACAAAATAAGAGTTAAAATTCATATCTCAAAGATGAACAAGGATAAAGAGATTTTCTGATTCCAGAAACCTAACACTGCGCTTGTTCTGGGTCTAATCTTGCATCATTAATGAGTAATCGCCTGCTCGACTTTCAACACATCTCAGCGCACGCATGACAGCAATACAATGAAGACAAAGACTCAGAATGAGGATGAAAATCCTCCACCTCACTATCCCATCACTATGACTACTCCGGAGGGTCAATGACAAACACTAGTTGAGGTGGCTCAGAGCATCAACTAATGCCATTACAGTGCCTATGACCGGGAGATTCTAGGATTCGAGTCCCGACGGTGGTAAGATTTTCCACACTAGCCATATAGCTAAGTAGCCTGTGTGGAAAATAATTCTAGCGGACGGCTGCTCTGATCGGTATTTTTCTGTGGTATTTCCTATCAACTCCAGGCAAATGCAGAAGCACACCCTAACAAACAGGCCATGGACCATGCGCGATCTTTCCATCTTCTTGCTTGTCCTACACTACGTCTTACACACTCTTACACTTACAAGCATTGACTTTATATAACACACATTGAGGGTGACCAGTCACGAACTTAGACCTTGTCCCGGGTGGGGCGGTACTCCGCGGTTGGCAGATACCTGGATGGGGAAAACCCCGAAAACAGACGTGTGGGTTGGGGTTGGATCTCACGATGAAGCGGGGAAGATAACCGACACAACATATGATGAAATAATACAGAAAGGGGCTCATGACCATATCAGTTGTCGCGCCCGGAAACGCGAAATAATCAACTATTGAATGAATCGCGCGCTGTGATCTGTTCCCCAGCAAGTACGTTGCGAAGCGCGCACGACAACTGTTTCGCAATAAATGAGCGAACACATCGCACCGCGCGCTAAGCAGCCATTTCAAGACGACACGACACAAAATCGATGTAGAATTTCTACGATTGGCACACTCTGGAGAGTCATACACACGTTAACCATCCGCCGTCAGCAACTCTTCCTACGTTGCGCCACACACTCCGTGGCTTGATTGATTGATTGATTTTTTCGTGTTTCCGGGCGCGTCAACTGCTTTAGTCATTAGTCCCGTTAGTGTAGTGCATGTTTTTTCTCGGGAGATGGCGGTGATCTTCCCCCGCTGGATGACGAGATCCGGCGCCGACCTACCGTCGGCTAGTGGGGTTTCCCCCTAACCAGGACTCTCCCACCAGCGGGGCACCGCCCCAGCCGGGACAAGCTCCGAACTGGTCTCCCGGAATATGTGGTAGTGTAGTGCATGAGTATGTGTGTAAGGGGAGAGGAAGGGGAAGGACTGATCGCGCGCGGTCCGTGGCCCGTTTGGTAGGGTACTGCTCCGGCATTCGCCTGGTGTTAATCGGAGAAACTACGGAAAACTACCGATCAGAGCAGCCGGCCGCTAGAATTCTCCTCCAGACAGCGACTGAATTCGACCTCGCAGAAAAGCTAGTGTCGAAAATCTTGCCGCCGTCAGGACTCGAAGCTAGGACCTCCCGGTCAGAGGCGCTGCAGTGACATCAGTTGATGCACTGAGGCACCGCTCCCGGTCACTCCGTGGCTGATTCTAGATGTACTATAAAGGCAAAAATCGATGATTGGGCTAAAAATATTTTCATTCACGTCACGCCACGCTCTAGGTTGCTGTTTAAAGGTATACAATCACGATAAAAAATGACGATTGGCATGGAATCTTTTCATTCACTACGTCACGTCAAGCACTAGGTAGCTGTTTAGAGGTGTACTATAGAGATAAAAAATTCACGATGGGCGTGGAATCCCGTGCTGCGTGGTTACGAGGTGTACTACAAAGACGAAATCCATAATTGGGCTGAAAATCGTTTCATTCACTACGTCACGCCTCGCGCCAGGACGCTTTTACGAGATGTACTGTAATGATAAAAAATCCCGATTGGGCTAAAAATCTTTCAACACCGTAATCCGTTCACTACGCACGCTCCGGAGAGCCAATCACACATCAATCGCACGCAATCACCAGCTCCACCAGCGTCGCGTCGAACGCTGGCGCTCGCGCGCGCGCGCGGCAACTGTTTGGCGATCGACGCGCCATCTTTGGCGCGGGCGTGCAAGCGCGTGGGGACGGTCGATAGCTGCGGCGGGCGGGCGCGCGGGCCGCCAGGCAGGCAGGCGGGCCGGGCGCGGAGTAGGCGAGGCGAGGCGAGGACGCGCAGCTTGGTCGGCGCTCGAGCCGGGCCACGGCACGGCGGCGGGCACCACGGCGACGCGGTGAAGCCAGCGTCCACGGGCGGCGCGCGGCCGCGGCGCCACCATGGTGAGTGGGCCACTTGTTGGCGGGCGTGTCGAGTGCGTGCGTGCGCGTGCCGATGCGTGGCGTGTGCGTGATGTGGGGTGGAGAAATCGATGGGGTGATTGGGTGCCGGGTGGTTTGTTTGCGTGCTTCGCGTTATCGCGGTGGAGTTTCGAAGTGGTGAGCACGGGTTGGGACGTGCGCCGGAACTTTGGTGGACGTGACGGGAAGTTGGAATTGAATTGGGCGGCCTTGACCGTGTCGTTGCCTGTGGGATTTGTTTGGGCGATGAGTCATTGCTGTTCTTAAATGGCTCAGGATTTCTACAAATACTGTGCTTGACCTTGATTTTTCTAGAAATATAATACGAATAGAAGAGGTAAAAAATAATAATTTAAGGGCTTCAAATATGCATAAATTCGGGTAGAAGAGATGTAGAACTACCAAAATAAAAATTAAAATATTAAACATAATTGTTCATAATTATTAATCCAAATATTGATTGTAACGTTCAATAATGATTGCTAATCGTTTACATGAAAATAATGCAGCCTACAATAAAAGATCCAAGAACGAAAACTATATGGAAATATATGTAAAAACGGAAGCAAAATCATGTTGCATGAAGGTTTCAAGAGGATGTAAATACTTCTGATGGAGTATTTATACTCCATAAGAAATTCTATCAGATACTTCATTAACATGAAAATAAATACCATACAATAAAATATTCAAGAAAAAATATTTATGGAAATGAATGTAAAAACGGAAGGAAAATCATGTCGCATGAAGATTTTGAGAGAATGTAAATATTACTGATATAGCAATTATACTATTTTCAAACTGCCTGAAAGCAAACAAATAGTAAACCTATAAATATTTCTCTCTGTTATTTGAAGCTCAATGCTTGATTTTGCATTTTACTTAGCATTTAGTTTCCATATTAATGCATACGTGTTTCAAACTTCATAAAACATGTACTTTTCAGTGATTTGGCTCGTGCATTTTCTTTTTGTGCGCAAAAATCATTAATCCGAGTAAATTTGTTGCAAAAGTTGTAGTTCTCTGTTCTATGACGTGCTTAGTTTTTTCTCTTCGAATATCATTTCTCTATCTCGAAGTAATGTTCAGTCAGAATGAAGAAATTTCACATTTTGTATTTTCTAGCTTCTTTGCGATATAATTCGAAATTCAAATAGCTCTAGCGTCAAATAAAAATACATATTATATATTTATTTAATGTGTTTTGTTTGTCAGCAAGCAATTTATGTACTTGATAGAGGCATTTTGAACATAATACTTATGTAACAAAAATTCCGTTTAACAGGAATCAGAGAGTTCATTTTTCTAAGAACAGTCGGAGAGTCAGCTTTTCAGGAATTTACTTTCACATCAATTCTTTGGATGATAAAAGATTTATAATAAACTAGTGACTCACTGTAATAGATTAATTTCTGATTGTCCTCTATAATTGAAGGGTATATCTTTTAAGTTCCAGGAAAAACTTACATAAAAATGGAAATAAACGTTTCAGTCATTTGATATCAATGAACAATCTAGTTTTCGCTTTGCACCACAATTTTTCTGCCAATCCATTTCACTTTCAATAGAACTGAGTTTTGAAATCTTAGAAGTAATTTTATGAACCAGTTGATTAATGCAAAATTGGTGGGCGAAAAAGTTTTAGCATTTCCATAAAGCAATAATGTTAAAGATTCCGAAAATAAATCACGAATCAATTACCTATATTTTATATCGGTAGGAAGAATCACACAGAGAAATTCAAGCGTCGCAGGAGAAAAATAGATACGCCGGCGATCATTGGCGCATACATTCCTTTTACTCCCTACACTCAAACAATTTTAAACACACTTTTTACATCACGTAAATAAAGTAGATTAAAAAATGTATTTTTATGTTCTCGATTAGTAATATGCATATGCGGTCTATGGGATATGTATAACGTGTATACTGTGTATATATATAGAATAGACAGCGCATCGGTCAGTCCTTTTCCTATCCCTTTCTCCACCCGTTTCTCTACTAGTTCCAACACTGTTCATCAGCCCGTTCCTCCATCCGATACTTCGCTCGTTCCTCTGCCCGTTTCTCAGCCCCATCCTTTTGTTTGTTCTTCTGCCCGTTCTTCTACCCATTCCTCTGCCCGTTCTTCTATCCGTTCTTCAACCCGTCCTTCCGCCCGATCTTTTGCTCGTTCCTCTACCCGTTCTCCTACCCCTTCCCCAGTCCGTTCCTCCGCCCAATGCACCCAATGCATTGCTTTTTTTATTCCCGTTCTCCAGCTTGTTCCTCAGCCCGATCCTCTACTCGTTCCTCTGCTCGGTCTTGTACCTGTTCCTCCACTCCATCATTTGCTCGTTCCTCTGCCAGTTCTTCTACCCGTTCCTCAGAATGCTCCTCCGCCCGATCCTTTGCTCGTTACTCTGCCCGATCTTCTACCCGCTCCTCCGCCCGCTCCTCCGCCCGCTCCTCCGCCCGCTCCTCCGCCCGCTCCTCCGCCCGCTCCTCCTTTTTTTCGTTAAGGGATATTGTAACTCTCCGAGCACGTGCTAGCAGGGAGAGCGCTTCGCGACCTTAGTTGGTGGACTGTTACATTTAATGTATACGTTAAACACGAGTCACAAAATATCAAAATTACTCAAACAATGCTTACCTAACATATGACAATATGTATTATTAGATATGTATATCGCTGGACCGTTTTACGCTCATCTTTCTCGACTAAAATTACATGTATAGTTCCATTTGAAAAATAAAAAGTTACCTCAATATCTCTTTAAATACAAGTGATACAATCGAAATGAATACATACATCAATTAGCCCCATTCCCTCATGCACTCTTTTGAAAACTGCATTGCAATAACTTCAACCGTTCAAAAACTACAAGAGGTGCTAAAGTCACGTGACTCACCTGTATATCTTTTTGACCTCTGTGCCCTTTTCTCTGGTCACTCAAGGAACATCCAACTCTCCACGGACCCCTGTCTCCTGACTCCCCTCACCCCAGCAGTTGTTTTATGAAGACGATTTCAAAAGTCGGCTGAAGTATTCGTAGAAAAAATATTGCATAACATAATATTATATAGACATTAATATAAAACAGAAATTATGTGCTATTTGAGTACCATTAGGTTTGTTTTGTTGGTTACTGAAATTAGTTACAAATTTTTCTGAAATTGTTGTTTTGTATGCAAAATAAATTGGCCGTCCATGACTAAATGTATTTAGACTAATCGTTCCTGAGACTCTGAACGATGCAAAAAATTATTCTGGAATTACTATTTTAACGAATTATTAAAGCATTGGACTTTCACAGAGTAACTCACCTATTAACGTATAATATTAAAATAAACAAGTGTTTCTAAATTACTGTTTAAATCACAGTCAAACTTTCCAATAACCCCACTGAAAAAAATAATCTCTCAAATCATTACTATTGTAAAATTACCTTTTAAAAAGTCATTAAAAATTATACATCACACAGAAAATTCATTGGTTAGATTAAATGACGTCTATGACCTTTGTCTTAGTTTAAATTTTTATAAAAATCATTCTGAATTATTATTTAAATACATGATTAAAATATTGTTCTCAATTTTTAACGTCTGAGAGAAAATGTACTAATCATGTCATGTTATTTCGAAGTAAAATTCAAACCTTCATTCACAATTCTTCTAAAGAAATAGAACAAATGAAGACAAGACACAAAATAAGAGCCAAATGTTAACAAAACAGGTAAAGTTGTCAATAAATAAAGTAAAAATAGGTATTACATTTTTTTATAACATCGACTCATGCTTTTATGAAAACTCGTCCGTCACAGCATTCCTGGGGATTAAATAAAACATACTATGCTTCCTTCACCCCGCTAAGTTAAACATCGGTAATTAGCTTTTAACCATGATTTAAGAATGTTCTTGAATTGATAGGGAAATCCTAATAATATTGATTATTCACTATATCCCTGAAACAAATGAAAGCGCTTTGTTTCCTTTGACTCAAATGTATATTCGCAAATAATCGTTAGAATATTGCGAATAGAATTTAAGCGATCATTAAAAATCCGTTCTAAAATTACATTTGAATTCCGATTGAAAACACATTCCCATCCTATTTAAAATCTTAAAATATACCGAAACACTTGACCACAACATATTGTGAGAACAAATAAAAAACACTTGTCCCATATAATTTGTGCTGAGTTCCAAATCAATTAAAAATATCTCAAAAAGTTTGGAATAAGTCAAAAGAAAATCGTCATATTCATATTAAGTGATCTTAAATAATATATCCTCAGATTGATACTCCGAGTATTACAACTAATCGTCACAAATTCAGATTCAAATCACTATGAAGTCGTTTTAAAATTCAAATCCTAACGAAGACACTTCACCAACAATTACCGTGATCTTAAACAAAATGCACTCTGCTTCATTCATAAACAATCTTCCCAAATAAATATTCAAGCACCATGAACTTTCAAATACAAACTCAAACACTTCACCGCCATGTTCACGAGCAATACATAAAGAGAAGGGCACTGCGTTTCCGTCCGCGTGTCCAGAAGCCGCGAGCCAGGCGGGCGGCGAGGCCCGCGCGTGGAGAGGCACTGCTTTAAAGAGATCTTTTTCGGGAGTTGAGCCATGAAGCGCGTGCGGGAGCGGCATACTGAGCAGTGGGCGGGGCCGCGCCGCGCCGCGCCGCGCCGCGCTGCGTCGAGCCCTGCCAAGTGGGGCGGCCTCCTGACGGGCGCTCTGTTTGCTTGCAGTACGGCTTCGTCAACTACGCCCTGGAACTGCTTGTGCTCAAGACGTTCGGCGAGGAGACATGGGAGCAGATAAAGTGAGTACGCAACTTCACACATTTCTCGTTCTGCACCTATCCGCTTGCTCCACACCAATGGTTTTTAATTGTTAAGGTAGTTTAAGTTCTCTGGGGAAAATTGTTGTAAAAATAAGTGAAATTATTGATATACTGAATTATTCAATAACTCTTTTCTTTTCGCTTACGTTCGCGGCAAAGCACTGTTTACCTATCATATGATTAAGAGGTTTTGTTAAAAACAAATGTCTTGGGGGGGTTGCTTGTCTATGTAGCATTAATCGTGGATTTTACGTGAAGGTGTATTCTACCTCTCTTCCTTTAATCAAACATAGCTTTAATTATTTTTCTTCACCAGTGGTTCTCAAACAGTTTAAGTTTTCACCTCCTTTTAATAACATAGAGTTTTGATTGATTGATTTTTTCGTGTTTCCGAGTGAGTTAACTGCTTTCGTCATTAGTCCCGTTAGTGTAGTGCATGCTTTTCCTCGGGAGATGGCGGTGATCTTTCCCGGCTGTATGGCGAGATCCGGTGCCGACCTACCGTCGGCTAGTGGGGTTTCCCACTAACCAGGACTCTCCCACCAGCGGGTCACTGCCCCATCCGAGACAAGCTCTAAGCTCCCAACTGGACTCCCAGAATGTGTGGTAGTGTAGTGTAAGTTTGCGTGTAAGGCGAGAAAATAGGACAAGGAAGAGGAAGTGAGCGTTCCGTGGCCAGTTTGTTAGGGTACTGCTCCAGCATTCGCCTGGTATTGGTCGGAGAAACCACGGAAAACTACCGATCAGAGCAGCCGTTCGCTAGAATTCTCCTCCAGTCAGCGACTGAATCCGACCTAGCTGAAAAGCTAGCGTGGAAACACTGAGCCACCGCTCCCGGTATGTTAGGGTAGGCTGCTGGGAGTTGTCAGATAGAAGTGGAGGTGACAAGCCATGTTAGAATAGTGATAGTGGTGATCGAACCTCTGACATGCGAGAAGGGCTGAGTAGACAGTTACAGTAGTCTCGATCATCGAGTACACATGTAACGACTTGCGAGTCTAATCGACATATAGTAGTAAGTCAACTATATGAACCCCTGCAAAAACGTGCAATACAAAAATATAGCAAGAGCACTAAAAGAAAATCGAAAATTACAAAATATTATTTCATTTGCCTATGTATGTTGTAATGTATAACGGGTAATTCTGATATCCATCTTAATTTAAAAACGAAATGCATAATATGTAATTATAAACAATGATGTTTTTTGTAAAATAACATATGAGTAAAACTATTGCTAGACACTATGTTTACATCACTAATTAATCTTTTCTTTTAAACCACTTAATCTTCGAAACATTCTCTATCTTCGTTTCGCTAAATATAACTTCACTGCACCTGATAGATAACTTTAACATGCACAACAAA
The DNA here is from genome assembly GCA_011170035.1 of Teleogryllus occipitalis. Lineage (NCBI taxonomy): Eukaryota > Metazoa > Arthropoda > Insecta > Orthoptera > Gryllidae > Teleogryllus > Teleogryllus occipitalis. The sequence continues at coordinate 81,462 of BLKR01001829.1, read as the reverse complement.
AGGGCCTAGACTAAGTACATTCAAGCTACGTAATAGAATTGGTCTTGGAAACGACGTGATGGCAAATGACAGCAGATTCATGCCCATTTTAATAATTTTATAACCGGGAGCGGTAGCTCAGTGCATCAACTGCTGTCACTGTAGCGCCTCTGACCGGGAGGTCCTAGGTTCGAGTCCTGACAGCGGCAGGATTTTCGACACTTGCTTTTCTGCTAGGTCGAATTCAGTCACTGACTGGAGAAGAATTCTAGCGGCCGGCTGCTCTGATCGGTAGTTTTCCGTGGTTTCTCCGATCAACAACAGACGAATGCCGGAGCATTATCTTACCAAACGGGCCACGGACCGCGCGCGATCTGTCCTTCATCTTCCTTGTCCTATCTTCTCCCCTTACACACACACTTACACTAACATGCACTACACTATCACATATTCCAGGAGACCGGTCGGGTGCTTAGAGCTTGTCCCTGCTGGGGCGGTGCCCCGCTGGTGGGAGAGTCCTGGTTAGGGGGAAACCCCACTAGCCGACATTAGGTCGGCGCCGGATCTCGCCATCCAGCGGGGGAAGATCACCGCCATCTCCCGAGAAAAAATGCAGTACACTAACGGGACTAATGACCAAAGCAGTTGACGCGCCCGGAAACAAGAAAAAATCAATCAATTAAGTTTTGCACGAGTCTGACTGAGAGCGTAGGCTTCCTCGGCCGGAGCCAGTAACTTCTTGCTTGTAGTTAGGCGCCTCATAGGCGCCGCGTCAAAGGCGCACGTGCCAACGTTTGGCCGCCAACATGGCGCGCCACCTAGGACGCAACTAGCCTAGGACGTGGCACCTCCCGGACAGCCAAGTAGCTAAGAGTCTGACTTGTTCCAAATTTTAATTTCTAACATCCAAATTAAGTATTTTTGTTTTTTAAGAATAAACTTTTATTTTTTCAATAGATGGGTTGCGGCGCCCTTGGAAATGATCGCGGTGACCAGTTAATCAATTCCAGACCTTTGCTATTAATTATTTGTAAATCGTGTATTTTGACTATTTCTCCTACTATATTCTAGAAGAAAAACAAATCAGAAGAATGCGTATAATCTATAATTCGAAAGAGCATTAGATCTCTTTACAAACTAATTTCTAAATCATTCGCTAAATTTACAAGATCTGCATGTCACTTGGTTTCAGGGTGTGATATATTTTATGTAGACAAAATAAATGTAGATTTACTAGGTTCAAGTTCTCATAGTTGACGAGAAGAAGAAAGAAAAAAATTAAAGAACGATACATGATGTGTGTTGATAAAACTTTACACATACATTATACAATTGGTATCAGTATCATTTTAAACAGACCACAATTCTAATACGTAATTGTACTTGTAATTTCGTAACGATGGCTAACTGGGATATAAAAAAGATCAAATATTTAAAAATCATTTGACTACTAACTGAATACTTCAAGTTGCAACTGTACTAACTTTAGGGAAATAGTATGAAGCAGTCTCTGGTTTATTGCTTTTTCATCTATAAAACATAGACGTAGCCTGTTTATAGTTGTCTAATGACACTTAAAGCTTTTTTTTATCGAATTGCGGTCATCTTCAAAATAGTAATAAAGGAACTAAATAATTAAATTAATTTATCAAAACCGTCGAGTACTTAAATATTATCTATTAGCTTGAATGAGTAAAACATGAAACTGATGTTGACTGAACTAGATCTGGCCCCAACCTACATTCCAGCTTGCGGTTTCTCCCCCTTCATCTACATCCGTCTGAGGGACACTGCCCCGTCCAGGGCAATCTTTAAGATCTCAATATATGTGGTAGTCTAGCGGCTGTAAGTGTAAATGTGTGAATGTAAGGGGGGAGGTGGGAGGATGAGGAAATGAAGATCGCGCGTGATTCTTAGCAGATTAGAGTAGCAAGGTAGCTAGTATCCGCATTTTACCTAGTTTTCAGACCATCGGTCGAATTCGGACAACCGATTGCAGCCGGCCGATAGAATTCTTGTTGAGAATTCAACCTAGTTATCTAGTTGTGTCAAAAATCATCCATCACTGAGACCCTAGTTTTAAGACCTCCTAGACAGAGACACTGCAGTATGAATTGCTGTCACTCTGAGCCTTTCAGTCAGTGAGACTACGGTTGAACTTTCTAGAGTTTGAAATGGTCCTCAATAGTTCGAAATATGTATTTAACCCTAAGGAATAACTTTTCAAGATTAATTTTTCTGTATTTTATGTTATTTTTAATAAACAGGAACATTAATTTAATATGATAAAGAGACTGTAGAAGGTTATTGTCACTTATTTCGACACAATTTTAGAACGCTTTAATGGCATGTCGATAAGCACCAATTTGGCATTATGGCGCACGTTAGTTTCACCCGATACCCAATGCCTTTTGAGTGATTCCGTGAATATTGTTTGTAAAGCATTCTGGGACAAGAATCTTGTGAATATGGTTGATACGATCAATCCCCTTGGTAGGAGCGGTCTCCTTCAGAAAGCCGATGTGTAAACTCTAACCATTTGGGGGATTTATTCAATTATTTTTCACAAATTAAGCGGATTCGAGAATCCTGTACGTATTTTCAATAATTTTAAATAGAAAAATACACATTCATTTTCAAATTACCAAATTAGCCTCGTATATGAAGCAAAAGTCGTGACCTAAAATCCACTACTGTTTGAAGACTTATTAGAAGTATGTTTCCAAAATGTAGAGGAAAGTGGGGGGAAAGTAATATATGACAATTGTTTAGAATTTGCTTTGTTTTGCTAAGAGGCAAACAAAACTTCAGACTATACAAATTCCGGTTTGATTTATCTAGACAAACATAACAAGTTTGCGGTTGAAAGTCCCGAAATCTAAATATTTCTCATACATCTTTATCAGAATATCAAAGAAGCTAACTCGCTCCTTTGCCACATACGGAAACGCCCTTCCGAATAAATAAGCAATAAATCACCACCGCCGAATCACAACGCGGAGAAAGGCAATAGCCCTAGCGCACGGGGCGAGAAATCCACTGTGTTTTCGAATCGCGAGGGAAGCGGCGGAACAAAAAACGCGCGATCCGCGTCGCCTCAGCGGCGCCAACGCGGCGTGAGGGGATTCCCCGACCACGCCGCTCTTCTCCGGCCTCCCCAGAGGGCGGTGGAAGGGGGCGGGGTCGGCGCTTGGCGGGCCTGGGGCAGGCGCGTGGCGGGGTGCGGGTCGTTTGGGGCGCGGGGTGTTTGGAACGGGGGCGGTGCAGACCGGGCCGAGATGGGGAGGGGCGGAGCGGGGCAGACCGGAGAGGGGCGCGGGGACCAGGGAGTCGGGGTGGCGGGCGACGGGGACGCTGGACGGGGAGGCTGGACGGGGAGGCTGGACGGGGAGGCTGGACGGGGAGGCTGGACGGGGAGGCTGGACGGGGAGGCTGGACGGGGAGGCGGGACGGGGAGGCGGGACGGGAAGGCTGGACGGGGAGGCGGGACGGGGAGGCGGGACGGGGAGACGGGACGGGGACGCGGAGGGGGGACGCGGGGCGGGGTGGCGGCGCAAGGGCGGTGTGGTGGCCGAGCGGGGCGGCGTGGTGGCCGAGCGGGGCGGCGCGGGGCGGCGCGGGGCGGCGCGGGGCGGCGCGGGGCGGCGCGGGGCGGCGCGGGGCGGCGCGGGGCGGCGCGGGGCGGCGCGGGGCGGAAACGGAGCGGCAGGCCGGAACACTCGTTAATCATCGGGGACTCCGCCTGGCGCCTGGCGCATCGCCCATCGCCGCTATTGGGAAGCGTCGCCACCCGCTTGCGCGCCGCTGTTGCCGTCCGTGTTTCGTTTTGTTGTGTTTGTAGACGTGCCTCCCGCCAAGCGAGTTTTTTACGCGTTTATTGAGGGACATGGCTACCTGACGCGGTAGCTTCGGTTCGATGCTGCGGTAAGAGAATTGATGGTGGAGGGTGGCTTGTTGTTTTGACGGTAAGGTCATTGAGCTAGATGGTGGACAGTAGTGTTTTATCATGCGATAAATGTGTGATGCATTTCTACGTGGTCAAATATCATGAATGATTTGCATTATTCAGATCTGCCACTGGTATTTCGTAGTGTTGTTTTTGAAAGTACCCATCGGAGTTTTATAACAATTTTAAGATACTGAACTGACGAGATGCTTTACATCCAATGTGAGATGGAACTGATTGTTAAAAGTCACTTTTTTAATTTAGGCTGAAAATAATATTCCGCATAGTAATAACTTCCTGTATTGCAGTTCATGACTACCTTGCGTGAAGCGTTTTTTGATACGATGATGATAGAAAATTGAAGGTTCATAGGCATGTGTTGTTTGGGTCGTAAATGGTAGATGGTAGATTTAATGATAAATTGAGAGGTCTTTATTAGTTCAAATCCTGATGTTCAAAAATGCCCGATTCAGGAATAAATCTGAAAGTTTTGTCTTACCGAATCTTTATGTTTGGGGAAGTGCTGAATTCTAGTTTTAGATTTGTCACCTCTAGATGTCTTGATTTCACAAGGAAAACTAATTTAAAAATCGCACTTTTTTCAGCTTCTCGCTTATATCTCGACAACTATGCGTATTTATGGAATGACCTTCGTATACTAAATTAAAATAGACAAAAGTCTCTAGAAAATTAATTTACTAACTTTAATTTTAAACATTTTTTAGGCACCAGAGTGAGACAAGTAACTGCGACTTTTTGTCCCTCTAATTAAAAGAGCAGAAAACCCATCCCTCTCTCGTCCTCTTATCCCGACAATGCTCCTTAATTTCAAACAACATGATTAAAAGCTATGACAAAATAATCATTTGCATGAACACGTTACAAGGTGCCCGGGATGAACATTGTACTTGAGGAGTCAGTAATAACGTGATTACTTTGTGTTAATTACTCGATATTTGTAGTAACATTTCATGGCAGTAGGAACGTATTATTCTGTATTGTCTACCCCGGAATGAAGTAACCATAATACGACGGAAACGAGCTAAGAGAAAAGAGAATGGTACGTACAATGCAATTCGTTCATATAAAAATGTTTAATAACAATTTGTTCTGTCACGTGCCGAATTATAATGTCTAAGAAACAAAACTAAAGAGGAAATTTTAGTTGGACACAAAAATATCGATCAGAAGAATTCATAAATATTTCAAAAATAAATGTTTAGGGTGAAATAATAAGAAAATCTCTAGAGAATATTAGGACGGTAAGAAAGCCGACATTTCTCGAGGTGGCAAACCTCAAATTGGAATTCGGCACCATAAAAAATATATAATCTGGTGAGGAAATAACTTCGATAAATTTTTCTGGACATGGTGGCAAATGACAGGCAGGACTGGTCACAAGCAGAGGAGTACGCAGAAGTCATGTTTGAGACGATATATGCATGACGAATGTTCGAGAAGGTTGAATATTCAAAATGATATCGATGTTGCGGATCTTTGATCTCCCTGACGATGTTTTGTTGGAATTGCGAGCATTTCCTGAGTGAAAGTGTTTTATGCAAAATGTCAGGGATGTTCCTGATGGGAAGCTTCACGAGTGATGGAGAAGATTAGGAGCTAATGGTTCCAAGATTTTTGTTTGATAAATTATTTAAATTGGCAGTAATATTTCATTTTGCGATATATGCGTAGAATTTTTTTTACATTTTCTCTCTCGAGATCAAGTTTGACGCAATATATAATATTTCATATAAACATAAATTCGATAGTCAAACTGATTGATTAATCATGTTCTTCCGAAAACCTGTCACCGATATTTTGTTTTATTGCAATTATTCGGCCTGTGTACTCTTGCCCTTGAAAGTTATATACAAATGTTGATGTGTGTTGATTACCAAAGGGGATTTATCTTTGCAGTCATGAAGTGGGAACAGGAGGTTTCAAGCTCTTTATTATTTTAATGGTAAGGTCAATTGCAGAAGGGATTTTAGGGATGTCTTTGAAGATTAAAATTTAATCGCTTTACATAGGTGGAATGTTGCAACCGTAGTTTGAAAGTCCTTTTGTGTAATAACTACCGTCAAAGCATAGAGGAGAGACTTACGATCTAATTTACGGTGATATGAATTAAATGAAGTCTCATAATTCAAGCGCCAAGACGTATTTGTGCCCAAGGACATTATCGTAAGCAATCAAGTAATCAAAGAAAATAATATATGGGTTTGGCGCAAAGTGTAATAGTGTAATAGCGTCAAACTTACGGATGTTTTCAATAATGGCGGGAACAAACTTCCTCTAAACGTGTACTGCAGGCATGACAGGCCATCTGCAGGCCTTCTCTCGTATTGCGCGTTTCGACTGAATTCTCATGCACATTGCGTACTGATTACGAGACAGCTGACGTCATCAAGGATTCAAGGAAGAGCCCACCCGCCACCCCACCGAAAATAGGAGCTACCCTTGTATTAGGTAAATGAATAGCAACGTTTTTATGTTCTTATTATGAAATGGTCTGCTTTACTACATATTATATTACTTATTGCAGAATTCGTGAAGTCTATTAAAATACTGAATTGATATTGCAGTTTTATATGAAAGTAATCCATTTGCCGTTTTGAACAGCGCTTGCTTCTTTTTTTTCCTAGGGCTTTTATCCAGCCGACAGCCGGTTGCCCTTTACGTCCCGAAGGGACGCATATTCGACCATACACTAGACAAACACTTGCGAGCTCCTCTGATCTGGGGTCAGCAGAACGAGAGGCCCTCAGTGACAACACACACAAAGTCAAGGGACAAACAGCCATGCCCAAGGCGGGACTCGAACCCGCGACCCTTCGGACCGAAGCGCTGAGTCGGTACTCGCTCCTAGCCACCTCGGCCATCCAGGTCGACACAGCGCTTGCTACTTTATGAAAAAACATTTTAAGCGGTTTCGTTCAGTAGTATATTTTCTGTTGGAAATCTAGTCTCATATTTCCTGCTATTCCCTTTTAACAATCGCGGGAAAATATCTGTTTCAGTTTGGGAGAACATAGAACGAATGTGAGCAAGAGTATCGTGATTACGTTGTGAGACCGGTATATAGGAATACAAGCTATGCAGCATTGCGACCTTGCCGTACTCCCTTAATGTTTTTGGTTTAAGGTTTTGGTTCATGGTCTCCCTACATGCCCGCCTGGGAAGCTCGATACCTCTGCGAGCCCGGACAAGTTCCTCTGACCCAGCTCCCATTTATTTATTTTTTTACGTCAAAAAACAGTTAAAACTGTGTATGACGTGCTATGGGGAGGAGTGAATTTTGTTCACGTTTTCAAAATTCTGTGATCCCTACACTAAGTAATATACTACTTGAATTTTGAATTTAAAAAAAAACGCTCCCGTGTAATAAAATCTATTTTCAAGGATAAACCAGCAATAAATTTTGGGCTCTTTTCCAGCACGTTCTTCGTCAAGGAATACTTCCTGCCGCGACATGGAAAGGAGAAATTCAATAACTATATTTCCCTTTGAAGTCGTGCACAGAAAATGAAGTTACATTTATGTCCAGAAGCAAAACGAGGGGCCATTTAAGCATTTGCTCAATGGATCAGGGAAACTGGACGAAAATACTGATCAAGATATCCTCTCCAAATCCATACTAGAAGAAAAACAAATCAGAAGAATGCGTATAATCTACAATTCGAAAGAACATTAGATCTCTTTACAAACTAATTTCTAAATCATTCTCTAAATTTACAAGATATGCATGTCACTTGGTTTCACGGAGTGATATATTTTATGAAGACAAAATAAATGTAGATTTACTCGGTTCAAGTTCTCACAGTTGACGAGAAGAAGGAAAAAAATGAAAACGATACATGACGTGTGTTGATAAAACTTTACACATACATTACACAATTGATATCAGTATCATTTTAAACAGACCACAATTCTAATACGTAATTGTACTTGAAGTAATTTCATAACGACGGTTATGTGGGATATATAAAAGAACAAATATTTAAAAATCATTTGACTACTAACTGAATACTCCTTTAAGTTGCAACTGTACTAACTTTAGGCAAATATTATGAAGCGGTCTGTGGTTTATTGCTTTCTCATCAATATCAAGCACAGACGTAGCCTCTTTGTAGTTCTCTAATGACGCATCAAGATTTCCTCTCCAAATCCATAAAGGGAAGCATACGCGGAAGCTGAAGCTGGGAATGTATGCTCAAAGCGTGATCACAGTTTCAGGAAGAATGGTGGCTTCATACGAAGTTACGACTGCCTGGCATTTTCTATCAAACAACAGAGATTTGCATTTTGTTTATATACTTTATTACTTATTACTTTACTTAATATTTATTTCATTTTTAAACTGTACCATATACAAACAGTTTTGCCAAGGACACAAATACATTTTATTTGCGATTTCTTTATCTGTTTTCGTTTTGTGTTGTTTTATTCATTCATTCATTCATTCTGTTATTTCTGGTTTAGCGGAAACCGTGTGAAGTAAATAAGAAGTCTCTATAAAATAAATCTTTCTTACGAGCGGATAGTTTTGAACAGTCAATAATTTTTGTGTGTTATACCTCCTAACCTAAACGTAGGAAGTTTATGCAATCATTGCACTCTTAAGTCAACGCGGTTGCGAAATCTAGATCTTTCGATTCTATATGTTTAATTTTACTTTTAATTGATAGTTTGGAATATAACGTATGTATTAATTTTAATGGATCATTTCTGTTCTTTGGTAGAGGAAATGATAGTCAATAGATCTAAATGTGGGGTAATAACTGTCTACTGTCTTTTCCAAAAGAGTCTCATGAACCAGGTATCAAGAGGTGTATCAACATCCTGGAGCAAATTATCCAATCTTCACTTTTAAATCACTCAGCACTTGCTCTGTATGCAGAACACGCGAACGCTGTGCTTTGAACAGAATGACACTTCAATATCACGAACTGGGAGGAAACGGGCGCATTATCTCCAATACCAAATATTTAAATCATAACGATGATCCCGATTGGATGACTGTTTCCCCCCTCTCCATCCACATCGTGACCCTAAAGTGTAACTCTGTTTAAATCGGAGTTTAGTGAATTAGTTACATTACCCGCGGTCTTAACATGCCTGGTTTATAACGTACTATGCCTGTAATTATATACACGCGTCATATGCGGCGACTATTACAACAGTGACGCATACTGCAAGTTAATGAGGCTACCTACCCCCAGAAGTATATTTTTGTCCCGTAGATGAACAAAACTAAAGTTCTTTAATAATGAATATTATTTTTTAAATAAAAACGATACAATAAAACACAGGGATGTCTACACGCTTTTACAGGGTATTCTCTTACTAGGTACGTATACCATGTACTCGTAAATTCGAAAATAGTTTTGACCTATGTAGGACCCTTTGTGAACTTTTGTGGACGGCCGTAGTGTACACCACTACAACGCATTAATTTCGCGTTGCAACATGCATTATCATTTGTAATTCTCACAAATTGTATAACCTTTCCATTCTTTTTGTCACCCGTCGCGGTGGCTAAGGATGGCGCCACTCCCGACTCTGTTACGGAGAGCCTCGCACTCGGTTGAGTGTCCTTGCCTAGGCGAATGCAACCGTCTGCGGTATAAATATAATTCTCGAATAAATTCTTAAGCTCTTTAGCTAGATAAAACAGAAATGAGGGTTTGGTTATTTCGACGAATGTACTATGATATCAAATCCGATGCGCGTTCGTTGTAAATATTTTCCATTTCACAAGAGTGAACATTTGTAGTATTCAAACGTTTCCCGCAGTGCTCATTGTATTTTATTCGTAATCCCACTAATGTTGCAAGGGCTGGAGGTAGGAATTTCGGAGCTCAGGAAAAAGTGCTAAAAAAATAAAGCAATAGAAATGACTGACGAAAAAATGAACTTCTGATTTTAAAACGCTCGAACCGTATCAAACACAGAAAGGAATCATCATGGTTGATATCTCTCTCCCTATTGATTGCCTTTATGTGAATTAGAGCGGTGACCTTAAGTACAAATATATTCGTACAAACGTAAAGGTACAAACGTAAATTGATGTATTCACACTCTAACGATCACACACTTCATTTTTTTCGCATCATTGCGCTTGTCATAATCGCATTTCACGATAAATTTGTACATTTGACGCGAGTAAACCTGGAAATTTTGTGAAGTTAAACAGTAAAGTCACTTACAAGAAAACATGTAATTTTAATTACATTAATGGGTATAAATAAAATAAAATTAAATATCGCAAAATAATTAAAATGAATTATGTGTAATTGAAATTAAATTCTTACATTAAAGAGATAAAATGTAGTAATTGAGGAAATGATTCACCAAAGAAAGCATGATTTACTCCATATTTCTTAGCACTTGGATATCATACGTTATTCAGTTAATCAGCTTACACATAGAGGAGATGAAGTCTGTATTTCACATTTCCTTCCATCTTCCAAGACTCGCTGTGCAAATTTTTGTAAAGAATCAAAGGAGACCTTGTCATTAAAGAAGTAGGAGGGAGATATTATTATAGAAAAAATTACATTATACAGATTTCCTTGTTTATCACTGAAACAAGCGTAATTTACATCTTGACATAATCTCACCTTATTAAGTTTGGTTTAATATTTTAATGAATCAAAATCTACATTAGGGATATTTAAAATGTTCACAATGTTCATTATTATACTTTTATTCAGATCTGCACTTTTCTAGTGTAGAAACACCTCCAAAAACACCTCCAAAATATTCATTTTCTTCATACCAATCCAGAAGACGGAAATCTCTCTCCTGCTAGTTTGCGATTTGCTGCAACTACTTTCTTACACGTTTTACGACATCAACTGCCTATTTTCTTGTCTCAAAACTTTATGCGCGACTGGCAAGTGACAGGATAGTCCGCTGTTACATGAACTGTCTTCCGCTCTGTATTCAGATGTTCGTCGCCGTTCTGTTGACACACCGCCAGCTACCTGTAAACGGTGCTTTAGGATAATGTGGCAATTTTTCCAGTTTTTTGCATTCATTTTTAAACAAAACTACGTGTGTCTCCTTTGATATCTAGAGATTTGCTAAAGATCTTTAGAACGACAACAATATGCCTTACACGTGATGTGAAGCTTCAGATCTGGCTGTTATTTGTGTCAACACAATCTACAAGACCATAGAGATATAAATAACCTTTTTTTTGACACAGATACCCTCAAATTGAATTTTACCACCAAAATATCGACCACGTATTTTTTAAACGAACCCAATAGTATTCTATAGTAATTATGGGAGAGCAAAATTTAAAAGATTATTGAATTATGTGATTTTCATACGACTTTATTGATAATAAATTAATCGATTGAGCTAATAGGTAAATCTGCACCAGTATCATTTATAGTTATTCATTCATCATTAGTATTATAATTTGCGACGTGCACCGGGGAAACTTATTACAAAGGTCTTTGCATTATCAATAATTTAAACGATCACTTACACATTTAGCAACTCAAAGCAAACTGGCAGAAACTGCTTTTCTGTTTATAATGGGAACTTTTCGGCTTCCTGTTTTGTACCTCGCTTACTTTGTTGGATGCCTTGTTAATTACATTTCTCACTCGCACAGACCATTAGTCCGCCAAATGAATTTAGTCTCCATTTATATTTGAGCGGCCACTACCACCGGCAAATATTGAGACCTCGCTACGCGCTAAGGAAAGGGTCGTGGAACGTTACCATAAAAGCGAGGACCAGCAAATTGTGAAAGGGTCGCCTTACAATTTGCTTCCCTCAGACATGAAAACGTTAGTACTTTGATGGTAATTTACTTCTCAAAATAGACGCACACTTCATTAGCACAAAGAAGGAAATTTAGAGATGATCGCTCTACACATACAGCGGGTACGGAAAGAAATTAACGCGAGTAAACTAATGCGGAGAAGCCATACGTTGCCTTCAAAACAGACTACCTTCTAAACACCATGGATACACGTATCACTTAAGGGTCAATTTACTTATTGTATTCTCTCGGCTGGTAATAAAATGCAGAGAAGTAGCGACTAAACTGTCAAATTTCCATTGCATGTCAGCTAAAATGACTGGTGTAATCATTCTCTTGTATCAGATGAGTGTGGTTTATGAAAAGGTCCTATGACTCATGATTGTTAAGAAATCATTACAAAAGAGTAATTTCTGAATTTCCATTTTATTCTTTGGCTGTTGACCCTTTATGATATGCCATTATTATTATTATTATTATTATTATTATTATTATTATTATTATTATTATTATTATTATTATTATTATTATTATTATTATTGTTGTTGTTGTAAAATAAAACTTTTTCAACATGTATTGTTGTTCAAATGCATAAATCTCAAAATGTTAAATAAACCGAAAGTCGTAGCGCACCAAAACATTTCGTCTTATGTGAAATGCAGAATTTATTTACCGTAATATTTTGGTGGAAATGTAACAATTTAGGTGCTAGTTATTTTAATTGATCTAGAATATGATAACTGGACGATGAACAGTGACGTAACAAAGTTGAGTGGCACTCGAGGCGGTTTGTATAACGTCACCCTACCGCTATTGCCAGGTTGATTTTACAATCTCCGATTCCGTAGGCGAGCTAAATGTGAAGAGTTTTATAGTTTTTGAAATTTATTAGGGTAGGTTACGGTTACAATCAACGTACAATTCATAAAATCATGAATGCAAGGAATATGATAATTCATTTAATGCGTGCATTTCGAATATATCGTTTCGGGCGCTTATCGTAAATAACTGGTGCTCTCTGCGTAAATATTGAATTTATTTTCAAAATACGGTCCGAGAAAGCCAATAATAATTCGGGCAATTCGCGAGTGTCCTACATAAATCAACACGCAGGATTCGAGAGGCACAAAAAACACAAAACACAAACACACATACACACACACAAAAAGGGAAAAAAGCAGGTGAATCTTTGGTGGTGTTATTTGCCGAGGGAACCTTGCGCGTAATGAACGAGGTTGTAATAAAGGCAAATTGAATTTTTCTCGGCCTGCGTGTTTACGAGTGTTCTGGTTGGCTGGAACAAAGGGGAACTTGTTATCGACAACTCACGGAGACTTAACGCACTTACATGGGTTCAGCGGTTTCCACCAGTGGTTGTTAAGCTCCTAAAAGTGGATCTTGTGCTAGTTTATGAGGTGGGTTTGTCCCTGTTAAAGTACAAGATCCATAGTTCCTCCTTGGAGCAAGAATACAAATATAAAATTGAGAAATATAGTTTGTTCTGGTTTACACGCGAATGAGCCTGGTGTTTTTCTAAAATCTGTCTGATTTGACCAGACCATTTGATTTAGTCTGATCAAACACACTCCAATTGTCTATACACGTCTGATATACTTACCTGTATGACCTATTTGACATCTATTTATTCAATATCAAATTTCTTATCTTGATTCATTTATAAAACTGCAAGTAAATTTATAATGAATTATTGCGTTTACATATTATTTTACTTGTTTGGAAATTGTATTGTTCAGAAATTGGTAATAATTCTTTGAGTGTGCCAGCGAAAATGTTTCATTTACTTGACAATTTACGTATTCCGCTGTTTATTTTCCAACAATACAGATAAATTGAACTCTGTAAATCATCTTTTTATGATTATCAGAATGGGTTTTGTGAATACAGGTAAACAAATTCATAGAGTTTGATTGTGGTTATTGGATTTTAAATATTTTATTCGATTAATAAAAATATTTTAATGTCAAATAAATTCTGGGATGTCTATCTGACTGTGCGTCCAAACTGAACTCTAAAACTACTTTATCTATCATCATGAAATTTAAACACATTATAAACATAAAACATACGAAACATACATTTGTTTTACTATGATTTTCCCAACTGTTTCGAACTGTTTCGAAGATGTGATTTTATGATTCCCTCCCCGAAGTCTATGGTATCTTATCTTAAAGTGCATTGTGCAAGTGAATGTTTGTGTCACAAAAACTTTAGAACCGCGGTAGTGATTGCTCCCAAATTAGGAACGAATACTATAAAAGAGCCAATAATGAAAAATAGCAAGGTTCAAAACTGTTACCCCAAAATATGTTTAATATTCAATTAAATGCCATCCCCAATCCTTCTGGTCTTCGATGTCGCTGGGCGTTGCTACCTAACGGGGCGAACAGAACAGGACGGAACGGGCAGAGCTGACGGAACGAGAGGGACGGGAGGAGCAGACGTAGCGGAAAGATAGCAAGGAACGGGCGATGCAGAATACGCGAAAAGAGTGAGGTGAGCGGAACAAACGAACAGAGGGAAGAGCGGCATAGCAGACGGAGGAGGAACGAAATGTCAGGCCGAGCGGAAGGAGTGGACGTGGCAGAAAGACGGAAGAGCGAGAGGTGCGTCACGAGTGGGAGGACGGGACAGATGGTGTTGGCAGGACAGCCATGGTAGTCCGATAGGGCATGCGGTGTGAACGTAACGTTACGTGTGAGAGGAAATGGCTGTCTGTGAGGAACAGGCAGTTTTTACAGCACAACCATGGCTTTCTAGAACGACGTGAGTGAGAAATGCGCGTTTGGTTGTTAGTAATTCCGGGCACGTCAACTAGCGAGATCATTAGTCCCGTAAGTGTAGTGCATGTTCTTCTAAGGAGGTGGCGGTGATCTTCCCCCGCAGGAGAGCCAGATCCGGCGCCGACCTACCGTCTGAGTTTCCCCCTAACCATGACTCTCCCACCGGCCAGGACCGCGCCCACCTGGACAAGCGCTAAGTTCCCGACCGGTCTCCCGGCATGTGTGGTAGTGTAGAGCATGTTCACACAAAAAGAAACAACGGTAGGAAACAAACTGGAATTAAAAATCAATCTTTAATAATTACTTAGTGTTTTCATTAGTTTATATGGTTCTTTATTAATATTTAAAGCGATGTTTTCTCAATGATTGATTGATTGATTTTTTTCATGTTTTCCGGCGCGTCAACTGCTTTGATCATTAGTCTCGTAAGTGTAGTGCATGTTTTTTCGGGAGATGGCGGTGATCTTCCCCCGCTGGATGGCGAGAACCGGCTCCGATCTGCCATCGGCTAGTGGGGTTTCCCCCTCACCAGGACTCTCCCACCAGCAGGGCACCGCCCCAGCCGGGACAAGCTCTAAGCTCCCGACCGGTCTCCCGGAATATGTGGAACTGTAGTGCATGTTAGTGTAAGTGTGTGTGTAAGGGGAGAGGATAGGACAAGGAAGAGAAAGGAAAGATCGCGCGCGGCCCGTGGCCCATTTGTTATCGTACTGCTCTGGCATTCGCCTGGTGTTGATCGGAGAAACCACGGAAAACTACCGATCACAGCAGTCGACTTCTGGAATTCTCCTCCAGACAGCGACTGAATTCGACCTCGCTGAAAATCTAGTGTCGAAAATCCTATCTCCGTCGGGACTCGAACCTAGGACCTCCAGGTCAGGGGCACTGCAGTGACACCAGTTAATGTACTGCACCACGTCCCTCCGTGTTTTGTGCATGAGAAACATAGAGAAGAATAGGCATAATGGGAAGAGCGGTAGTTAAAGATAGTACGACCATGAAAGGCCGAGTAGAAGTCAGTACGGAGGATATGAACGAACCATGATGAGCGCGAGGAACAGATAGAGTGCAAAGGACTCAATGGGAGGGGCGGAAGTCGTGAGCAGGACGGCCATGGCAAGTCCGAATAGAGTGTGGAGAGGTTAAGGACGAAGCGTGATGAGGGGAGCGGAAAATGCTGGATGGACGGGTCAGGAGTTCAAGATAAGGCGGCCATAGCAGGCCGGATAAAGTGCGCGAGGGAGATCGGTGAAGCATGCGGGGCGGGCGAGGCTGTTTAAAGGATGTTTGTGAGAAATAAATATTCAGGCAACACCATATAATCAGCTAGTTAATTACAATTTTTTGTTTCTTGTTATGTTTTCACTTGCTCGCTTCTCGATTTCTAATTACGTATTCAGAAATTATAGAGCAATACAAAATATCACAGAACATTTTCCACATTTTATCTTGATGAATTTTAATGGAAGTGGAATTAATATAGTTTTTGTTTTGTTTTTCCAACAGGAAAAGTGCCGATGTAAATATGGAGGGCCAATTTTTGGTCCGCCAAATTTACGAAGACGAAATAACCTACAATCTTATCAATGCTGCCGTCAATGTTTTAAGTGAGTATTCTCAACATATGACAGTTTATACGACAAGAGTATGTTTTTCATGTGTTCATTTCAGTGTTTATCAAAAGGCTTGAAGATATTTTAAATTAAAATTAAAGTATTATTAAGAGTGAAATTAATTTAATTTTACTGAGGTCTGTTATTAAAAAAATCGAAATTAATCAGTCCTAGTTTAAATGCAATTCCAAGTATTAACTACTCCATTCTATGTCTTCTGTTGCAGAAATTCCCGCCAATACCATACTAGAACTCTTTGGCAAAATGTTTTTTGAATTTTGCCAAGATTCAGGATATGACAAAATATTACAAGTTCTCGGAGCAACACCAAGAGATTTCCTGCAGGTGAGATGTTTGTTAAATATTCTGCGTTGACTTCCAGATAATCACAAAAGAATAATATTATTCACATTTACTTTATTTAAGATTTCTCACATATAATCTCTCAATTTCTATCATGTTTTTGTATTCTGCAAAAATAGAATCTTAACCATTTACTTTTCAAACATAAATTAATAATGATTGAGTACATCAAATAAATCTGAGTCTCAATCTAACACTTCAGCGTCTATTTATGTGGCTTTGACACATTTTTCGCGACCTTGTCAGAATGTGTCCAATTTATAGGCCATAAAGTAAATTTAGAGCAGGACATGTACTGACCGGAACGACTATAACAACCATTAATAATTCATGACCCAATGACGATATCTTCAAAGTTTCTTTAAAACGCGTTCTATCGGCTTTAGAACGTCAACAATGCTTTTCATCTCACGTAACAAAAGACAATCTGAAAATCCCTCTCAGAATTCCGGCACAGTCTTCTTTCTCGGGATTCTTCGGAGAGAAGTAGCTCGTAGGTCTTCATTCTTCCTTCTGCCCTTGTCCTCCTCCGCGTCCTCGCTCTGCCGTGGGACGGGCGGCCGATGACACCGAGGACTCGCTCGCCTCTCGGGCCGTCAGTTGTAAAAACAGCCGAGCGGCGGCGGCGGAGGTGGCGGTGCCGGACCGCAGGAACGACACTGCTTTTCTTCTGTTTTTCGCCGAAGAAGCCCCCGGAAGTCTGCGATTGGGGGACCTCGTGGCAGCGCGGCCAGTGGTGGAGTTCGTAAACTAAATATGGGGAGTTTTCTTTGACTGTGTTGGTGTCGTTCTTCCGGCGAGGGAAAAAGTGGGCGTTCGAAGTCTGGAAATATTGCTCAGTGCTTCCGAAAACTTTCTTTTTTCAATTTTTATTTTGTAATTGAATTTAAAATCATTATTCTAGAAGTCAGAAGATCGGTTTGTGATGAATTGTACAAAAAACTTTACTTTCATACGATGATTATGTATGTATCGTGTATGCAATGAAGCTTCGTTTTGAAGTATTATTGAACTAAATGAGTTATTCTTTCATTTGATGTCACAAAGTTTTTAATCAGGCATGTTTGTCCGGAATTCCTATAATGTAGAAGACCTATCTACATTTAACAACATACATCTTGAGATGTAAGCGATAATACACACTTGAGTCTACTCACAATGTCGTATTATGTCCTCTGTGTTTGTATGTGGCATTTCTGATGGTAGTCATTCTACTTGCGGAGAGTAATTCCTCATCTCGATGGAATTGATTACGTAAATTTGAGTCTGTAGGTTGAAGACTTTTTAATGGTTTAATTAAATGAAATATTTAATCACCAGCCGAATTCGTATAAATGTGTATATTCACATCCCGCTATAATGCGTAATAGGCATTCCAGCTTGCTATGGTATGTTGGAATCAACATCAGTATCAATTCGTTCATTACTAGTTCTCACACATTTTCGTAAGTCAGTAATGACAAATTCACACTTAAATTGTGACTGTAATAAATACTACAGTTTGACCTTTGTGATGTAATAAATGAAAGGAAGTTTCTGTATAATTCCGAAGATGTGATTGACGCGTATTAAAAAGAAAGTTATGAATAGGTCTTATCATGATTCACTTACAGATAGAACTTTCTCAAGAGATTATGAATATTAAACTGTAGGCAGAAGGTAATAGAAACTGATGCATTCAGTGAGAGATTTAATCATTCACCAAATTAAAATACACGAATACAACCGAGTTAACAGTAGCAAATTTTCTGGAGTGATCAATTGTACAAAGAAGTTCATTTTTATACGTTGATTATGTATGTGTCGTGTATACAATGTAACCTCGGTTTAAAGTATTATTGAACTAAATGAGTTATTCTTTCATTTGATCTCACAAGGACAGGTTTTATCACGCACTGTGGGCAGAAGGTAATAGAAACTGATGAATTCAATGAGAGATTTAATCACTCACCAAATTCCACTACCAAATTAGAGTCGACGTTACCAAATTACAAATTAAAACAGTCAAAATTTTTCTGGAGGTGCCAATGTTGACGTTGCCGATTAGGTTAAAAACCATAAAGATGGCGACGTTGGCGCTGATACTAACGACGATAATCACAATAATAGTGCCATCAATATGCCGTCATATTTGGTCAGAAATACATCAGTGACCATGCTGACACTAAGTCAGTGTCCATTCTGATGGCCCAACAATAGCGCGTGTGGTGTGTCTCGCTCTGCGTGTCGCAGAACCTGGACGCCCTGCACGACCACCTGGGCACGCTGTACCCCGGCATGCGCGCCCCGTCCTTCCGCTGCACCGAGCGGCCGCAGGACGGCGCCCTCGTGCTGCACTACTACTCCGACCGGCCAGGCCTCGAGCACATCGTCATCGGCATCGTCAAGGTACCACTCTTCCTTTCACCCCGATTCATCGTCTCCCATACTGTACTTTTTTATAATGTGGCATCTGTGGGTAGTATCTCCAAGACGGAATTCAGCACGCCTTTTTTGCGTCTTTATTGGACCTGCCGCAAGGTATCGCATGTTCGTGACCGTGTCAAGCAGTGCTGCAGATCAAGCAACTATAGCGACAGGACTGAGAATGACGCAAAAAGTCGTGCCGAATTCCATCTTGGAGATACTACCCACAGATGCCACGTTAGAAAACTCAAGTATAATTTCAGTAGTATGCATACCTTTTGCTGCTCTCACACGCTACCAATCTTTTTAAATGAAGTCTCCGGGTTCATGCCTGAAGTTAGAATCCGGTATACAGCTTCTTCAACAATGACTTACAAAGTGAGGAATGTTTGCCCACGTCCAGTTAGCTTTAATTATATCATTACTACGATGAACAAGTCTCGCACGACTGCGCTACCGTTGTTCGGAGCAACCTTTCTACATTTCCAGTGAGAATTCTGTGATATTTTTGTTCAACTTTCTGATTGTTACTCCGATTTACGTAAACTGTCATTCTTATCGTCTCCTATATTATTTCAGTGAAATAGATACCTTTATCATGCCCAACAAATCGTTATAAATGAGGTCTCTAAAGAAAGAGAATTTCACGGAGAAGTGAAGAATTACACTTTGACTTTAAAAATATGAAGGATTTGTTTTAAAAACTCATTCAAATATTCATGTCAAATGCAACCCCCAACACTTAGCTGCATTTTGAATCTATATGGTTAAATAACTTCTAAATGAAGCGTTTTAGACCCTTGAAAACTAAAATTTTGAGGCCAAAGACCGCAAAGAAACGTTTCTCACACCGTAATCTACAGCATGAGATCTTGAACATTCTATTACATTTTTGCTGGCTCGACATTTCTAGATTCTACCCTTCATAAACAGAGGCTGTAAAATTCTGCAACTGTACGTGAAATTAAAGTAATTACTTGGTAATCTACCCGATTGAATTACACGGGTGTACCTCTCTCCTCGGTAATAATATTAAGTATAGTTTGTATAGAGAAGGGTGTGTTTTATTGATTTCAATCACACGAAGACATATACTAGAACAAGTGACGGGGGATAAGGAGGTCTTGAAGCAAAATATATATTGCAGGCTTAATATGGAAATGGAAAAATAGGCAAGAGGGTGGGGTTCAACGTGACAGAGTTCTTGCATGGGTGGGCTAGCCATTGATTATTTCGTGTTTCCGGGCGTGGCAACTGCTATGGGCATTCATCTCGTAAGTGTAGCGCATGTTTTAATGTCGAGAGGTGTCAGTGTTCATCGAACGCTCAATGGCGAGATCCTGGTCCGACCTACACGTCGGTTGCGGGCTTTTCTCCATCCTGGTATCTCCCACCAGCGGTACACTACCCCAGCTGGGAAAAGCTCTAAGCTCTAGGCTGGTCTCCCTACCTGTGTGATAGTGTTGTGGGTATATGTTTGTATATGTAAGGGGCGAGGATAGAACAAAGTAGAGGAAGGAATGTCGCACGCGGCCCACGACCTAGTTGTTAGGGCACTGCTCCATTATTAGCTTCATGTTAATCGGAGAAACCATGGAAAACTACCGATCAAAGTAGCCGGCCGCTAGAATTCTCCTCCAGACAGCGGACTGAATTCGACCTAGCTATCTAGAAAGTGTTGAAAATTCTGTCACCATCTGCACTGTTGGTCTTCCCGGTCAGAAGCACTGCATGATGCCCAGGTTCTCTGCAGAGGTACTGGATTACTGATGCAGTGCTATAAAGTGACTCATTCTCCGCCTGCGACGTATTGGTTGTGAAACTGACGCCGATCCTACCTGCTTTATTATTTGGACAAATGACCGGAATATTTTCACAACCGGAAAGTCTCAGGCTTCCAAGTCGCACTTCGTCATGATTGGTTCCTGGGTTTGAGGCTAAGTTGACTGCTTTTTCAGCTTAGTTTCTTCGGTTTTAAGGGAACACAGTTAGAATTGCATCTGTGTCATAGGTTTTTTACTTGTTCATTAATATTTAATAATCTTTTCATATTCAGTAATTCGGATGTCCCTCTTACAAACATCTCATTAATGGGAATAGTTTGAGAAGCAGCTTCATACCTCTCAGATGTTCACAACTACCCGTTTACAACATATAATTTCTATCGCGAAATCGTGATATTTTGCATTATTGGTATCAGGATATTTTGCGATTTCGTAATCGCGTTTACTGAAGAGTACAATAATGGCGTTAGCTTTTTATGTTCAGATTAAAAACAAAATGAGTTACGAGTATGTTTTTTTATTTCTTGACGTTTCTATTTAACTGATGTCGTGGCGTTTCCTGTTTTGGAGATTGGTGAAATAAACATTACGTAGTTTTTTGTGTGCACACATTTACAGGGTGTAAGCTAGTGATACGTTTTAACAGTGTTATGATCGAAAAAGTCTTTGCTACCTTCTTACTTTAAAAGTTAAAGATATTCTGATATGTCACATTTTTTTCAATGATTCGTCATCTGTAAATGATCATATGCCAAGTATGTGTAGATCGCCGACAAGGTAAATAGCGTAATAAAATTTGCGGACTGCATCCATAACAACGAGCACGAGAATACAAATTTAGGGTTCTAGAAATTTCCTCCGGGGTGGCGGTACATCTCTGGATTCCTGGTTCTTGACAATGTTTTTAGAAGTCATTCGACAGTTATGGTCTCTAATTTAGGAATATTAATTTTCACTTCCTCTGCTAAAGGAAATAAATTATCTTTATAAATTACATAAATAGTAATATTTTAACTTATCAATTGCGAATAAAATGAAATGTTTAGAATAGAAATAATGTTAATTTCGTAATCGTGTTTACTTCAGAGTGAAATAATTGCATTAACTTTCTACGTTAAAATAATAAACAAACGTTTTTGTCAGTTAAAACAGCTGTATAAATTGTATAATGAATCAAAGTGGAGATAGAAAGTAAAATAAACATGAAATAATATAGTAATTAAGTATATAAACATAATTCAATTCTCGTTGATTTGGTGGAAAACCTCACACAAACATATTATTTTCATACGAAGCAACCATTCTTCCTGATATTTCCAGCGCGCATCACACTGCCAATCCCTGCTAGAGCTTAAACTTGTACACCTTTTCTGGATTTTGAGGGGAAATGAGAATTTAAGGAAGTTTCCTGTGCTCGCAGAAGAGCCAGGCTTCGCAGGCTGGCAAGTAGCTCGCGCGGGGGCAGTTTGAAATGCCTGTCGCGTACACTGAATCCTTTTTTCAAGTTTCCTTTAAAATATTAAGAAACGTACATTATGTCTCTTCTGCATATCTAAAACAAAATTCAAAATCGTTCTGCTTACAGGTTAATAATGCAATAAAAAACATTTCTTCCAAATATTAATATTTTATTTATATTACTATTATTTGATTATTGCCGCCATAATGTTGTGAAACTTACACTTGAATAAATAAATTATATATCTAAAAATTGTTACCCATTAATATTATAATTATCTATAAATATTTACCAGTGTAGGAGTAAATTCAATAAAATGGGCAAATTTTAAGAAATGTGTCGCAGTTTATCCTTCATTTCTTCGGTCGCTGACGCAGTCAAAACTGGGAGATAACCTTGCACATATTCTCTATCGTTTAAACCGCTCGTGGTCGTCACAGTTCACTTCTTGTCTCTTCAATTTCCGTTAAACATTTGTTTAGATGAAAGTTTTACATAAGTTATATTTATGTTTTCTCATCCTTCATCACTTTTATCTTCTGAAGACCAACAAATCTTTTTTTGCGTCACTTTTTTTCTTTCCGTGTCATTTTTACAGAAGAGTGCATTATTCATGACCACCATTTCCCGGCTTGAGAACACTTCTTGAAAAAGCGGGATTTTTTTAAAAAATATTAAATCGTATATTGCTATCTTACATACTTCTAGAATAACACTTCTGATTTACACAAAGGAATAGAAAACTTATTCAAGTTCTACATATTTCCTGTAAGACATAGAATATTCCCAGAAAATGTTTTCACACCTATTAGAAGTTATTCTCTGAGACAAATTAAATGAGGTAGGCTTTCAAATTCTGGAAAAATACAATCAATATTTACTGTGAACTCGTGTAAACAGTGTTTTGTATTTACCAAAATTTGAACTGTTGTAGTGAACTACGTCATTGAAATTATATTGTCGACTTTTGCTTACAAACGTAATGCATCACAATTATTTATAATCGTTAAAAATGTTTTGTGAAGGAACACGTGTTTAAGACGATTGCTGGACGTCATGCTTATATACTTGCGCTTAAAATGAGTTAAATTTAAACTCTCTATTTTCGCTTCGCTATTTATAAACTTGCGCGTTTGCGCGTGCAAGATGAAAATGTCGACTGCTTTTAAAAGATGAAATCCAACTCTCACAACAAAATATTGAACAAATTCCGTCAGATAAGCGATCGTTCAATTAATTTTAATGTATTAGTTAACTTAAGTGTTTATAATATAAAACTTGTTAATAAGAGCAAGTGATAACATTTATAAGTCCCATTACCTCTCATTTAAAGAAAAATTTTTCTCAATAAAAAAATTGATTGAGTAAATAACTCAAATCCCTTTCTGAAAGAAAATCCGAGGCGTTTTAAATTTATAGATTTTCTTGTATTATTGTTAGACTATTGTATACTGTACCGTTATTACACCTGTTAAGCCATTTCAGGTTTTAAAAAAAACACAGCATCTTCACCTTAATTAGATGAACAAGTGTATATTATGTCATTTTGCTAAAAAAAACGTTTCGTTTCTCATCAGCAGTTTCTTTATGATTTCTGTTCATCTACGACATTTTCAAGGTTGTACTTAAAGGGAGTCCAAGCGCTGAGAAGTTTACCCGAAACGAAAATTTTACCGAAAAATCTACTTTTCTCCGATATAAACGTCGAAATTCGTAATTTTGTAAATTGCAGGAATTGGAAGCCCTGTATCACGCCCGGCTCTGCGATTGGACTCGACCTCGCCATCCACCCTTTAGATTTGCAATGGCTGCACTATTTGAAAACAATCCCCCGAGTCTTCAACAGAACTTCGTGTTGGAAATGCACACAAATTCCGTATGACTTTACAGGCCGTGACGAAATTTCAAGTAACTCTTACTGTAGGAGTCTATGATTATAGAACTAAACCAATCTTATTACTAATATTTTGAGAAACATGGAGATGCTTTCTTTCTCATCTGAAATGACCCACCCTGTTTATATGCCCACTAGAAAATTTCTAAAGGTTGGACAATGGTAGTCTAACATGAAGCGCATTACGGTGGTAAACAAGTTTTGAGGTACACGCAATATTCCTCAAAATCCTCACCCAAAATAAAACAATGTTAATACTTTAAATAGTGCATAAATACTGTTGATTTCTTAATATTAGTTTTTCTTACTCAGATTTCTTAATTTAGAGACACGAAAATATTTTTGTAATGTCTTAAAACAAATCTATTGTTTGTATTTTTCTTGAAAACAACTAGATAGTTCTTCAAGTAGTAATAATTTAAAACGCATACTATTGTATATCCACCCACTTAATATAAACCTACAATTTATGTAAATAATGTTCGGCAAATAAATAACATTTTATACGTTTTTATACATTCAACAATAAATGGAAATGTCCTATTTCCATTTTTTAAAGTAGATTTGCAAATTAGAAAGGTAAAACATTAGTAAGGCGGGAGTCGGACTCGGAGGGCGACACGGAGGGCGGGAAAGCCGACACGGAGAGCGGGAAAGCCGACACGGAGAGCGGGAAAGCTGACACGGAGGGCGGGAAAGCTGACACGGAGGGCGGGAAAGCTGACACGGAGGGCGGGAAAGCTGACACGGAGGGCGGGAAAGCTGACACGGAGGGCGGGAAAGCCGACACGGAGGGCGGGACAGCCGACGGGGAGGGCGGTTGTTCGCCTTCCTGATGTGTGCCGTGTGCGTGTGGCGTGCGCAGACGGTGGCGAGCAAGCTGCACGGCACCGAGGTGGAGGTGGAGATCCTGCGCACCAAGGCCGAGTGCGACCACGTGCAGTTCCTCATCACGGAGCGCGCGGGCCCCGCCAAGCAGCCCGTGCCGCAGTACGACGAGATCGAGACCCTCTCGCTCGGTGAGTCACCCTCTCACTCTCACTCGCCCTTTGGTAAATGCAGTATAAGTAAGCGCCTGAAGTGAAATGAGAATGGGTTTGGTCAAATGAGTAGCAAGTATTCTGGAAAAAGAGACGATGGACTTGGGGGGGTAACGATGTAGGTCACACCAACCAAAGGAAGCCTTCTGCAATTCCATCCAATATTAATAGCTCCATTTTGGTTGAAGTGTGTCTCATCATATTATTTCTCCAAGCCTTTCAAAGAGATGAACAAGACGTATACAATAACAGAATGAACCACACATATACACCATAATAAATATATTAACATTTATGAAAAGCGGGAGGTTTGTTTTGATTGGTGTAGCTTATCTTGTTACTACTCCAAGAATTTTATATATGTTATTGTGAGACCATGTGTGTCTTACGCTTTGCATGGACGTGAGCTGGCGATCCGTGGTTGCAATTAAAACTGATGTTTCGCAGAGAAGATGAAAATGAATACAGGTTCTTGAGAAAGATAGTAAATAATAGGGAATCATTAAAAACGTGATGAAAAACAAAAGGGAACAGACTTACGTCGTAACTTAATTAGATTAGAGAATAAACTAATAAAACAACAAGAACATTGTTTTGTCGCTGTCTATAGGAGAAGATAGTCGAAAGTATTGTGAAAGCTTAGCATTTAAGTGGGTGCTACAGCAGGTTGGGTGCCGAGTTGCCAAGAGTCATACGAGTATTTTAATAAATTTAATAGGAGTAATTAGTACTAGCGTTGAACGTCAGGAAAGAGAACGTTAATTTTAGATGCATGACGTGAAGGGGTGTGAATCCCGAACTGTGTTCTCGAGATTTCCCGAGATTCGTTGTAAACCCGCGCCTGGCAATACTTCTCGAGATGCTGCGCGATCTTTGTCCCCACACATGGCGTACGTGCAGCTCGCGTACGTGCATGGCGTACGAGCAGCTCGCGTACGTGCATGGCGTATGTGCAGCTCGCGTACGTGCATGGCGTACGTGCAGCTCGCGTACGTGCATGGCGTACGTGCAGCTCGCGTACGTGCATGGCGTACGTGCAGCTCGCGTACTAATGAAGTGCGATTAGCGGAACAACGCCGTACTGTTATAATTTTAATAGTGTATTTTTTTAATTAAAATATTTGCTCAAAATTGGGGCTTCAATATTTATTTTTATGTGCACAGACATCTAGTATACTATACAAAATTAAAATATGTTTTGTTTAACTTCTTCATTGGCGTCTAAAGTGAGCTTAATAGTCAATGTACTCAAAACTTTTACTACATCGTTCACTGGGACACTGATATTACAACCAATATTGTTGCCATAAGCATTGCTCCAGGTGTTCCATTAATGCAGGTATTCCATTGATGTAGGTGTTCATTGATAAGCGCATCCACTAAATCATGAATACCCGATCTTATCTCCAGGATTTGCTGACAAATCACTGTTGAACGGCGTCACAGCCCTATTATATTGTGTAAAGTGTGCCTTTTGTGAGTTTGTGAGCGCATCAAATACATGATAATCACAAGGTGAGAGGTCAGGGCTACACGAGATACGTTAGAAGTGTCCTGTCAAAATCTCGTCAACATTATTTGCACGCGGTAACATCAAAATTTGTATACTCTGTTCTCTCACATTGCCACTGTCATGTTTTTCATTTGCTCAAAAATCTCTTAAAGAATAGCGAGCAGACGATAAAGAAGAGCGAGATGTCATCCATTCCAGAAGATTATTTTTCTCGTGGACCATTGGAAAACCTCTATGAAACTTCCAAGCCTAGACAATCAATCTTCATTGCATAGGCAGTTTGTGTCTTTGTTCCGGGTTAATGATATCATTAAACCATTTGCCAAATCGATAGAAGTCCTGTGTTCATTTGGGTGGCGTCTATAGATGCTAATATTACAGAATCACGTACTCCGGAAGCATCTGCTCTTATCTAGCTGTATTTCTTGCAGGTTTATTACTAGGTAGGTGCATGGAACAAAGTTAAAACAGGAAGAAAAACTGATCAATTGCCTCTATATAAACTTATTTTCCACAAATGAGAGTTTGACGTTTAGAATGGAGAAACACCATAATGAAACTGAGAAAAGAAAAAAATATTTTTTGTGTGTTACCAGTTGCAGTAGAATGTCAATCGATGGCTTATTGATAAAGTGCATTATTTGTGCCTGTTCCACTTTCCTTATTGTGTATTTTTACTTTCTCGAACAAACATATATAAACATAAACAATCAATAGCAATTTTCTCCTCGTCTCTTCTCAAGGAATCGTTTCGTAATAATCTTCATGGCACTATTTCAACCGCCAGTGCATCACCGCATATACGAACAGTATTACATGATCGCAAATTTAGAACATCGTATTACTAAATTGTACATTACGATTTGATTGATTAGTGTTTCTGTGCGCGTCGCATTTTAAGGTAATTAGTCCCGAAAGAGTAGTGCATGCTTTTTATCGCGGGAGGTGGTCGTGATCGTGCCCTGCTGGGCGTTTGCTGGGTTTTCCCAAACAGGTATGTCTCACCAGGAAGCACCGCCCTAGCCGGGACAAACTCTAAGTTCCCGACGTGAATGGTAGTGTAATGCCGAGGCAGTTATGGATGTAGTGGTACGTATATGGTAGTGTATACTGGGTGTCCCACCAACAATGGGCCACCCCCATAACTTCTAAACCGTTCAGGGTATCGACACGCAGTTTTCTCTCAACAATGCGGAGTCATGGCGCACGTAATATGCCGTAGACGTATTACTCGAAAGGTTTTTAGTTTT
Source organism: Teleogryllus occipitalis (assembly GCA_011170035.1). Taxonomy (NCBI): domain Eukaryota; kingdom Metazoa; phylum Arthropoda; class Insecta; order Orthoptera; family Gryllidae; genus Teleogryllus; species Teleogryllus occipitalis. The sequence goes on along the minus strand of BLKR01001829.1, from coordinate 53,631 downwards.
TGTGAAATTTAATCATGTTTGAATTTTTAAATGGAACTATATATTTTTTTCTCATCAGCAGTGGATAGAGCATAACATGAGGAATCCAGTGATGTATCATATGTTAGTGTTTTGATAGAAGTGTTAGAATAAAAGTAGGCTTTCTGACATATGATTTTAAATCAAACGGACATTATTTCCTTCAGCCCTTCCTTAAATCCTTGCTATTGTCGCCTTTGGGGAGGTGGCCTTCGCTTCGCGGTTACGTCGTCCGTAACAGGCTCGACGCTGTTTTTTTATAGTTTTTATTATCCTTGTTCGACAATATTATGTCTTTCAAGGGTTTTTGTTACATAGTACATACAATCATTTTTAACTACATTGCATCATTAAAGTACAATGTTTGAAGACAATAATAAATTATATTGACAATATAAGACAATAACTAACAACTAAGGATACCCAGGAAGGGTTCTTTAGAAAAATAATACAATATTTGGATTAAAGACATAAATATTGAATTTCGAAATGTTTAAAAACGTGTCAGAAAGTATTTTTTATACTAAAATATCTAACAAAATACTAATATATGATACATCATTGGATTCCTCTTAACGATCTATCCACTGCTGGGTAGAAAAATATAGTATTCCTCTTAAAAACTAAAAGACGATTAAATTTCTCAAAAACTAAAAATATTACGAACAATGTCTGTATAGAATATTACTTGCCTGTTATTCTGCATTGTTGAGCGAAATCTACATTTCTATTACGCAAACCGTTTAGATGGGGGTGGGACACCCCAAGTTGGTGGGACACCTGTATATAACATATATGTAATGTGTATGTGTCTGTGTGTTTGTGTGTCACTAAGGAGGAGGACAGGACGAGGAAGAGAAAGAAAAGATGCCGCGGTCCCTGACCCGTTTGTTAGGGCACTGTTCCGGCCTTCGTTTATTATTTGAGAAAGCCAATACAAAAAATGAAATATGGCAAGTCAGAAAGATACATTACAATATTAATATTTCTTACTAAAGAAAAACTAAAAGAATTGATGAATCTGCAACAAGCTCTCTGGTCAATTTAACAGGAATAGATTATAACACATATAGTTCAGATTCAAACTTCACGCTATTACAAGCAGAGGTAGTGTCGAATGATCAATGTAGAAAACAAGTGTAATTTATAGAGTATCTTGTATTCTGATAATAATGAGTTGTTCACAAAAACTGACACTTGTCATTCAATGATCATTATTGATATAATGAATTAGTCGATTTATGGTACGGATGACTACAGATTTAAACTTTTTGATTTATTATATAATTATCGTTTTGGAGACAAAGCAAAATACGAGGTAACTTTTCCATTCCTAACAGGCCACAATCGACAAGTGCCATCAATGTCTTCGATCTTAAAAACTTTATAGTGCTTCCGCAAAAATCTGCTTTTTTAGGGCGACATAGACTCTATTAAGCGGCAAAGTAAAAAAAAAAGACGTGAATCAAAACTTCAACTTTCGAGAAACGATAAGATCCCATTATACGAGTATATAAAAAATACTCGAAAAAGCAGACCAAACTGGCGTCTGACGGATAAATGATCAGTAAGAGATTTGAAGTTTGTTGTGCGAGCGGGGGCACACCTGACATTTCAAAAAAATTTCATCATTTTTTGTGTGACTATTTTTGCTGTATTGAGATGAAGTACAAACACACTAGTTATTGTATGTTCTTTTGTTAATAAATTACTTGGAATCGTGATGAATATTTACATTGTTTGGTTTCCTCCTTTTTATTTATCTCTTTGTTGCTCATGTTTTTGCGTAACATCGCAATTCGCAACAGTACCGCGGTAAGCAATTAACATCAGTTTCATCTTTACTCTATGATTTTACGAAAATAATTGAGTTAAGTAGTAAAATTTTACGAAACCATGGAAATAGAAATTAAACATTTCATTATAATCTTTTTCACTTTTTGGCATCAATCATAAGAGAACGATAAAATGTGATTACGGAGATTCAGAAGTAAAACTTATTTCTATTGGAAATTTAGAATAGTATTTGTCTGACTTATTAGATCGTAATCTAATTAGTGAGATATGTTTACTTAGAGGTTGAAATTCTGATATTCAGTAGACCCATTTAAATAATATCTGAATTAACTAGATGTTTTGAAAAGAAATGTTAGCGTTTCAACTCTGCAAAAATTGATAAGCGACGTCTAGAATATTTCCAGTAACGCTTCGTTTTTAATTTTATGCCACGCGCAGGTACTTTCAGAAAACTTAAAATAATAAAATGTGCTAATTCTGGTAAAGCAAATAGTAGACATACACATTTTATAACAGACGAGTAAATAAACAAATAGCTATGAACTCAGTATTCATTAACACCTCGAAGAATCTCATTACCACAATTAAAAAAAAGAAAACCGTTCATTGTGTGTAATGTAGTATGAGTACATGAACATTAAGTTTTTCATTAAAAGAATTTCCTTGGAAGTCTTCCCCAGAGCGCTTGGTTGATTTGCATATCTCCAATTGCAACAATCACGCAAATATTTTCCACGAGATTGCAATTTTCTTTCATTTCCCCAAAACAATACAATTCATCACCTTATGAATAATCATTAGAATTCCTTTCTTTTATACATCCGTTTTCTTTGTCTCTTTTAGCTCCATCCTTCCTTTGTTTTCATCGTCGTCCTCGAAGCTTAATTTCATCTTATATTTTCCTTTAATTTAATTCGATACCGCAATTTCATTCCCGTTCGCAGCAACCTTTTTTCTTTCGGGCTTAGTTCAGTGGGTCGGTGCCATTGTAACCTTTTCTACCACTGCTGCCTCCATTTCGGGAAGATACGTTTTCCTTCGCGGGGTCACCAGTGCCACCTGGCGTTTGGCTAAAAGCCAAGGCCAGACCCACCTCATTCGGTCGCATTTTGTTCCTTCCTTCTAGGGAAGATTGCTCTGTAGCAGAATGCTCCCTGGTGCTAAATGGCAAAACTACAGCGCGACCGAGTTTTAGTTTGCAGCACGATGCTTCACGAAAACAATGGTATCAAATAAGTTCTCTTCTCCTTTACAGCTATTCATTAAAGTTGATTATTAACAGCGATTTCAGCTATTGATGGCGGAGAAAAATAACAAAACCTTATAAAATAAAGTGTATAATACTCATGAGAATCACAGCAGAACAGAATCACGTATTACTCAGATATAGCCGCAACATATGATCATATACTCGTAACTTAGACCACTGAAGGAACTAAATTTACTTTTCCTCTAAAATATGATAAAAAAATTGTTGCAAATATTTAATCTATTTGTTACATAATTTACATGTCTTACAGAAAATTATGGTAATGACAGAGTTTGGAAACTTATAAGGGAATACATTTCTGTAACGTAAAAGCTTATAAGCACCTGATACATGGATCAAACCTCAAACCTCCGAGAGCCCATAGAACGGATAAAAGATTTTTGTTTAAGGTAATCATACTAATAGCAAATTTTCAATGTATTAAAACATTATTTAAGCTCAAAGACCATTTCTCACAAATTTAAAGTTTTTAACTTGTAACTTTTAACTTCCATCTTGTGACTTTAAAATGTTTACGTCAACTTTCATAAATTAAAACTTTCCTCACGCCGATATATTGCTGTTGTATTACACAATTATAGCTGTGTAATAGCTGTGTCACCTGGAAGACTTTTTTCAGGAAAAATTGCATCAATTGTCAACTGCATAAAAATGTTGGTTTCATATATTAAGTTTAATCTGCCTAAATACTCATGCCTAAATATACATCATGCCTAAATACTTGAAGATAAGAAGAAGTTTAATCTGTGATCAAAACTTTTGTGAATCTTTCTTTGAACCAATGTCAAAATCCACAGAGAATTAGGAATATGGAATTATTTTTGTAGTGCTGATTGAAAAAGTAGAGATAATAATAATAATAATAATAATAATAATAATAATAATAATAATAATAATAATAATGTCTTTATTATTGGCTTTAATAATTAATAATAATGTCTTTATTAAAAGTAGAGATGTCTCTTATCAGAAAATTTCGCACATTTTTGGTGCTGAAGAGTATTGACACATCTGAAAATGTCTTGTTCTACAGGAAAACCATTCAGAGCGGAGCATTTATCGCGACCGTACCAAACTGTGCTGCAGATCAAGCGATATCTAGCGGCATGACCGAGAAAGATGCGGAAAGTCGTGCCATATTCTATCGTGAAAACAGGCCCTCACGAGCCATGTTTTAAATTCGAAGAATAATAAACGAGAGATACATTTTACCTTTGAAAAAACAAATTTCTTTTCCTCTTTGAACTACGTACTCCGCGATTATGCGCAAATGGCGAACATCGCACGATTGTACGAACTGCAAAATTTTATGCATCTTTTTGAGCGATGGAGAGAACAAAAATACATATACATGAATGCGTAATTAGCCTGGGTATACAGTTATCTCATGTGATCAATATTTCATAAGGTATTGTGTGATCCAATGGCAAGAAGTAATACAAGAAAAATTCTAATCTCATGACTTTCTCATTTGAGAGTAATGTAGCAGACGGAAGAGCAGAGAGCACAATATTGGAGTAATGCGGGATTTGTGGTTGGCTTTGGGGGTTCAGGACGCCGCAGGTAACAAGACCTCTGGATTTAGCGAAGGCAGCAAAGTAGCAACGGGGCTCAAGGAGGGCGAAAGGCAACGAAATTGCGAGGTGGTGTTAAGAGGTTTGCGCCTCTAAGAAGGGGGTGGGGAGAGCAACACGGCCGCACTGGTGAATTTTACGAAGGGATATTGCTGGAAATGAAACTCTAATGAATGAAGATAAAGGAGATGAAAACCAACATGATCAGTGGTGATCAGATCTGACTTTCTTCAGAGCATATCGCTAAATTTTAAATTATAGTAATATCAAAAAATACAATTTCGCTTCAAAATTTGAATTAAATTCAAACAATATTAGTGTTCAATTCTAGAACAACAATCTAATGCTCTTATATACTTGTGGGCATTCTGATTTGGTGTTGTTGATGTTCTTATCAGAAGAAATAAAAGAGGTCATCTTCGTCAACATACTAGCTTTATTAAGATAGCCGGCTTTCGACGGCTTTGCCGTCATCGTCAGTCTCGCTGCTTTCGGCAAAAGTCGGTCGACTTTTATTTCTTCTCTTATATACTTGCTCGCGAAAATAGTTTTATAGTTTTCCTTCGAATTTGTATCTAAACCGCTTCTTTATTACTTCCCATTCCATGTTAGATGAAAGGAAAATATGATTTACCGTTATATTGAAATTTAATTGAAGTAGTGTTGAAAACTTCACAATTCAATGTCTGCTATAATAAATAGTCTATGATAGTCTATATGATTTCTATGTTGGAAATGCAGATCAACAAAATGTATTGATTGGTTCAAATTTATGACACCAGAAAAATAATAACAAAGCTCGTTTTGAACAAATTTCGGTCTGTAATAAATATATTTAAAATAAACAATACTTGGTTTAGACGTATCCGTGACAGACGACTGTAGAGCCTAGGCAAACTATCTATCGTGTTCAGATGTAAATAAAAACTACAACATTCAAAATTCAAAATTCAAAAATTCAAAAACAGACAGTTCACCCAAAGTTTCAGACACAATGTTCGTTTCCGAAACTTCTTCCTATGAAATTCTCAAAATAATTGGTAAACTAAAAAATAACTATTCGTCCGGTTTAGATGAATTCCCAGATTCTTTGTTAAAGACTTGTGCGTATGCCATTATACACCCATTAACTCACATATTTAATGCATCTTTATGCACTGGAACGTTTCCAGATATTTTCAAAACAGCTAAAATTAAGCCGCTCTTCAAAAAAGGCAACAAAAATGAAATTGAAAATAATCGGCCCATTTCTCTTCTATCAGTTTTTTCAAAAATATTAGAGGAACTTTTTTATGTGCGAATGGAAACCTTTCTCACTAAACACGACGCGCTTTCAGATTGCCAACATGGATTTAGAAAATCAAAATCAACGGAAACAGCTATATTTTCTTTTCTTTAAGATGTCGCCTCATCATTAGATGAAAACGAGGCACCTATTGGATTATTTTTAGATCTCTCAAAAGCTTTTGACATCATTGATCATGACATTTTACTTTCAAAATTACCTTCATATGGAATCCGTGGTATTGCTCTAGATTGGTTATGTTCGTACCTTAAACAACGATCTCAGAAAGTTGAAATACCTTACTGGAATGATGGAACATTACGTACGCACCTTTCCGACTGTTTGCCCGTTGCATGTGGAGCTCCTCAAGGATCGATTTTAGGCCCTATTCTGTTCCTACTTTACGTAAACGATATGCCCTCGACGATTTGAAACGGAAGAACGGTTCTCTTTGCGGATGATACGAACATCCTTTGCAATTAAGAAACCGTAAATAGTACAATATCAGATGATTCAAATTGGTTCCGAAATAACAAATTAATAGTAAACGAAAAGAAAACGGTTTTAATGCAGTTTTCCATATCAAATAAACAATTCTGTGCTCCATTGAAAATGAACAGTGTACCATTGACTGATGTTAAGGCAACAAAATTTTTAGGTCTCTCAATTCAGTCAAACCTTAAATGGAACGTCCATTTAAATGAATTGAACACAAAATTAAGTCCATTATGCTACGCGTTCAGAATTCTTTGAAATTCAGTCAGCCTTCATACTGCTCGTTGTGTATACTTCGCGAATGTTCATTCCCGCCTGAGATATGGCATAATATTCTGGGGAAATACATCTTATAGCTCCCAGACTTTTAGATTACCAAAACGAATTGTACGAATAATAACCAAATCCCACCCACGTGATTCATGTAAGCCTCTTTTCATTAATCTAGGAATTCTACCATTACCGTGTCTTTTTATTTACGAATCAGTGGTTTTTGTAAAAAAATGACTTGCTTAAGGGCGGGAATATATTTTCAGAAAATGCCGAAGTCTATTACTATAACACTCGACGTAGAAATCATATTCATCAGGTGACAGTATCAACAGCTCATTACAAAAAATTCACATACAAAACATGTACATTATTCTACAACACTTTGCCAGATGACATTAAAAGATTAAATTCAATAGAAAAGTTTAAATCCCAAGTGAAATCGTTTCTGCTGCATAACTGTTTCTATACAATTAGAGACTATACTGAGCATCACAAGAAAAGTAACATTAATTTTAACAATGATACATAATGCATTAATTACCATTTGGACTGTATAAATGAGTATAAACAACCTGTAACAACTATTGTAACACAGCTTCCGGGTCAATGACCCCCATCTCGATCAGGTTTTTCGTCCAAATTCCCTGATCCATTGAGCAAATGCTGAGATGGCCCCTTGTTTTGCTTCTGGACATAAATGTAACTTCATTTTCTGTGCACGTCTTCCAGAATTCAGTGGGAAATACAATTATTCAAATTATCGTTTCCATGTTGTCGCGGCAGGAAGTAATAAGAGCCAAAATTTATTGCTTATTTATCCTTGAAAATAGATTTTATTACATGGGAGTTTTTTTGTTTTTTTTCTCCCTTTCAAAATTCAAAATTTAAGTAGTATGTGACTTAGTGTAGGCATCACAGAATTTTGAAAATGTGCACACAATTCACTTTTCCCCATAGCACGTCATACGCAGTTTTTAACTGTTTTTTGACGTTAAATAAATAAATAAATAAATAAATAAATAAACATTATTTAGAATTTTGAAATAAAAACAAATATCTGTATTTTATTTCATGAAAAAAAAGGCTTAAATTATATCAGATGTAATAAAAATGTTTTCCCTTTATGAAAATCACATTAATTCTCATTTCGCGCTTTATACTGTCTTGTTATTCCGAATTGTTTGGCTCGAAATTTTAATTGTTACTTCTTAATTGTTCCTGCCATTCTAACATCATTCCTGTTCGGGTACGGAAACAATGGTTTTCGTTAAGTCAAGTTGAGCGGTAGTTTCAGTTCTTTACATCATTGGATTCAGCTCATATAAGAATTGTAATCAATTACATCGACTATGCGCCGTCATTAAGTTCGTTCGCCTTGAACTCAGATCGACGTTTCTGGAGATCTGGAATGAACTGGACTCTCTAAGCAAATTCCTACATAATTCTATATTATAAAATGGCGGACGAACAGCAAACAGAACAATTAGTCTCAACCAGATCACTGCAAGTACCCACGGAGAAAACGCCTTGAGATCGAGACGTTGCCTTAGTCAAAAAATAATGTGTACATAACGAGAGTTATGGAAATATATCTGAGGTTTTACTTAATCATGGTATCTTTATTATTACAACCAAATAAAGATCCAGAAATAGAAATCCGTTGTATGTAATTGAAAGTTACTGAAATGTTTTTCGAAATTATATTACCAAATTGGTTCCTGTTGCAGAATCCAACGAGGACGGGAAGTTTTGAAATATGTGTAAATGAAAATTATTGCTTTGTTTGGCATAAAACGAATCAATGCACATCAAAATAATGCCAAATAATTTTAAAATAACTTACAAAGATTTCTGCTCATATTTTCCAACGCTTAGGTGTTGAAAGCTATCGACTGTAAGTGCCATTCTTATATGTGTTCTACCTCTCATTCACTGCACGAAATATCAAAAGTTGTGACCCGAAGGCCTCCGCCAAACGTACAACACTACGATAAGGCAGCGCGTTATCAATTCTTGTCGTAGTTCCGTAAAACGGTGTACATCCCTCAGTCTATAATTTCAATATCGGCAAATGTTCACTGATCCACTTTACTTGCACGGACCTGGAGCACAGCCACTGGCATGCTACATGCAACTTCTGCATGTGCTGTCAACTAGCCACCACACTACGCAGACGCTATTCATCTTCTACAGTGCCAAGCAGGGCCTACAACTACATACCTGTACATATGACCATCGTATTATAAAATCTACTATATGCGTGTTTTAATCTAATATTTGTTTGAATTCATTGACTTAATTATTAGACTCTATTTTCAACAAATTCATGTTGGCAATATCGAAATCTGTAGTGTTTATGACAATTCTATCTCGGAAAACAATCTTTTTTGCCAATAAATAAAAAAAATGCAATAAGAGGACTGTTTGGTTTCAGCCTCCAATGGACCTTATCAAAAAGACAAGTGCAAAGAAAAAATGAATTATTACCACAAGTTATATACAAACATTTTACTTTTCTACGTAATCGCCGTGAATATTTAGACATTTGCCTTTATTTGTGGAAGAGCGTTCCATTCTTTTCTTCGACGAACTTCGCAGCTGGTGCTGATGAGAGACAGATGCAAAAGTTGCTTTGAAGCACCTCATTGACCTGGAGCTGGTCTCCTAGCCAATCCTTCTGTTCGAGGAATGTATTTAAATCACGCGATGCTAAGTCGAGGACTATATGCTGGGTAATCAAGGACATCTCATTCGCCTTAGATGCTCCATATTTACAACATGACTGTGACGACAGACATTCTAATGAATAAAGGCATCTTTGTAAGACAGAATTCGTCTTGTTTCTTTTTGAAAGTTTTCACTTTATTCCCCGTTTACACTTTAAACACAGAGTTCTATTCTTTGGTGGATTTCTGCTGCATTATTCCCTTCTTTTTGAGAAAAGTTAATACCATTACGCAGCTCGTACTTGGTGGGAGTGTCAATCGTACCAGCCATTTCCCAGGCGCTTACAGTTCAGATCATGGCGTCCGTATGAGATGTTATCGTCAAGTGATGTAACTTGAACCGATTTTTATGTTTGATGGGAAACATTTCTACAATATATTCACACATTTAAAATAGAAACTGCTCTGAAATATAGGTGTGTATCTATACAAGACATTTAAAAGTATTTATTTCTGAATCTAGGTAATTAACAGTACATTTACAATGTTTACTTGGGTGGTCCAAGTTAACCTCCAAGTTGGGGTAACTTGGACCACATATATATTTTATGTTGGAAAGTACTTTAAGAAATTAATAAGGTAACATGGACCACACAAACAACTTATTTAGATTTGATATATTATTTCAGCAGCAAAATAAGCATATTATACAATTTTAAAAGAGGATTACAGTAGTTCATAAGGAAAAGTAAATGTACCTCTTCTTGAATGTACTGGTTGCACAATTCTAACGTTCTAATACTTCGTCAGTTCTTACTTCACAAATATCATCCACTGTTGTGAAAACATACACACCTTGACACATAGAAAAATTTTCGAACTTGACTAGACGTCAAAATACTTTCATATAAGCACGGTGTATATTACTACAACAGCTTCCATGCGATTTCGAACGGACAAACTGGAAGAAGAGCTGGCAGTAATAAACAAAAAGAAATTCCGTACAAATTGGCCCATGTTACCCTACTGGTACAAGTTACGCCATTTAACGGTACTGTGAAAGAGAAGCGCAATCGATCACTGCACATCCCGACCTCCGGCTTTTGCCTAGCGGTTTAACGGCTCAATAAGAGGGTAAAAAAACGACCTTCCTATGTAATGCAATGTTTTCAATTAAAGGCCTTTATTTTATAGTACGGACTTGGGAAGTTCTTTTTTGAATTTTTTTTTATTTTTCACGGAATCATGTCTGCTTAATTTAGTGGCTAATTGAATCTGCAGTATCAACTTGAAATCACGATATTTGTAAATAAAGAGTTTTATATCTTAATGTTGTATACTTTGTGAAAGGGTATGTATACTGTAATGAAAATTCCTAGATCGAGAACTCCTACATACGAGTTTTAAAAATAAGATGGATTACCTGAAGAAGCTAAAGAAACATCTTGGAATCAGTGCGCGAAATTTAAGCTTGGAAATCGTTTTAAAGATATCAAGAAGAATGTAATTCTCAAAATACTGCATACGTCATAATGTTCTATTCATTATATAATACTTGGAAGCGTCTGGAATCATCCCAACAGTCCTTGATATTAATTCAATAAAGAATTTGTGATGGGAACTAAAATAAAGGATCCAAGAACATCAGGCAACTACTAAGGCAGCTTTGAACAGAATAATGGCACAGGAGTAGAATAGTATTTCCCCCGCCGAGATACGATTGCTCGTGCATTAAATATCATCAAGACTGGGTGCTGTGACCAAGGCGAAGACGCTTCCGACAAACTATTGAAAACTTTTGTTTCCTTTCAATTTAGTATTTTATTTAAAAAGATGCAGCAATCAATTCTGTGTCGCAGAAAATCCTTTTTTGATAATAATTTTGTGAAAAACGTCGGATTATTTAGTACAAAAGAGTCAAAATTGGAAGTTATTTGGACGTCAATACGTGCTTCAAAACATTGTACGATGTTTGAAATAAATATCGATGTCTTAAACTGTAATATTGTTGATTTCCGTTTACATATCATAAACATAATCGATTTTGAGAGTCTCTGTAAATAGCTTGTTCAAGGGCGACCACCCCTTGGGTCATAGATTGTTTCCGCAGTTTCCCTGATAAATTTTTAACTAATGTCGGACACAGAACGCTAAACCAGGGATTCCCGGTCTCATGTAAGATACTTCCTTTTAAAAAAATGATTTGCGACATCGACCCCCTTTTTTTGTCTATGATATACAGCATACAACATAAGCACAACACTGCAGCGCCTCTGACCGGGAGGTCTTAAGTTCGAATCCTGATGGCGGCAGGATTTTCGACACTAGCTTTTCAGCTAGGTCGAATTCAGTCGCGGTCTGGAGGAGAATTCTAGCGGCCGGCTAGCTACTCTGATCGGTAGTTTTCCATGGTTTCTCCGATCAACACCAGGCGAATGCTGGAGCAGTACCCTACCAAACGGGCCACGGATCGTGAGCAATCTTTCCTTCCTCTTCCTTGTCCTATCCTCACCCATTTACACACACACTTACACTAACATGCACTCCACTACCACTTATTCCGGGAGACCGGTCGGGAGCTTAGAGCTTGTCCCGGCTGGGGCGGTGCCCCGCTGGTGGGAGAGTCCTGGTTAGGGGGAACTCCACTAGCCGACGGTAGGTCAGCGCCGGATCTCGCCATCTAGCGGGGGAAGATCACCGCCATCTCCCGAGAAAAAACATACACTACACTAACGGGACTAATGACCAAAGCAGTTGACGCGCCCGAAAACACAAACAATTCAATCAAACTGAAGTACATCATAAATAACAGCTCATAAATGACGATAACAATTATAAACTGGTGGTTCTAAAACAGCGTGAACATTCTTGCCCGTATTCTCACGCCAAATTACGCGAAAATACTGAAATTTTCGAAAAATTGTACAATACCTTATTTCAAAATCTATCTCTAAGAAACAAATTTCATTAAAGGAAAAACTTTCTCTGTAGTATTTTAGTTGTGGGAAGACCGAACAAATTTTGAACTTTTGCAGTTTTCGAAAAATCAGATTTTCAACGAACATGAGACCTACACCATTCTCTTAAACGTTCTTCTCTTTATTCAACAATAAAATTTAATAAAAAATGGTGGAATCTTTTTTTATAAATTTGGAAAATACCTAGGGACTTAATGTAAAGTACCCCCCAAAATTAAAATATCAGTTTCAAACTCAAGGGGCCGCGACATTAGCCTGATCAATTGGGGAATATCAATTTGGAAAATCGGCTGAACGGTTTAGCCGCTAGTGTTGTTCACAGATGGACGAACGTTTTGTCGCCATTCGATATTTCGGTATGAAGGCCCTACAGAACATGTATTCTGGCTACACCACGTGAGAGAGGATTTTTTATGTTTATGAACTGGAATATATCCACTTTTTTGTTGTCAGAGCCCTGTAATTAGAGTTTTTGCTGAAAATGCGTAGCTTTTTTACGTAGCATTACATAACTTTCTACACCGTTGCGAGAAAGTAAAAGAATATAATTAAAATTTAAAAAGAACGCATTATTAGATTTATTATACTTTTGTACAATTATAATCATCAATTTTTACTAACATAAACAAATTAACTTAATTTATACGAATATTTTTGTAATCAATATAATCTTGATTATTCCAATCTGCAGTTGTCAATGCATATAAAGCTTTCGACCCCGTATTAATTCCTTGATCATCATTTGCCCCTTTTAAAACATTTTTGCGCCCCCAGGGGGTGATAAGGACGCAGTTTGGATCCACTGACCTAAACAAAGGACAATCCACCGGCGCGATCATTCCCTCCGCAATCAGTCGTCATTCCCATTCTGGGGGCTGTGTTGTAAAATTCCATCATCCCAAAATGCGCCCCCCCCCCACATTGATCGGAGAAAAAAGATCTTTCTTGGAATTTCTGATTTAGAATTTTAATCATAAATTTGAGGAAGTATTTATTCTAATTTTGTCACATTCAATACCAGAGTCAGTGAAAGCAAATACAGGGGGTGACGACACATTGAGTTGTATAGAATGGAATCGTGTGTATTAAAGTTTTCAGATATTTTTGTGTTCAAATTACTATATCCATGAACGTTTCTGTTAAAATGTTGGTGTTTGGTTTGGTTTGGTTTGGTGGGCAGTTCTTGAATTATTAGAGTTTTCTACATATATGTGCGCATCGATCTCGTACTTTAATTTCAAACACTGCATGGGGTGTTGTAAAATCGAAAGTCAAATACTCATGCGGAAACATTCATAAAATATCGTATTGCGGGAGCCGCCAAACTTTCAGAGTTTATTCCTTGGAATAACAATGAAACTTCACATTGATTCATGCATATTGAAACAAATTATTGGCAAAGGCTTTCGCATTCCACAATTGTGTATTTTTGTATTATTTACATGCATTCATTGATTTGCAGATTTGTAAGACAACATATTACATTCTGTATTTCAAAATATTAGATATTTTATGACTTTCATAAAATTTTCAGAAATTTTGATTAAACATAACAAATAATTCCAGGTTTTGAAACTGTATCTCTAGGCGGATAAGAAATAAAATTATCATAAAGTGAAAACAAGTTATAAATATAAAATAATATAATGTCGTCCTCAATGTTACATCAATATCTGTTTGAGTAGTATTCTTCTAACCTCACCTCGTTATCCGTGTCTGAATAAAATTAACATCAGTGTTCATTATATGTATCAATATTTTTTATCAGCGAAACGTTTATTTACAACTTTGGTTACTGCGGAACCTTCGTCATTCCTTCCAACTAGACGTGTTCAGACAATCAATGAACTCACGTATGTTGCCAATTACATAGCATTATAGAAATAATTCAGTGGATGCAATTTAATTAAATTCTACGCTACACAAATATAAACAAAAATAAACTTAACAGAAATGTAGATTTGAGATCTACATTAAGATACAAATATACAATACAAAGAATAAATACAAATATACAATATACAAATTCATATATATATATATATATATATATATATATATATATATTGTATCTAATAATCTAATTATTGTATTTGATTTTGTATTAATTATATCTAATTATTGTTCATATATCTAGTAACTGTCTCTAATTATATATATAATTCTACTTCGTAGTATGACAAAATTATTAAATTTCTATGTGCTTCAAAATTAGAAAAATATATAGAATTTTCTTTTGTTGTAAAAAACTTAAATTAACATGCTTGTTATAAATGTGTTTATTAGTGAATGTTCGAAATTTTTAAAAGACAATAGAGTCTTAGAATATTGTTATATCATTATTTATTGTTTATAATGTTGTTTTATTGCATTCGTGCAATTTTAAAAACTCGCTCCTCTAGCTAATTTTCAAAACGTGTACTTAACATTCTCAACTAGTTGCGTAACATACTACAGTAAAACTTGCACAATGCGGAGTAAGAATCCAAGAGACCAGTATATTCTTCGCTTTACACGATATTTCACATTATACAATGTAAAACTGTAGAATGTATAAGGACCACTGCTTATGGACAGATTTTCGCATTATTCACGATCCCAATTGAATAAGTTTTCTTGTATTAACCTTATTTTTCATGTCCATCTGGTGAGAAAAATGTTGCTGGGAAACATTCAAAACCTACAAAATACTCAAACAAGGGCTTAGGAAACGTCTAATTATAATGATTTATTCCTAGAGTAGTAATACTTTGGAAATTAAATATGCCGAATTTTAAAGGCATTTATTAAAGGCATTTCAAGACGATATATATTTCTGTTGTCTTGGTTGTGGAGTACAGTTTTTGATCTTGCTATAAAAGTAGCTCCAGACTCATTGAACTGCAATTACATCACCTCCAATATAAAATAAAATCAACATTAATTACGTAGAATTAATATTATATTTTAGTATATTTTTAAATATTAAAATTTGTACGTTTAAAAAATTGAATTAAAAAAACTTTAATTCGTATAATTGTTTTTCTGTTTTCTTCGAATATATAAACTATTCAAATATTTTCAGCAATTTTTCATTGATGATGTTCCGAAGTGTAATTAATTATTTATTAAAAATCCCAAAAGCAAATTGTATATCATGAAGAAATAAATACAACAAAATAACATTAGTTTGAATACGTACCACCAACAGTCTAATAGGATGTACATCCACGTTGTATTGCTTCTTCCCAACCGTTTCATTATTTTCCGGAGGCACCTGCATCACGTGACATGAGACGTGGTTTTGCAACCCGCCCGCCTGCCCGCCCGCCCAACCGCTCGCCCAACCGCTCGCCCAAACGCTCGCCCGCCCAAACGTTCGCCCGCCCAAACGTTCGCCCGCCCAAACGCTCGCCCGCCCAAACACTCGCCCGCCCAGCGTCCGCCCGCCCAACCGTCCACACCGCCCGCCCAACCGTCCGCCCGCCCAACCGCTCGCCCCGTCAACCGCTCGCCCGCAACCGCTCGCCCGCCCTACCGCTCGCCCGCCCAATCAGCTCGCCCGCCCAGCCGCTCGCCCCGCCAGACCGCTCACGCAACCGCTTGCCCGCCCAGCCCGGTCGCCCACCCAACCCGGCTCGCCCGTCAACCGCTCGCCTGCCCTACCGCTCGCCCGCCCAACCGCTCGCCCACCCAGCCGCTCGCCCGCAGCCGCTCGCCCGCCCAACCGCTCACGCCCACCGCAACCGCTTGCCCGCCGTCAGCTCGCCCCGCCCAACCGCTCGCCCGCCCAACCGCTCGCCCGCCCAGCCGCCCAACCGCCCAACCGCCCAACCGCCCAACCGCTTCCCAACCGCCCAACCGCCCAACCGCCCAACCAGCAACCGCCCAACCGCCTTCGCCCAGCCGCCCAGCGTCCGCCCGCCCAACCGTCCGCCCGCCCAACCGTCCGCCCGCCCAACCGTCCGCCCGCCCAACCGTCCGCCCGCCCGGCAATCCGCCCGCCCAACCGTCCGCCCGCCCAACCGCTCGCCCGTCCAACCGCTCGCCCACCCCAGCCGCTCGCCCGCCCTACCCGCTCACCGCCCGCCCAATCGCTCGCCCGCCCAACGCCGCTCGCCCGCCGAACCGCTCGCCCGCAACCGCTTGCCCGCCCAACCCGGTCGCCCGCAACCCGCTCGCGCCCGTCCAACCGCTCGCCTGCCCTACCGCTCGCCCGCCCAACCGCTCGCCCACCCAACCGCTCGCCCACCCAACCCGCTCGCCCGCCCAGCCAGCGCTCGCCCGCAACCGCTTGCCGCCCAATCAGCTCGCCCGCCCAACCCGCTCGCCGCAACCGCTCGCCCGTCCAACCGCTCGCCTGCCCTACCGCTCGCCCGCCCAACCGTTCGTCCATCAACCGCTCGCCCGCCCCAATCGCTCGCCCGCCAGAGCGCTCGCCCACCCCAGCCGCTTGCCCGCCCAATCGCTCGCCCGCCCAGCCCGCCCGACCGCCCGACCGCCCGACCGCCCGACCGCCCGACCGCCCGACCGCCCGACCGCCCGACCGCCCGACCGCCCGACCGCCCGACCGCCCGACCGCCCGACCGCCCGACCGCCCGACCGCCCGCCCGACCACCCTGAGTGGGCGTGACCGGGTTGTTCCGGGCACCGAATATGAGTAATCACACGCGCGCTGCCCTGGAAGCCAAGGAGCTAATTGATTAGGCAAATCACGCGGCTCAGATTGGATGTAGCCTCCGCAGCATAACTATCGAATATCGGGTGCATTATCTCCACAAGTAGCTTCTATCCACATGATGCGCTTGCGTAGCTGAGTAACGCGGTTTCTCTGGCGGGATGCGCCCGCGATTTCCGTTCCTTGGTGGTGGGCGAGGGGAAGAGGCGGGGCGCTGTGATTGTGGACGAGGTTCGAGCTGCAAATTTGCGATGCCGTCTGCGGTGTTTTGTCGAACGGCTAACGGGAAAGGTAAACGTTTGATTGGCGCAAACAGCTGAAGTGAATACACGGGTGTGTTATTTTTACCCTCTGCAAAATGCGAGATGGATAATATTTCTGTGTCATGCTTGCTTGTCCCCGTTCACTCGTTTGGTTACAATTACAATGAATTTTTTTTATTTAACGTCGAAAGCAGTTAAAAACTGTTTGTGACGTGGTGCGTAGGAGAAGTGATGTCTAATAAATCTAGGTACGATAATGTGAAGTCAAATAAATCTGAATATACGGGAAAATAATTATTCAATATTACTTTTTCGATTACCAGAGATATATTTTCTGCTGTGTAAGAAACAGTTAGTTTTTACGTGGAATGGGTAGCCTATTAGTTTCCTTCATCAACGCTTCTATTTGGCAAGAAAAAGACTATAGTACAGAACACTCCACTAAAGACTTACTTTAATAATGCACATGTTCTGTAATGCAACGTGAAAAATCAAAGTTTACTAGTCGAACAGAAGATTAAATGGTGAAACGGAACAAATAGAATAAGAGCCAAATTTACAGCTTTATTAACAGAAAGATATGCTGTATTTAATGAATATATATTACTTAGTGACAATAAAAATGTACACAGTATTTGTAAGCCCAATAGTATTTACATCATGTGATGTAAACTCTCTGTTTATTGTCATGCATTTTTAAGAAGGAAAACCTGCAGTCTAATGCTGTATATTATTCGCATCATTTTCAATGAGTTTTTACGCTTTTATACATTTAAGTTATAAGATTTTATCTCTCCACTACGGTATTGGAATACAGTTTTTGAGTCACTTGCAGAGTAATACAATAAGGATATGATCTATTCAATAGAAAGTGATATTTTTAATGAGAATTCCAAAAATTAGGGAGAGCAGAGAACGTTATATCTGCGAAATGTTCGTGCTTCATTAGGTTGGGAACTTTTACGAGAGCTAACAGTTCTTCTCGAATCGTTTCGCATCGACAAACCAGAATCATAAATAACGACTTATGATTATGCAATTATGTTTAGTAAAAGGAGGCATCTATCTCATTTTTTCATGAACAATGCCGAACGTAATCCTTCAGGTTTTGCAGTTCTCAACAAAATCAGTTTACTAACAGATTTTTGTATCACTTCAAGCTATAAGAAGGACACATTGAAAATATAAAAGATACAAATTAAAACATTAATCATAAACTTGAGAAGTTATTCGTATTTTCAAGGAATAGGAAAAGGATAAACTGCATTTAATGCATGAGTGCACTCACTAGAAACACAAAAGTTTCTTAAAACCAGCAGATCGAAATACGTGGAGTATAAACACACGTTATGCACTTTACCTGTATCAATGAATTCATTGAACGAGTCTGTTAGCAATGTCAAGAAATACACTTCGTGAACTTTCTCTCGTCTTATCTTTGTAATTTATCAACGTACATTCCTATATATCGCGTAATCATTGCAGTCATCTAGGTCGAATTTACTCACTGCCTGGAGGAGAATTCTGTCGGCTGGCTGCTCTGATCGGTAGTATTTCGTGATTTTTCCGATCAACACCAGGCGAATGCCGGATCAGTACCGTAACAAACGGGCCACGAAGCGCGCGCGATCTGTCCTTCCTCTTCCTTGTCCTAATTTCACCCCTTACACACACACACACACACACACACACACACTAACATGCACTACGCTACCACACATGCCTGGAGACCGGTCATGGGCTTACAGCTTGTCTCGGCTGGGGCGGTGCCCCGCTGGTGGGAGATACCTGGTTGGGGAAAATCCCGTTAGTCAACGGTAGGTCGGCACCGGATCTTGCCATCCAGCGGGAATAAGATCACCGCTCCCTCCCGATGTAAAACATAGACTACACGTACGGGAGTAATGACCTCGGTAGATGACGCGCCCGTAATCACTAACAATCAATCATTCACTCAATCAATCGTGTAATAAATGTAGGACTTGTTTCGTGTGTTCCCCATTTACCCCCTTTGCAGTTCCCCGAAAGTAGCGAAAAACGGCAGAGCGCTGGGCCACTTCCGCTCGAGCGTGGGCGCTCCGTGGCCCCTGCGGCGGGCGAGCATCGAAGCGGTCGACTGGCAGGGGTGGGGTGGGGGCGCGCCTCTCTGCGCTGGGGAAGGGGCGGGTGGAGGGGGAGGAGGGGGGCGTCCGCGGTCGATCGTAATCCGGCCCCGTAACAGGCGGCGCCCGCAGCCTCTGTGCCTCTGCCCAGGGACGCGCGCCTCCGCCCATTGTTCTCGGCGTCGCGGCGCCCCCCCCCGTGCCACTCAGCCCGACGCCCGACGCCCGACGCCGACGCGCTCTTGCCCGCCTGAGGGAGGACCAGCTCTGCGGTAGGGGGGGCGCCAAATTGAACGCACAGCTTGCGACGTGTGGGCGGATTTGGAAGCGGCCGTTCATTAGGATAAAGTCCTTTACGCTGCTTCTTTGCAGCGAGTGGAAAATTCACAAGTTACATTGACAGCTAGTCAAAATGAAGCAACGTTTCATTAAACATTAATCGGCTAAATAAAGAATTATATGGGGAAACATCAATTACCAGTATCAACCTTTACAGAAAAAATCACACAAAGGGATACAAAGGGATACAAAGACATTGCTGAGGAATGGATTGCATTTGCTTTATGTAGTGTGCAGGAGCGCGTCAACTATTTCGTTCATTAGTCCTGTAAGTGTAGTGCATATGTAGTGTAGGCATACGTAGAATTTGCCGAAAACCATAGACAGTGTAAGATGTATTAGCGGCCATAATAAAACCTCAATATTTGAATATTAATAGAAATCATTGTAAAACAGATGAAAAAATAGTATTTACTAACCCAAAACAAATATTTTATTTTAATCCATCATTAACAACGTAAATCGATTGAGACCACAGTGGGAGAACGACGGAAATTATGCAGACTGGAGATGTATTTATTAAATAGCTTAGAACGTTATTTGGTTCGTAATTTACTTTATATTATACTGCGTCACGTTACAATTTGGGGAAATTGTTTTTTAAGTTTTTCGCGATTGTTTATTATCTCTAATTTGTGTGTGCGTGACACCAATCCACATGTCTTCTTGCAGTATGAATATATCCATCTCTCCATAAAGAGGAAAACTTTGTACTGGATTGTCGCTTCTAGTTAATGATACTGTCACCAACAAAAAGCGATAATGGCAATTACAAGAATTTGTCTCTCATATATCCTCTCACATGCAACAATACCTCTCATATATCCTTTCACATACTGTCACATACATGCAACATACTATACAACAATACCCTAATACAATGCACGTTTCCATTTGTTTCGTCTTTTTCCTCCACTCCCAGCTTCTACTGCGTTGCAACCAAAATTGCGTATGTCCCAGACGCAAAACAAAGTTGAAGGGAGCATCTTCACTTTTCTTCTCCCTGCCGGCCCACTTGAGGGTTGCCTCGCATCGCTGGCTAGCAGACGTCCTGTGTTCGTGAGTGTGGCTCCTTCACGATCCCGTATTCTTTTCACAACGACGTCGCTCTGCAGGTGGACCCACTGAAGCAGAAGGCAGCATCGTCTTCATAAGAGTTCTCCAGGTCCGTTCCGTTTCTTCCTTTCGACTGAATGCTGTTTTTTGGCCTTTGGCTGACATAGGTGGACACAATAGCTGCCGTAGAAACGTATTTGTTTACTGTGGCATGTATTTTTCAAGTAGGAATTCTGCCTTGGGATCTGTGGTTCCTCGAAGTGGAAATTGGAAAGTATTTGTCCTTTTCACTTCAATATTCACTGAATTCTTAGTAATATATAGACAGAGAATGTACCCTGAGAGATACGTTACACTGAGAAACAGACGTCATAATTTAGGAATTGAATATCTCTAACAAAACAATAAATGAATTGTATTATTATTATTATTATTATTATTATTATTATTATTATTATTATTATTATTATTATTATGGGAGAAGATTGGTTGGTAATGCTTCACTTTACCCAATATTTATCCTTAATAAATCCAGCAAATATTAGTATTATTCATTTGGGCGGAGAACTGAGAATTTACATTTTCCCCAGATTCAATACACTATTGTATTTGTATCAAAATAAACGTCCTCTCGTTATAGTGTTCAAGTACCAACTAGAGAAATGTGTCTATAGTTAGAAAAGAATGTCTTTATATACATAACTTATAATGTTTATGAAGGTCATTATTGTCTGTTCTTGATGACAGGAATAATATCAAGAAGCGTCATTACAGTGGAAATATTCTCTTTGTAGAAAGATGGATATACACGTATTGCAAGAAGACACGTGGACTGGTGACACGCACACTGATATGAAATAATAAAACATTCGCGAAAAACTTAAAAAACAGTTTCCCGAAATAAGCACAATGCGGTTTTTGGTATTGCTCATTTCACACTTTATTTGCCTGGCTTCACTTGCCCTGACTTATAGAAGACCCAGTCAGCAAAGCTTTCGTGAAGGTCTTTTCTCCACTTATACCACCTTCGTGTTACAAAATGAGAGCGAAATAAGGATAATAAATATTGAAAAGTCTGTTGCCAGTTTGCAACTCTGCATCCAAAGGTGGTAATTTCAAACTGTGGAAACGAAAGATATGCAGTAAACGAGTATATTTTATAAGAAAGAAGACCAGCTGCGTCACATCTTCTAGTATAATGCGTTTTTCATATAATATTATTCATAGTGTATTCATGACACATCCTAACTCGAGCTGGAATATCTGTTCTGAAATTCAAGTGCAGTAGCGTATGAATTCTTATCGCATCCGAATACATCACGTGAGTTGCCCCTTTTTCCTTTATTTGTACACTGCCTCGCGGGTGGCCCAAGAAGGCGCAAGCGGTTATCAAATTTTACGTCACAGTTCTACGTGAGCCCCGAGGAATAAGAAAGTGGAGCGCTGGCGCCTCTGGATCCGGTCGGCCATAAAATTCCCGTGACGGCAAGAAGGCAGGAGAACGCTTAGGTGGCAAAGTGTGAATGTATTGGAGGAAACGAGAAGACCCCAAAACTCCATCACCATAGACACCTCAATGTACGCGTTCACTTGAGTGTTTTTGTGTGTTACGTTTTGTTCTTGTTGATGTTTTTTTATAAGCGGAGAATATAAAAAGCCGCAATGGCTTTCCAGAAACAATTGAAATTTAAACGAAGTTTTTGTTTTATTTTCAGACACTGCTAGCTACTGAAATATTTATTGAATCCTTTTCATCATATTTTCACATGTAAATTTTATTACAACAATTTTTCTGTATTTCTCCAATAATATTAAACCACATTTAACTGAGCGAATTGAATTAAATAAGCCATTCATCCCCCAGGAGGGCATTCTTAAGGTGAGGGTAGCTCGCGGGCGTTCAATGCCAGGGGAACTGGGCTGATGAGCGTCTCAAAGCTTCGAATTAAGCATAATTAACAATTGTCATCACTTTAATATTTATTTACTAACAAAATTGTTTATTGTACGCGTAGTAATTCATTGTACGCATTGTACGCATTCATTGCATTATTTAATCATTATTAAAGCCAACGGAGATTCGTGTAAATGAGTTAAATTAGTAGTTTTATTTCATTTAAATTAGTGGTAGCTCTTAGTTGTAATAACTTTTTTCAGTCTTTAGATTTTTTGGAACCTGCTGTGTGGTCCAATGGGTGCTGCTGTAATTTTGAAGAAATGTAGGAGATTAATAGTTTATTGATTGATTTTTTCGTGTTTCCGGGCGCGTCAACTGCTTCGGTCATTAGTCCCGTTAGTGTAGTGCATGTTTCTTTCTCGGGAGATAGCGGTGATCTTCCCCCGCTGGATGGCGAGATCCGGCGCCGACCTACCGTCGGCCAGTGGGGTTTCCCCCTAACCAGGACTCTCCCACCAACGGGGCACCGCCCCAGTCGGGGCATGCTCTAAGCTCCCGACCGGTCTCCTGGAATATGTGGTAGTGTAGTGCATGTTAGTGTAAGTGTGTGTGTAATGGGAGAGGATAGGACAAGGAATAGGAAGGACAGATTGCGCGCGGTCCGTGGCCCGTTTGGTAGGGTACTGCTCCGGCATTCGCCTGGTGTTGATCGGAGAAACCACGGAAAACTACCGATCAGAGCAGCCGGCCGCTAGAATTCTCCTCCAAACAGCGACTGAATTTGGCCTAGCTGAAAAGCTAGTGTCGAAAATCCTGTCGCCGTCAGGACTCGAACCTAGGACCTCCCGGTTAGAGGCGCTGCTGTGACATCAGTTGATGCACTGAGCTACTAATAGTTTATTGTTACAAATGATGAGCAAGCAGCCATCACGAGTTTTCGAGTAATTTTAGTTCATAGGATGGAATTTATCATATGAGACTAGTTGAAACAAACAAAGAAGAGGAAGTATAAATTCAAAGATAAATACCATAATTAAAATAAAAACAACATAATTCAAGCTGATTCGGTGGCCAAGATCACTAAGACAGTAGTGTCGTAGCGATCTCGGACCGATGGACGGTGGGTTCGGGTCTCGCCTCGGGCATGGTTGTATTTGTGTTCGTCCCTATAGCATACCATATCGTTTCATCTCTACAGTTACCATTACCTTAACTCCAATAGTGGTCGCTAATGAACTAGATGTTGATGCGACCTTAAAAATAACAAAAAACAAACATAATCCAAGGGCAATGTATACATGTGTGTTCATTTTAAAATTAAATTTCTTATGAATCAAGGTAGGCAGTCCAAGACAAAATCTTATGCCCAAAATCAGGGCTAGTTTGGTGCCGAATTATTGCAAAACAAACAACAAATTATTTTTTTATCATTCGATTTTTTTGTATTTTAAACGGTATTTGTGTGTATCGAAATTTGAATAAGCTCCTCTAGAAATCTTTTTTAATTTGTGTCTTTTTTGCCGGTTTTGAAATTTAATCTACCAAAACCTCAGATTCCTGAAAAAAGCCAAGAGTACTATATTATTATTGGCTAAACTCTAAATGAACATTTTGGATGCATATTTCAAATCCATTCTCTGTCGTTCCGGTGCTTCCTTAATGAACCTGGTAACTGGTTTTCCCACAACGCCCAAGTTACAGCCCTGAAAGGATCAAAGAATCAATCGAGGCCTACTGAGAATTGTGTTCGTCTTTGTGGCGATTTGTGCTGGCGTCCCGCATTGTGCCTTTCGACTCTACATCGATTAGCCCCGTTTCGAGAGCGCTGGTTCCGCGTCACAAGGCAAACGAGGGGGTGGGCGACACCTTTGTGTGCAATAATTGAAATTCGATTTCATTCAGCACGGATATTGACTGATATAATTGGAAATGTTTTGTTCTGTGTGAGATGCAGTGGGACGAGAAAGGACGGTATTTTTTGTATTTATTTTGTTTAATGAATATGAGCAAAATAATTTAATTTGTTTCGACAATGTTTTCATTTTCTTTGTTTTACGTGAAAGAAGTATTTTTATTGTATTTCATGTGTGCTATTAATAAAATCAAAGAAATAATGTCGGAATATAATGTTTATATGCATGATATTATTATTTTAAAAATTAATAATAACTACCACAATAAATAACATCTCTATCAAGTTATAAATTCCATTTTTGTGTTAATAAGCATATTCTTATCCGATTAAATTGACGCAAAGTTCCCAGAAAATGTATTATCAAACCGGTTTTTATTAGCTTGGAAAGTGAAGGAACATTGACGTATAGATGCTAAATGCCATTCAAATAATAAAATACCCTTTTATGCTTGTGTTACTGCCGAGATTTCACTTCAGTATTAATTATATAGCCCTGAACTCCGTTACTAAGAACAGATTGTGAATCCCTTTAATGCATAAGAAAGGTAATGAATGTATAAGGCGTATAAGGAAAAATGACGGTTTTGTACTATTTATATAAAACCAATACAAAATCCCGTATGTGAGCTGCTGTTGCATCAAAAAATTTAAGACGAAAAAAATTGTAGATTGTGATGTAGAAAAAAGAAGAGATGCAAATGCAACCCAAAAACTACTTACATTCGTCGGGCATAATTTGGTACCTACGCGTTCTGTTATCTTTAAAATATCCTTCCGTGTCTCTAGTAGTAACTAGAGTAATAGTAACCAGTAGTTCCTAAAGCATAGCACAGTTCACAAACACTCCCACAGAATTACCTGTCCATGAAAAAAAATCAGTGTTAGGTCTAGTCAAATGAAACTTCATCTCACATGAAATAATTCCATGTTCAGTGCTGTCATTACTACCTTACGTAATAGTGAATTAGGACATTTCATTCCTATTCTAGGTGGATGTACCTTAAACAAAGGGTTAAGAGCCGCACCTGTTTCTTCCGTTCCAAACGTGTTCTCTCTGGCATTCTTAGGGCTCGATGTTGGGCTGTTTCTCCTCTCCGATACGGCACATTCCCTATGAAGTAAATTGAGAGGTTGCGCAACCAGAAATAACCAAAATATTTTTTGACATTGCGGGCCAGTAGATGAGCAACTTTGCTGCGACATGCCAATAGCTCATTCAATTCATTACTCAGACACCCTTGAGATAAGTTGCAATCATGAATTCATTGACGGTAACCCTAGACATATGAAAAAATCACCATCAAACATGTTTTCGTAACCATGAAACGTATCATGTTCACTTCCTGCTACATCAACGTTTGCCTTTTCTTCGCCTCCTCCATATTTTCTCCCGCAAATTCCTCGTAAGAAGGAAATTCCTGCGTCGTGTGCGGCTGGCAGCGCTGCTGGCACGGGCCTCCGCAGAGGTCCCCTTTACTTCTGGAAGCGCAGTTTCTCAAACCGCTGCACCGCCGCCGGGGGCGGCGCCGCTCGGGGCGGATGAGAGCGCGCTGGCGGCGGTGGCCGAAGAACAGGGTGGGACGGAGGTGAAGGCGGTTGAGGACGGCGCACAGAGGGCCGAAACCTGCAAAATTCTTCGATAGCCAATGTAAGATTGATTTATTGTTAGTGATTCCGGGCGCGTCAACTACGATGGCCATTAATCCCGTAAGTGTAGTTTGTTTTTGCTCGGGAGATGGCGGTGGTCTTCCGCTGCTGGATGGCCAGATCCGGCGCCGATCTACCGTCGGCTAACGGGGTTTCCCCAACCAGATATCTCCCACCAGCGGAGTACCGACCCAGCCGGGACAAGTTCTATGTCCCCGACCGGTCTCCCGGCATGTGCGGTAGTGTAGTGCGTGTTAATCTAAGTGCGTGTGTAAGGGGTGAGGATAGGTGACGAGGAAGGAAATAACGCGCGCGTTCCGTGGTCCGTTTGTTAGGGTACTGCTCCGGCATTCGCCTGGTGTTGAACGGAGAAACAACGGAAAACTAGCTAGGCCACTAAAATTCTTCTCCAGACAGCGACTGAATTCGACTTAGCTGGGAAGCTAGTGTTGAAAATCCTGCAGCCATCGGGACTCCAACCTAGGACCTCCCGGTAAGAGGCGCTGCAGTCACATCAGTTCATGCCTTGAGCCCCTCCCGGTGTCGATGTAAGAAAGGACATACATATGTAGGTTAACAAATCGTAGAGATATAAAAAAAGAGTATGTAGGTATCTGGCATTTTACAGCTTGATTAACCCGACTTTTGAGGATTCTATGGTAAAACGGTAAGCGTATCGGACTGTTGTAACACACGTTTGCAACGATATTTGGACTTCATTTCTGTGTCTTAAAAATAATATTTTATTTAAAGAGTGTGAAAAAAATATCTCATAACTCGCGAAATATATTGAGTAGACAAACCTAACCAATAGATTTCAACTTGCTTAGAATTTTCACTTGTACGCCGACATTATATTGTTTGTTATTTGTTAGTCATCACCCGGGAACTTGCTCATTGGCCCAGACCCGACACGAGCGTATTAGGAATATTCCAAATATTCGCGCCAGTTTTAAATATGTTGCCATTGCTACCTGTTCGATTGTGCGAAAAATGCGACGGTGACAGATTTATAAATATCTCTGTGATGCTTGAGAGCCGGGCTTGTTCGTATATGCATATCTTACACATTGAGAATTCTGGCCTTTGAAACTCCCCCACCCAATCCGCGCTTGAACCCGCAAATTCGAGATTTGGAAGCCATTAGACTCGTTCCGTTTGGCTGGGGCCGACTTCAACTTCTATAAATATAAAATTGAAGTGGATGGTAATGATTTCTTAATAACCGCCATTTTATAAGTCCACATAGTTATTTATAGATATAAAAAACTCATTCAATTCTTTTTACAATGATTTTGTCTGTCTGTTTGTGCAATATATCTTCGGAAATTGCTGAATTAATGTTGATGTGGTTTCACTGAAAGATGAAGTATTTTGTTAAGCATAATTTAAACTGCTTTTTAATATCATTATATTTTATTTTAAAAGAAGAATATGTTATATAAATAGGTGTATATGTGTATATAAGAATGTGTTTGTATTTAAATCTACAGTTTCATTCTAATTTTATGGACATTTTTTCGCAACCTTCAAACTCACAAAACTTTCTGTTTACATGTAATTTCGCAAGAACTACTCCTATACACTATTTCTAACCCGAAAACCAAAATTTACTGATGCATGTTTTCAGTCTCTCACGAATATTTAGAAAATGGTGAGGAAATTGACCGTGTGCATAATTAGGTTTCTAAAAACCTATAAAATTTCCATTTTAATTCAATTTCATTCCTGTCATAGTTTGGAGCTATTAACGGTTAAAGATGCCACTGTATGTTTGCCAGGAGTATGTAAAATTACATTTGATTACATCTGCCCAAATCAATGATGGTAGCAAAGGTGATTCCCAAGAAAAATGCAGAACAGGAAAGCGAGTGACACAGGGTAGAATAAGAAAGAATACGGCTGGGGATATGAGATTGGAGAAGGAAGAGCAGGGCAGGTTGGAGCAGGGCAGGCTGGAGCAGGGCAGGCTGGAGCAGGGCAGGCTGGAGCAGGGCAGGCTGGAGCAGGGCAGGCTGGAGCAGGGCAGGCTGGAGCAGGGCAGGCTGGAGCAGGGCAGGGCAGGCCAGGCCAGAGTAGGCTAGAGTCGGGCAATCCATGGTAGGGCAGGCCAGTGTGGAGATACTCTACAAGTATGTGGTAATTCATTACTTTTCGTAAGAGATTGTGAAAAATAAATACGAAACAAGGCAGGGTACTTTTGATGTTTAATAATAGGTAGAGTTAAACTACGACGAGTGACGCAATGACTCTAGTTCCACGGTCTGATCAGTCCCATCGCGACTAGAGTCCCTCCAGCACCATCGAGATATGATGGCGATGTGGTGATGATGTATTTGAAAATGAGATGGAAAGTGAATCCACCTAACAAATACACCATGTATACCATAAATATACGCGTCAATTAAAATGTGAAAATTTTCTCAACTCTTTGGCAGTACCGTCTCTACCAACAAGAATACAATCCTTTACTCTTGAACAGGAAAATCTGTTAGCTCATATACACGAGAAATATGGGTCCAGCGTATATACCTAATGTATTTGACATATTGGAATTTGAGAATAATATAGTCATGTTCTGAGTCTTTAAACAAGTAAACGATATAAAAGTAGAAATATTTTTCTATATTGCCTATTTTAGTAAATGGTAAAATGTTTGACAATTGAGGCAAAATTAACCTGTTGATTAAACCACTCAAGAAACCAGATTTTGGAAGTATGGGCGTTTTCCACTTTCATGTCTAGTAACAGCATTTTTATTTCCCTACTGTAGGATTTTTTTAATTTTTTTGGATATTAGGATTTTTATTAGTTCTACACCGCAAAAAACTCTTCTGAATCACATGATTTGTGGAAATGACAGCAAATAAAATATCCAAATTTGTATTTCTTATGAGACCAGGATCCAGGGGCTTGTGTTTGCATTAATGCAAATAATGTCGCTTCAGACATATAATTTATAATCATTTAATTATAAATGAATAACTGCACGTAAATGAATAACTATACGTGATTAATTAACGCAATTGTCGATCATTTGTAGTCCAATATTTTTTGAATTTTTTGTTTAAAATGTGAGCACAGAAATAGAACAAAAAGAGCACTTTCATCTTGAAAGTAATATCGGCCCACTGTACGGCATTGGCAGTTGTATTGGCGCTGAGGGGAGACGAAGTAGCGGTTGCGACATGGGGCCTGTGAGGGGGGGAGAGGCGGTGGAGGCGGAGACACTTCGTCCAGAAAGTGGCGCACGGAGGAGGGAACTGCGCGGAGGCGGGGAAAGATAACAGACGATATAACCCTTGAGGGACCATCTCGCCACAGCACCGCCCAGCTGCCGGGATGCAGCTCGTCATCTCGCACTCTAGCTCCCCTTTCCCTCGGCGTGTCTTGCCAGCTACAGAGGACGGGAGAATGGGAGGACGGGAGAATGGGAGGACGGGAGAATGGGAGGACGGGAGAATGGGAGGACGGGAGAATGGGAGGACGGGAGAATGGGAGGACGGGAGAATGGGAGGACGGGAGAATGGGAGGACGGGAGAATGGGAGGACGGGAGAATGGGAGGACGGGACAAGTAATCTGACACTTTTATGTTTACGTTTACTCTGACACTCCCGTGGGAGTAGCATTCGTCTGTAAATGTCTAATACAGCGCTTCAAGGGCCGATATGTGGAATTACTGCTCGTTTAGAAACTGGATGCTGTTCGTTTATTGTGATATTAATGGGATATTACGGTTTTCTGTTCGAATGCGCGGTTTCATGGCACAAATTGTTGGTAATGAAATGCAATTATTAGTGTTTATGTCCTCAGTCGTCTGAGTATCCTGTTTTGGTCATAAACTCGCCACAGTCACATAATTGCTAGAGGGACCTCCGCGTCAAACTCCATTAGCTTTTATTTAGTTGTAATGGTGCATTTTTGTTACTTTTATCCAACTTGGAAAACACATTATGGAGTGATTATTGCATTTCAATGTGGTTCAAGAGATGTTAAAACTAGCATTTCACCTTCAAAAATTTGTGACGTGTCGATGATCGTCGTTTTTTAGAATTATGGTTTGTAGATGGGATTACACAGCTATAGGCAAAAATAAGTTGAAAGAATATTGAATTTGAATTGAATTTCATATTAGTATTTCTTAAAATTAAAAATGTTAGAGAAAACGATAATCATTTGAAAAATCCAACAAATGTCTCTAATATAGTATTTAGGCAATGGTAAATAAGTTTTGAGAACATTTTACAGCCATTATGTTTATTTTTATGTTCATTTATAGGTCTGATTTCGTTCATGAAAAAAAAACTCATTTCATAGTAAAAATGTACGTTCTGAAGGTACTCTCGCAAATATTTGCAATTAAAAGTGAAAAGCTCCTCCTTCTTAACTGCAAATAATGCCAAATTGAAAAGTAATAGTGCAATAAAGTATTCCAACTCATTCTAGCTTGATAATTTTGCTGAC
The DNA here is from genome assembly GCA_011170035.1 of Teleogryllus occipitalis. NCBI lineage: Eukaryota > Metazoa > Arthropoda > Insecta > Orthoptera > Gryllidae > Teleogryllus > Teleogryllus occipitalis. The sequence goes on along the minus strand of BLKR01001829.1, from coordinate 22,934 downwards.
AAGTTTTATATAAATGCCCATTGTGAAACGTCAAATTTTTATGTCTGCGATAAGTTTCTTTAGGGTAAAGAATCAGTTTTGAAACATGTATTAAACTTTATTGGCAGGCATGATGATTTAATTTTATCCTACTGGAATTTAATATTAAATGATCATCTCAGATTATTATAATAATCATTTATTCAATTTAAAAAATGATGTGTATCTAAATTAATTAAGAGTAAAATATGATAATATGATTTATTTATTCATATGGTCCCCGCTTTATCTCGTACTCTTTCAATTAATTTTGACTAATGTTATTTTAATTAATAAAGTTTCGTATTTTCTAACTTTAATACCAATAATACATTGTTTTACTTTACTAAGGTGTGAAAACATATCTCAATGTTCGTCAAAAGCGTTCCTTCAACTCCTCGGAAGACTTTTCAGCTGAACGAGATAAATGGAAATGACACCTCAGGAAGACAGCGACTCATCAAATCTTTTGTTCCAGAGCCGAAGGTGAGCCCAGCCACATTCTGCCGAGTGTTCCCTTTCCACCTGATGTTCGATCGGGACTTGGTGGTGGTGCAGGCGGGCACCACGGTGGCTCGGGTGCTGCCTGCGGTCACCACGCAAGGCTGCCGCATCACCGACGTCCTCGACATGGTAAGGCTCAAACTTTCTCTCTATATTATCGTATAACTTGGGCAATTTACTAGTTGAAGGTAAAATATTACTATTTCAGTTAATCAATGAAGAAACTCAACTGAATATTTTCCTTCCCTGCAAAGATATTAGTCACTTCGATCAAAATGCCCGTTTTTTTTATATTCTAAACTGGACACACGCGTTCAAATATTGTGTGAAGCTGAGTTTTGCTTTCTCGCATAACGCTGTGCGGAGGAAGCATTGTAAAGTTACGGGGAAAATTGACATTTGTTATGATGTAATGCGCGGCCATGATGATCGGCGAAGTGGATAATTCTTGTTGCTAGTAGTGTATGTTCAGATAGTGTTAGACATCTGCGTTACAAATAATGCGAAAGAGTTGCTGATGTTGCACCAACTGTTTCAGTTTGTTCACTTGCGGTTTCGAATTTCATTCTAGCAATAACGTTTTAGACATAAATTTTAACCGAACATAATAGGAGATAATAATTAAGCAACCTAAAATATAATTAAAATCGGATACTATTATTTTTTCTCTAAGTTGAAGAGAAAAAACATCACAAAATATTTTGCTATTTCATCGCAACCCAAATCGTGGGTCAAGTTGCTATTGTTTTTCTCCAAAAGTCGTATCCAAGAAAAAGAACATATTACTTTCCTACTAAAACCACCACCTTCCTACTAAAACACTAGCTGTAGAAGACGTGTGTGAAACAAATAAAAAACTTTCAATGCATGTCTTTTTTTTAAAAAATATCACTTTTCAGTTTCCTTTATGAAAAAGGATCTAAGAGATATAGAGAAAATGGAGAAGTAAAGGTACTATGGAATTAGCCAAATTTAAATGTTATCAATAGAAACAAAATTCAACTGTTTGGCGATGTTGCTAGTATGGAAGGAAATTCTGGAAAATATGTACTTGGAATGCATGGGAATGTCATTTCGAAAGAGAAAAATATACAGGAAGGAGAAGAGAACTATTAATCAAAAAACATATTACAGAAGACATATTTACTTGCGAGTTATGGACTAAATAATAAAAGCTAAATATAGAAAAGAATGGAAGTATGCTGAAGAAGTGGTCAAAGCCACAAAGAACAAGAGTCAAAGAAAATAATGAAAAATTGTTCTTTAAATAAGATATTTTTTCTAGTACCCAAAATGTAAAATTTTTTAAAGTTACTCCCAATAATACTTATGACGTAGTTTGTTACGAGAGACCTAACACAACACTTAATATTCTGTACTACATTGTTTTTCTCGAAAAATTATAATAATGTCCAGAGATTTCCGGTGATTCTTCCTCTTATAAGAAACCACATTTAACAGTTATGATTGTTGAAGAATAAATAGCAACTAAACGCTATCCTGGAACGCAGTTTCATTTTGCTCTTTTAGTGTCAAACAATATGTGTTATATGATAAAATCCACATTGTATCATTTAGTTTTGTTGCTAGAAAAATCGTTAAAAGGGTTGACTTACTTTCTTTCTAGGCACGATTTAAAACGAAAATTAATTCTTGATTCTCATACGACGCGAATAACTTGAAAACCCATCCGACCAGGCATGTTAAGTGGACCGGGATATAGAGAAAGTCGTTCCGCAGCCACTTTGCAGTTCATTGGCCCGTGTTAGACCGGCGTCGGAGAGGACGAGGGAATTTAATCTGCAGAAAAGAGGAAAAGGCGCATGATGTAGGTCAAGTGCCAATTACTAGGCGCATCGACGTGGCTGAAGCTGCTTGGTGTCACGGCCTTGCATTTCTTGTGTCGTGGTTCCAACCTCATTCCACACCCCCGCCCCCTTGAGACATCCTCGCACTCGCCATCGCCACCGCCCTCTTCGCTCGTCTTTGCATTACCGCCTCTGTAGTTCAAACGCCTCCATGAGCCCTCATAATATCACCGCTCTCAGGCCTCTAACTCCCACTCCAGCCTCCCTCCCTCCTCCTGCCTCCCTTCCTCCTCCAGTCTCCCTCCCTCCTCCAGCCTCCCTCCCTCCTCCAGCCTCCCTTCCTCCTCCAGCCTCCCTCCCTCCCTCCTCCAGCCTCCCTCCCTCCTCCAGCTTCCCTTCCTCCTCCAGCCTCCCTCCCTCCTTCTTCCAGCCTCCCTTCCTCCTCCAGCCTCTCCTTTGCTCCTCCACCCTCCCCCCTTCCTCCAGCCTCCCTCCTTCCTTCACCCTTCCTCCCTCGTCCAGCCTTCATTCCTCCTCCAGCTGTTCCTCCTACTCCAGCTGCTCCACCTACTAGTTCAACTGCCCCTCCAACTCAAGCTCACACCATCCACACGTCACAGTCCGGCAACCTGTACCTCAGCCACCCTTTCCCCTCTAGTCTCCCCTTCCCCTCCAGCCGCTCCTTTCCCTCCAGCCGCCCCTTCCCCTCCCGCCGCCCGTTCCCTTCCAGCTGCCGGTTTCCCTCCCAGCCGCACTCTCCAGCCACCCCTACCCTCCAGCCACCCTTACCCTCCAGACGCCCCTTCCCTCCGACGCCCCTTCCCCTCCACCCGCCCCTTCCCCTCCACCCGCCTCTTCCCCTCCAGCCACCCCTTCCCCTGCAATCACCCCTTCCCCTCCAGCCGCCCCTTCCCCTCCAGCCGCCCCTTTCCCTCCAGCCGCCCCTTCCCCTGCAATAACCCCTTCCCCTCCAGCCGTCCCTTTCCCTCCAGCCACCCCTTCCCCTCCAGTCGCTCGCCTCTAGTCGCCACCTGTGCGTAGGGCGCGGTTGCCTTCCAGACAGCCAAGTAGTTACCCTATCACGTTGCCCCACTCTCACAGGATGCCTGAGCCACCACCTCGCCACTGCCCTCCTTCGTTTTCTCTGATGTTGCGTCATGCATCCTTTTTGTCCCAATGATCACCTCTGCCTTTTATAACATTCTTATTTCCCCATCACAAAACGCACGATTTTGCAACAATGGTTTTCTTCTCCCGTTTCTCATCAGTAACTTCACTGATTTTCGTTCGAAAAATTTCCATTCTTTGCTTCAGTTCAGTGTCTTAGCAACTTATACGTTCGGGGCAAAAATATACGTTAAAAATAATGAGATTTCATAGTTCTTACAAAAATTGAGGTTAATTCATGTTATCTGTAATGATCTTTTTCCACTTCTACTTCGCATTTCACAACATCTTACTTTTATTAATTCACTTGCTGTTTATTTACGTAGTCCCAATCACACATTTGTTCAGCAATTTATGTAATTAAATCTCTTTGGAATTTCATTTATAAGTCAACAACTTATTAGATTCAATGTCATTGTTTACGCCCAATTCAAAATCTTCCTGATAACAGTATTGCATACATTCCACCGGTATTTGTTGATTTTACACATTTCCGGTCAACCGTATTCTTGCGGAACCATTCCGAATATTCCCGTACTTAATTATTTTCATGACTATACAATCCTCAGTACCTATACCTCTTCGATCTCACCTAATGTGAATTCCATTCTGTCGCCTACAATGTGATCTGTCACCAATAGCCCGATCCATCGCCTATTACCCGTATTGTCGCCTGTTGCACGTTGCGTCACCGCCAAGCTGTTGCGTCGCAGACAACACATTGCAACGCCGTTGACACTTTCGTCGCCGACAACCCGATGCGTCGCTGACAACCCGTTGCGTCGTCGACAACTCGTTGCGATGCCGACCACTCGTTGCGATGCCGACCACTCGTTCCGATGCCGACAACTCGTTGCGATGCCGACCACTCGTTGCGATGCCGACAACTCGTTGCGATGCCGACAACCCGTTGCGATGCCGACAACCCGTTGCGATGCCGACAACCCGTTGCGGTGCCGACAACCCGTTGCGATGCCGACAGCTCTTTGCGATGCCGACCACCCGTTCCGATCTGACGTCCACAACCAGTTGCGTCACCATCACCACCATTGCTGCCATTCTGTATAATAATGAAATCCTGGAACTGTGCGAGCGTTGAATTCGTCATGAAGGGGATATTACCCGCGGGACGGCCGCATGCTTTCGGATTCCAGGCGGAGGGCTTCGGGCCGCATGGGACCAGCGGGCCTCCACCGTCACACGGTGAGCAAACTCCTTCCTTCCTCCTCCATCTTACTTCCCTCTCATCATTTCCGCCTCCCACACTAGCCTTCTCACCTGAACCCTTCCCTGCCCACTGCAGCGCGTCTGATCGGGAGGTCCTAGGTTCGAGTCCTGACGGCGGCAGGATTTTCGACACTAGCTTTCCAGCTAGGTCGAATTCAGTCGCTGTCTGGAGGAGAATTCTAGCGGCCGGCTGCTCTGATCGGTAGTATTCCGTGGTTTCTCCGATCGACACCAGGCGAATCCCGGAGCAGTACCCTACCAAACGGGCAACGGACCGCGCGCGATCTGTCCTTCCCATTCTTTGTCCTATCCCCTACCCTTACACACACACTTCCACTAACATACACTACACTACCACATATCCCGGGAGACCGGTCGGGAGCTTAGAGCTTGTTCCGGCTGGGGCGGTGCCCCGCTGGTGGGAGAGCCCTGGTTAGGGGGAAACCCCCCTAGCCGACGGTAGGTCGGCGCCGGATCTCGCCATCCAGCGGGGGAAGATCACCGCCTTCTCTCGCGAAAAAACATGCTCTACACTAACGGGACTAATGACCAAATCAGTTGACGCGCCGGGAAACACGAAAAAATCAATCAATTAAAAAAACCTTCCCTGCCACCATCTGCGCTACACAACACCATCCTGTTCTTTTCTGCCTTTCTTCCCTCATCCTTGTAAAATATTTTCTCGTCATGCTAGTGCACGGAATTTTATGGTCCTACAGTATAAAAAGATGTTTCGTAAATTGGGCATAATTAAGGATTAAGGAAATTCATTTTCCATTATATTTACTCCATGCAATTATGCAGCAGTTGTTTATTTTTATTTTTCAATTTTTTTACTTTTGGGCACTCTTACCGTCGTCTATTTTTGTTTGTAACACTTTTTTCAATATTTACACTTCTCTAGAGTAATGCTATTTATCTTTTCTCTGTTTTATTACTCGCCATCAGGATAATTCTCGTCATCTCAATACTAGTGCTACCTTGTTGACCAAAGTTCCTTACTCTTCTTTTCTGTGTTGTATTATTCCAAGGGGATGAATTATTCAACTATTTTTGTGTGAATGAAAAACTTTTATACTAGGGAAAAAGAATAGACATTGTTGCAAAGGCAGATAAAAGCTTTCATCGAAAGGTACCACTTTTATCTGAAAGTTTTTGTAAGCTACTACGCGAGTTCTTTATTGCTGGTGTCTTAGAGTTCCTTTCGCTTATTCTCCATCCTTTTTCCTCAATTTTCTGGCTGAGGAAAGCGATTGATTGCTTTTAATTACCTCTAATACCTCGCTGTTCTCCACTGCTACCAAAAGGTAAAACCCGAGGCGGCGTTTCCCATCTGTGACTTGAGACCGGGCGTGGTGTTTAAGAGATATGCCAAGAACATGACAGCCCTAAAATGTCAGACATTTTTCTGTATTACTTTCTAACACATTTTGATTATGTTCTCGTACATTTCCTTTTTAGTTCTCTCATTCCATCCTTCAATTCAATATTTCTATTTCGGAATATTTATTATCCAGTTTTAGCATCTTCTCCTTCATTTCCATGAATTCATTTAATTAATTCTTCGAAACAAAATTAAATTGTCACGTAATTTCTTTGCTTTATTATGAATGACACATTAATTGTTTTCATTAGCGTAGTTTTTTCACTTCTATTAAGTTCAATTCATCTATATTATAATAATTTTGCTTCTCTCCACTTATAATACTTTACATTTCCGAATTTGTTATAAATTTTCTATTACTTATTTTCTGGTTTTCATTATTTTAGATCGTGAGATAATCGCACGTGTTGTCCTCATTTATTTTTACTTCCTCAACTTACATTGTGATTGTTACTACGTCATTGGAAATTAGCAATCATAAGTTAAAGACCTTTTCCTGTAAGATGGTATTTTAGAACCGAAAAAATATTTCGGTCATAATACCAGCAAAAAAATCTTATTCAAAGAAATATTGCATTTTTCAAAGCGAGCTAAGAGTTGGAAGGTGGCATTAACGGCTATGAAGATGAGACCATGTCTGAAAAATCAACTCGTCTGCTGACAATGTTAAACACTAGCTCCTCATGTGGTGCTCCGCCATTGAAATCGCGTATACAGTACAGCTCTCCGCTGCAGAGCGGCGGAGGTCGTGTTCCGTCACTTTAAGATCACGCGCAAGAGCCGGAGTTAAAGTGCGTTTTAGGAGGCGTCTAATGCAAAAGAAGCGCAGGACGCGTGCGAGCAGTGTTGAAGGGGTGGCGCGGTCGCCATCGCAGGGCCAAAACAGGGCGTTCGGGACGGCGAAAGCTGTGGGTGCTGGCAGGCCACGAAAAGATGTTAAAAAACAAGAATATTGTAAAAAAACACACCACACATAAAAAATACTATGTAGAAGTAGACAGGTAATAAATTATAAATTTAGTATTGCAAACCATCACAATTGGTTATCGATGGTTAGTAAGAAACAACAATGTACATTATCTCTGTAAAACAAGTTGGGAATAAATATTATTATTATTATTATATTATGTTATTATTATTATAATAATATTATTATATTATCATTATAATATTATATTATTATTATTATTATTATTATTATTATTATTATTATTATTATTATTATTATTATTATTATTATTATTATTAAAGAGGATTGTGGCGTATAAGAGGAGAAAGCCTGCGCCGGTAGCCGAACTGCTGAACCAATTTCCTCGAAATCACGGAAGTTACGCAGCTCGAGACGCCACGGGTTCCCGGATGGGTGACTGTCTGGGAACCCCGGATACTAACTACGCTGAGCCCCTGGCCTATAAGGATGGGTTGACGTACGACCAACTAATATCAAGGAGAATTACTTACTCCCCATACGCTGTCCCCCTCCAAAAAAAGCTTGGAACGTTGTCATTCAAGTAATGGAATTAAGGCAAACCTAGGACTGAGGCTAAGTAGAAGAAACCAAAGAAGAATGTAGTTATTGTAACCTGTTACCACTCTTTCTCCTCATATTAAAAAATATCTACATTAATAATTTCGTATGCGAGAAGAAATTGAAAAAAAGTCATCAGCCTTAATCTTGTGAGTGTTGACAATGCTTTTCATACCCAGAAACCAAGGAAATATCCAAAAACAATGAAACTGATTCGATATTTCACGAAAACTTCAAATATTTCAATATTTTTCTTGGTCTGTTCTGACCTTGAGCATACTAGTTGAATGCTCGTACTCAGTTCATCTTTGCTTACGACGCGGCTGGCGTGATGCAATAATAAAGCTCCAAAGAAGAGCCTACCCTTATTAAATATTTGCTATTCACATGTCGCGTTAAAAGCAACTTTTTAATATATTTAGGTAAAAAGCTGTCGTACCGTATAATTATTCAGTACGTTGTTGAAATATTTTTCTTAAATGAGACATTTAACTAAATTATTTAAATTATTGCAGTGTTGTAAGATAGTCTTTTGTATTTTGTTCTTGAGCAGTGTGGGTACCAGGCGTGGTTTCTACAGAGCCTTTACCGGCCCATTGCTCCGACTAGTCTCTATCGTTCTCCGTTACTTATATATTCACGTGCAACATTAACCTCAAGCTGCATTTTACCAAGCTCTCTTTCGTCAGCAAAAAACAAATTCCCACGATCTTCAATGGATTTCCATTTGAACTATGCACCCATGTAGTTTGCATGATTGGTATTTTGCGTCTATGTATCGACATTACTCCCATTGTTTACTTAAATTTTGCGTCATTATTTCATTTTTATACTATACCCGAATCGCTGACCTGGATGGCCGAGGTGGCTAAGAGCGAATACCGATTCAGCGCTTCGATCCGAAGGGTCGCGGGTTCGAGTCCCGCCTTGGGCATGGTTTTTTGTCCCTTGACTTTGTAGGTGTTGTCGCGGAGGGCCTCGGGTTCTGCTGACCCCAGATCAGAGGAGTCCGCAAGTGTGTTGGTCTAGTATATGATCGAATATATATCCCATCGGAACGTAAAGGGTAACCGACTGTTGGCTGGATAAAAGCCCTAGGAAAAAATGCCCGAATCGTTACAATATGTAAAGCTGATGGAAGCAATAGTGACGTTGGAATCCAGGCTATTGGTGAGACCGATGTTGAAAATGGGATCCATTGGTGACGATGGGTTACAGGGGTAACGACTGGGTCCAAGGGTTACGATGGGGTCCAGTGATCAAGTTGAGAACGGTAGTAACAAAGGAGGAAGAGGCGACGCATTAAGCGGGTTGCGTCGTGAGTGTCGTGAAGTTGGTGCGATTGCAACAAAAGTTGAATTTGGACTGGATGAAAGAAACGGTGAAAGAAGTGGAAAACGTGAAAACACTGCGTGCAAAGGAAGTGGACCAACGAAGGCGGGAGGCGGCCGAAATGACGAAGTCAGAGTCGTCGCTTACAAGGAAATTGAAACATTAATTTATCATCAACAATAATTAATTATCGTCTTTATTTATTGTTAATGACAGCACTGCAAAGAACACAACCTAAAATCATTAGAGGATGCGGTAGAAGGGACAGGAAACGTTCCTTACGGAAACGAGCTGTCACTTGTTAGTGTACTTAAACAGTCCACTTAAATGTGGACTATTTATTACTTCGACACTTAAGAAGCATTTATTATTTACTGTGAGTTTTTTATTAGATAATGTGACAAACCGAAACTAGTACTTAGGATGAGGTAGTTCTTTGAGTAATGATTAACGGATTACGTTAGAAACCAAAGCGGGACACAACCGAATGAGCTTAGCGGCAGTGTTGATAAGACAGCAATTGTTAGTTGACAGTGAAGAAAGTGCTAGAATTTTAATATCACGCCGAGGTTGACACAACTGTGAGAGTTGGCGCAGGTAATTTTAATAAAACCGGTAAATGAGGTACTGAAAGGAACTGTGGTAGTCGCAATGACAGTGACGGAACGGTCGGTTAACGTTTTACTGCAGTAACAGCAGTCCCGCTAACGGCTACAGGATAACTGTCTAACAATCAATTACGAAATGAATCAATACGAGATGGCAATGGTTGCAGTGAAGCCATGGGTGGTGCCAAGGTTTTTATTGGAAAGCGAATTGGGATTCCAGCGGGCAAACACTGACTATTAAGTTCGTAAGGGGTGGTAGGGAGTACCACTTCAGCTGATTAGACCCCTTATTTCCAGATGGCATTTCTCACTATTCGTCTAAACATTCGACCGTTTTAAAAAAAAGTTTATGATTTGTACTTGCTCATTTTTTTTGAAAAAATATTTTAAAATTGAATTTTCCTTAGCTCAAAAATTATTTATTTACTTATTTATTTTTACGGCAAAAACAGTTAAAAGCCGTGTGAAGGGCTACGGGGAAAAGTAAATTCTGTGCACGTTTTCATAATTCTGTGACCCCTACCTTAAGACATATACTACTTGAATTTTGAATATAGAAAGAAATGAGCGTTTTTTTTCAAGGATTCTTGACAAGTTATTGCTTCGATGTAATAAAATATATTTTAAAGAGTGAATTAGCTATAAATTTGGGTTCTTATTACTCATTATGTCCTGCGTGGATGAATAATACGTCCTGCCGCCCCATATGAACCGATAATTTGAATAGCCCTCTGAATTCTAGAAGACGCGCACAAATAATGTAGTCACATTCTGTCCAGAAGCAAAACAAGGGGCCAGGTAAACTGGACGAAAAACCTGATCGAGATGGCGCTCATCGACCCAGAATCCGCGGTACAATACTTGTTACAGGTCGTTCAGAGTTATACAGTCCAAATGTTAAATACATTAAATATCCCTTTCAAAATTAATGTTAAAAATCTTCACATATTTTTGAATATCTTTTTCCGATACTTTGAGACTTTTATCAGAGGCAAGGTTACTCTGTAGATTCAATATTTTGGGTATGCTTTCTTTTGAAAAATTGATCTGCAATATTTTTAATAAATTTTTATTTAATTTGATAGCAGTTGTTTCTGATAATTTCTTCTGCAATTCCCTCTGCAACGTAACTATCTCATAAGTTCAAACCATCTTCACATAGTGTATGTGCTAGTTTTTAAGATAGATTATTTTTCATAATTAAATTATCATTGTTTTTGTATTCATTGTTTCAAATCGTAAGACCAGTGTTAATTTATTTCACAAATTTTCATGTTTTAATTTTATAATTTATTTTTGCAATTTCTGAGAACTTCGTTTTGTGATTTTTAAACAATTTTAAAACGAATATAGAGTATATACACAGTTATGATTATTTATTTATCTAAATATGAAAATAAAATATTGGCTTCAAAGCATCAGTAATCTATCGTAAAATTAGAAAAAATATTTGATAATGAATTTTATTTTAGATTTATTTCAATAATATTTGTGATTTTCCTTCGCACACATTTTAATGACGAATGCAAGACTTCCCACTAGCACATACTAAAATATTTAAAGTACTAATATCTCGGAATTGCACGCCCTCCAATTTTTTGTACATCTCATCAAAAGTCGAGACTGCTGGTATTTTCCTGCGCCGAGAAATCTCTTCCGAGCCAAATGCTATCGCCTAGAAGTTTTTATTGCCACGTCATAAGAGAGCAGAAAGGTGCCATAAAGGACGCCAGAGGATGTTGGCCACTGGAATTGTAGGCGACTGGGGCGACGCCCACGTTGCGTGACTGGGGAACTAAGGACATCTACACTGCTCAAGAAAATGGGCGTGGACCTAAAGAACAATGCTGAAAGGATTGTACGTGAAAAGTGTGTGGGAGGAGAGAGGAGAGATATAGTGAGAGAGAGAGAGAGAGAGAGAGAGAGAGAAGGAGATAACGTGCAGAGAAAATGGAGTTGTGAAAGAAATTAAACAAAAAATGTATTAAGTGAAGTGTTTAAATATGTTCAAATGTATGTGTGTGTATGTATGTATGTGTGTGTATGTATGTATGTGTGTGTATGTATGTGTATGTATGTGTATGTACGTATGTGTGTGTATGTGTGTATGTATATCTGTGTATGTATATCTGTGTATGTATATGTGTGTATGTAAGTATTTGTGTGTATGTATGTATATGTGTGTATGTATGTATGTGTGTGTATGTATATATGTGTGTGTATGTATGTATGTGTGTGTATGTATGTATGTATGTATGTATGTGTGTATGTATGTATGTGTGTATGTATGTATGTGTGTGTATGTATATGTGTGTGTATGTGTGTATGTATGTATGTGTGTGTATGTATATGTGTGTGTATGTATGTATATGTGTGTGTGTATGTATGTATATGTGTGTGTGTATGTATGTGTGTGTGTATGTATGTATGTGTGTATGTATGTATGTGTGTATGTATGTATGTATGTGTGTATGTATGTATGTATGTGTGTATGTATGTATTGGTGTGTGTATGTGTGTATGTATGTATGTGTGTATGTATGTATTGGTGTGTGTGTGTATGTACTATATTTAACTTATATGCCGGAGAGAAAAATGTTACTTCATACAAACATACATTTATCAGATAAATAAGAAATATACTAGTCTTTGTTTTAAGTTTTAAGTGATTCACCATCGATTTCGAAAAACGTTTTATTGATGCCAAACTAATTCACTGCTTCATTGCTTCAACATTCTAGTATTATTGCATTTAGGCATCGACATTTTATTTCTAGTTGTACAGTGCATTAAACGTCACTTGAAGTACTTTCCAACACACTTCCTTTGGCAGTTAAATCAGCATTTTCCGAGGATTAGAAGAGAAAAAAACGATCCATTACGTTTACTTTACGACGTCTAAAAAAAAGCAAGTTCTGTTGATCCTACCGAACATTCCTGCATTTATATCGCTGCCGAACATCTGATCGTGCATCGCCATATCCTGTCGCATTTATTTATTTGCGCCGTCGTTAAGCCGGACGGCGCTTCCGCCCTGTGTAAAACGGATATTAATCCGCCGGTTAGCGCCTGTGTCGCGCCCCAGTGACCCAGCTGCGTGGGGCGTGCGCCGCCTGATGCCCGTCTGTTTGCCGCGCAGGCGGGGGTTTCCGGCGGAAACCACCACGGCCTGGGCGGTCGGGGGTCCGTTGCTTTGCCTCCCTTTCTCTTCCTCCTGTTCTCTCGCATATCTCCCTCCTGTTCGTAACACTCGACTTCTCTCCTTTCCCTCACGTTGCCTTTTCAATGCTCTCTTCTATACTTTCTCCTCTCCTGTCCTTTCTTCCATCTACTCCTTTCCCTTCTTCTCTCCTCCACATCCCCCTTCCCCCTCCTCGCCACTCCAACAGGTTCTCCTCCCTCCGCATCACTCCTTTATTCTCTCATCACTCCTCCCCATGATAATTAACTTCTAATCAATGATATTTACTTGTATCTTATGTCTAATCGCGCCACCCCTTCCTTCCTTCTTTCTCTCATCTCTGCCCTTTTGTTTCTCCATTTTCCTCTTTTCATTCCCCTCTCCACTTCTCACCAGTATTCATCAAACCTTTTTCATCCCCTGATTTCTTCTCCCCATTTCTTGTCGTGCTTCAAATATATCCTTCGTCATTTACTGTCCTTTTCATTTCTCTTTATTTCCCCTTATACGTCTATCATCATTCATGCCCTCCCTTCTTCACCTTCTCTCCGTGTCCGCTTCCCTTCTCTTCTGCGCTGTGAATATGTCTCACGCGTTGCGCCCACCATTTCCATTGCTCTGCCCCGCCCCCTGGGGAGCCGCTGGGCGGGGTGCTGGCCTGTGTGGTTTGAGAGCGCGAGGCAGAGGTGGACGGGCTGACCGGCGACGCAAGGTTTACGTGAGTGGTCGGGACCGCGTAATGCGACAAGGGAAGGGCTCAGAGACTGGCAGTACTGGAGCAAACGGTGGGGGTGTGGGGATGCTGGTTGTAAACCGATAAAACATCATCGACGGTACTGAGAGGAATGGGTAGAGGAGTAGTGGGACAGAGATGTTCGAAAGGGGAGGGAGGTAGAAGAACAAGTGACTCGGACAAATGGATTATCCAGCGGGGAAAATCAACGGTGAGAGGAGGTAAAGTCGTGATGTGGGGGGGGGGGGCATGGAGGTGCTGGAGGTGTCGAGTGCGGTCGGCGCGGTGGAGCGGGCGCTGGCAAAGCAAGTGGCGACGCGGGAGGCGTACGCCAGGACTCGAACGTGGTCCCCTCCCAGCATCTGCATCAGGGCATAAGTGGCAGAGCGAGCATTCCAGAGGTGAGGGCGGGTGGTTGAGAGGTCTAGGGCCACACAGAATCCCCGGCAACTCGGGTCCTGTGCCAGCACCCTCAATGCTCAGACGTAATTAGAGGCGACCGGCCGTGCGCCCCCGCCTCCCCCGTCGCCTCCCCCGCCGTCTCCCCCGCCGCCTCCCCCGCCGCCTCCCCGCCGCCTCCCCGCCGCCGTCCCCGCCGCCGTCCCCGCCGCCGTCCCCGCCGCCGTCCCTGCCGCCGTCCCTGCCGCCGTCCCTGCCGCCGTCCCTGCCGCCGTCCCTGCCGCCGTCCCCGCCGCCGTCCCCGCCGCCGTCCCTGCACCGTCCCTGACGCCGTCCCTGCCGCCGTCCCTGCCGCCTCCCCTGCCGCCTCCCCCGCCGCCTCCCCCGCCGCCGTCCCCGTCCCCGTCCCCGCCGCCGTCCCTGCCGCCTCCCCTGCCGCCTCCCTGCCGCCGTCCCCTGCCGCCGTCCCTGCCGCCGTCCCTGCCGCTGTCCCCGCCGTTGTCCCCGCCGCCGTCCCCACTGCTGTCTCGCCGCCGTCTTTCACTGCTGTCCCTGCCGCTGTCCCTGCCGCCGGCCGCCTTCAAGGCAATTACATTAACAGGAAATCGGTTGGGGGCGAGCGAGCGGGCGGGCGGCGGACGCCTGCCTGGGAAGCGTGCTGCGCCCATGAAAGGGGCTGTGGAGGGGGAGTGGGACGGGATATCAAACTGGATTGAGAAACGAGCTGGGGAGTTGGGAAGGATCGGCGGGAAGGAAATGCGTGGTTGCCTCGAGAAAGAGGAGCGAGTAAAGGCATCGTAAACGGGCTGAGACGCGAATCGAACATCGTAAAGAGACTCTAAAGAAAGGTATATTTGCACCAGGAATAATTAGTTGCCGCTTGCATACTTTATTATTATGTCATTTTCTGTTATAACCCAAGAACATGAAATATATCAAATTCAAGATTTTCCTAAGGGACGACAGTAAATTTGCAAATATTACCCAGGATGTTCAAGGGGAAATTAAAATAACGAATTGGAAGGATATTGTTCACTCATTACAGTTTATCAAAATATAAATGAATTTTTGTGATAGTTTTTTTTTTATTCAGAAAAGTAGCGGCTCTTTATGGTTGAAGACTAATATTACAGTCTAGGTACATAATAGTTTAAAAGCGCTCTCATAGTTATATAGTTTAGAGATTACTACATCATTCTATATGAAAATGTATCAATAATAAACGAATTTTCACGTATGTCATTATTTTAAGATATATTTATTGAGAAAACCATAAATGAATTAATAGTATCTATTTATTATGAATCATTTTAAACATTCTTATAAAAAATCTAGCATAAAAATTAATATTATTCAGAAAGTGTCGAGTGAACTCTAACTAATATCTTCGTTCAATAAAGTAAATTTGGCATAACGAGTACGAAGGAAAGAAATGGTAATGACAAGATTGTGGTATAAGAAGTATTTGACCCAACGATTCGCATCCAGTCTGAAATAGAGAAAGAATTGTTTCACAAAAACTCTGCAACATATTGCACGAGAAGCGGTATCTTCGGGGAGGAATACGAACAGAAATCACTGCCGGAAACATTTAGCGTCACAGCAGGGTCCACATCAGCAATTCTCAGCATGGACAGCGGTGGCCCCTGCGGCGACGGAGTAGCAAAACCCGCAGATGAAGGTCAGTTGCCCAGAAGCTGAGTCGCTGAAGAAAGTGCACAAAACAGAAGGGGAATTTCCTCACTTCTACACACCCGCCACTTCGCGACAACCTCCATTTCTCCACGGTCTCCACTTTTCCACACCCTACACTTCTCTACATTTTCCATTACTTTCGCTTCTCCACACCTTCCTCTTTTTTACAGCCTGTACGTTCTCACGCCTCTACAACCTACAATCACTTCTACACTATCTCACACCCTCTGCCACACCTTCGACTTCACTATCATAACTTTTCCACCGTTCATTTATCAATACCTTCCACTTATTCATACTCTCCCCTTATTCATACCCTCCACTTATTCATACCCTCCACTTATCCACACCCTCCACTAATTTACGCTCTCTACTCATCCGCGCCCTCCACTTATCCACACCCTCTATATCTTCACTACATTTACTTCTCCACTGCTACTACATTTACACCCTTCACCTCAACTCACTCCATCAACTTCCCAACACAACATCCTCCTCTCCAATATCTCTCCCATCCTTCTCTCCACTTCCTCTCGCATTGGAAGGTAATTGCGGAGGTTGAAGGAAGTGCTGAGGACGGCGTGTTGCCATATTGACCTGGAAGTTAACGTCAGCGAAGGCGAGCGTGCCCGTGGGGTCCCGCGGTTTGCGGGTGCGGTGAAGGTCGTCGGTTACCGCTGTGATCGGAGCGGAGGTTTCACCCCCGGGGGCTACGCCCACACCGCGTCCCCGCAGCCGCCCACGCCTCCACAGGCTAAATCGCGTCCACTCAAACTCTGACGTCACCACCGCCCAGGCCAACGCCTCCTCTCACTCTCTATCCAACTCCGCCCCCTCTCATGACTGTACTCTTTGATTGATTGATTTTTTTGTGTTTCCGGATGCGTCAACTGCTTTGGTCATTAGTCCCGTAAGTATAGTGCATGTTTTTCCTCCGGAGATGGCGGTGATCTTCCCCCGCTGGATGGCGAGATCCGGCGCCGGCCTACCGTCGGCTAGTGGGGTATCCCCCAACCAGGACTCTCCCACCAGCGGGGCACCGCCCCAGCCGGGACAAGCTCTAAGCTCCCGACCGGTCTCCCGGAATATGTGGTAGTGTAGTGCATGTTAGTGTAAGCGTGTGTGTGTACGGGGAGAGGATAGGACAAGGAAGGGGAAGGACAGATCGCGCGCGGTCCGTGGCCCGTTTGTTAGGGTACTGCCCCGGCATTCGCCTGGTGTTGATCGGAGAAAGCACGGAAAACTACCGATCAGAGCAGCCGGCCTCTAGAATTCTCACCCAGACAGCTACTGCTAGCTGAAACCTAGCCGAAAAGCTAGTGTCGAAAATCCTGCCATCGTCGGGTCTCGAACCTAGGACCTCCCGGTCAGAGGCGCTGCAGTGGCATCAGTTGATGCACTGAGCTACCGCTCCCGGTACTGTACTCGTCCTCTCTGATCACATCGCCGCTCTCGCTCCCTCAACTCAATATCGCACACTCACCTCACCGTTCTCACCACCTCTCTACTCAACGTCTTCCCCGTTACAATTAAACGTCACAGCGGTACACTGCAGATGCCACTTGCGCTCCCTCTCCGTCGCTCCCCCATCCCACCATTGACCCACTTTCATTTCTGCGTCCCTCAATTTCTTACATCCCCCATTTCAGCTCCCGACCTCCATTACACCCACCGCCTCACGTCACATCGCCGCCAACCACGTGCTTGTTTGAGATTTGGTTGACAACTGCTCAGGTCAATTTAGTCCCGTTGGTATAGTGCTTGTTTTTATCGCGTATATTTGTGGTTATTTCGAGAGATCTGACACAATTCAGGGATTTTCCCAACCGGATATATCCCACCACCCGGGGTCCCGCCTCATTCTAAGCTTTGACAAGTGTGGTTACATACTGCATGGAAGTGTATGCGTGAGGGATGAAGGTAGGACAAGGAAGGGGAAGGACATATGGCCGCCGTTCTCCTCCAGATAGCGGCTGAATTCGACCTACCTCTGTAGCTAGTGACGAAAATCCTGCCACCGTCGGGACTCTGCGTCGGGACTCCTGCACCCTAGGACTTCCATGCCAGAGCGTCGTCATCTTCAGCGACATCAATTGATGCCTTCAGCCATCTAAACCGGTCACGTGCTCGAGGGTTGACGATGAATGGTGTCGGATGGGCGACGACGGGCGACGACGGGCGACGACGGGCGACGACGGGCGACGACGGGCGACGACGGGCGACGACGGGCGACGACGGGCGACGACGGGCGACGACGGGCAACAGCTTTCCAAAGGGCCGAGAACGCCGGCCGTGGCAGCTGCGGTTGACGCGTGAATCAGGTGGCTGTGGGAGGGGCAGCGGGAGGTGGGGCAGGCGGAGCGCCTGAAGGGAGGGCCAGACCGTCGTGGTTGGAGGCAGAGGGGGCGGGGCCGCAGAGGGCAGCGGTGTGGCGCGCGTGGCACGGCTGGCGCGGTCGGCGTCCGGCTGGGGCGTGCCGCAGGGGCCGCTCCCGGGGGCGGAGGTCGCAGTGGTCGAGCGAGGAGGCGCTCCTGGAAGCAATGGAATGATCCAATAACGCAACCTACATTCGCGTTAGAAGAGTCTGTTTGCCGAACTGATGTTGCTCTTTCAGTAGTGGCAATTTTGTGTGTGAAATGAAATAAGTGTTCACTGGATGTGTTAAAAAAATTTGTGGCAAAATATTATATGCCAGAAAATACTCGTTAATGAAACACAATTAAATTTTCTGGGAATTGCGCTTCTCAAAAATGTTTTGTAATATTTTCTATTTGAATATTGAAAGATCAGTATTATGTTGATTTCCTCCTTAAAATTGATTTATTTTTTACAAATTCCAGAGGTAAATAATATAATTTGACTCTAACGTTTTCACATTTGAAACATAATGGTGCAGGAAGGACCAATATCACTTTTTCGAGATTTTTTATTTGTATAGTCAATGTGTGGTAATAATGATGTGAGAGATAAATGAAGTAAAAATACGTTTCATTAATTCCTTTACGCAATCGCTAATCATAATCTTATCATATATAACCGCACACGAGAGAACGAGAGCAGTGCCTTATGATGATGGTGAGGTTTTGAGTTTACGACCTCCAAGTTCCAGCAGCTTTAAGAGCATTGCGTCTGCATAGAGCACAAGTGCCAAGCATCAAGGCGTGGCTCGGAGGAATTGAGGTCACCGAGAGAGGGTGTAGATTTTCTTAGGATGAGATGGCGAGGACCGCTGTGCTGGCATCTCTGCACTTTACAGCGTTTGTGATTGTGGTAATGTGTGAAAAAAATGAGGCATGCAAGTTGCTACCCACAATACCACACCCTCCACTTATCCACACACCCCACTTACCTTAAGCAGATTGTTGGTAAAAAGAAGGGGAGAAACCCTCTAGTCTTCTCTGAAATGGAATCTCAATACTTATACAAAATTTATTTTGTTACAAATATTACGCCGTTGATGTATACATTGAATCCTTTGATATAATTAATAGATACTGATGTTTATAGTTTGTCTTGAGGGACAGTCAAATAATCAAATGTGGGTAGGCAGACATTTCATATAGAATTGACATTCAAAGACGACTTCCGTTACAAATGAAGAGAAAGATGTAACACAAAAACTTAAAGTAACTTCAACATTAATTATTCACATTGTCGAGTTATCACGAAAATATTGTATTAATCTGTATTTGTACGTTGTAGTGTTACCTCTACTAAACCCCCAATAAAACATGAAGTAGTGAAAAAGATTTTTCATTAGCCTTTTAAGCACTTTCACATTTCATTAAATTTTGTTTTTTCACTAAAAGTTGTAGTTAAAACACTTCCATGCATTCTCTTTTTTTCCTATCTCATGCGTTCTGTCAAGCATATCCTGTGAACTGTACATTCTGGGTCATTTTTATTCGGTTGCAGATTCCAAGGTGAAGGTGGCTTCTTAGGATTTAATATATAAAATTTGAGCTTTCCCTGAAAATTAAAACTGGACTTTCTATTATGCAGGTGAGTCACAACTTTATCTCTTCCAGCGGTGTTTGAACGGTTGAAGTTATTGCAATGCAGTTTTTACGAAAATGCATGAGGGAATGGGGCTAATCAATACATGTATTCATATCTATTTTATCATTTCTGTTTTTCGAGATATTGTGGTAACTTTGTTTTTTTAATGGAAGGAATCACAAAAAATTAAAATTACTCAAAAAATGCTTAGCTAACATATAAAAACATGTACATCATTGAATTCGTCTTTTTACGCTGGTTATGATACACTAAAATATATATCGTTCCATTTCAAAAACATGAAGATACCTCAATAACTCCTAAAATACAAGTGATAAACTCGAAACTAATCCATGCATCAATTAACCCCATTCTCTCATGCACTTTCTTGAAAACTGCATTGCAATAAATTCAACCGTTCAAAAATTGCAGGAGGTGCTGAAGTTACGTGACTTATCCTGTATATTTTAGCTGCTCAGGATAAACTCTGTTCTTAGCACGAGTGGCAAATATGCAGAATATAAAATTCTACGTTAAATTAAGTTAACCATTTCATTATTTATGCAATTTATTTACATTCGCCTAAGTCTTTTGTTTGTTATAATAGCTTAGCAATATTAGAATGTTTGCCCACGCACAGTAATATCCAATGTACGATGATGTACAAATAATTCAGGACCTCACCATTTTCAGTTGTGTTTACAATAGTACGCAAATATTTTCACGTTTAAAACAATTATTGACAGTTCGTGAAATATTCTCATGGGTCAACTGGTAAAGTTTTATTTTGTAGCATAAAGTATTGAGGATGATTCCGCAACACTAAGAAGGGAAGTGAATTTTGGCATGGATAGAACAATTAATTCGACTGTTCCCAAAAATTGAAATATTTTAAATAATTCATTTTTCAATGCGGAGAATAGAAAATCCGTCGTCGTAATTCATAAACTTGTTCCACTTACAAATCTGCAATAACGTTTGATTGCAGAACTATTTAAATTGTATAAAACTATTTAAATTATATAACGAGCTGTGCATAGAATATTAAGAGTAAAGTATATATTTGTTTTGAATTTATTCAGTTTAAGATTCTAAACACGTATTCTAAACACTAGAACGTCGCCGAACAGTTCTTAACAAGAATTTGGAGTGTCTGAAAGTAGGTTCAATCTCTACTGAAGTAACTATACTCTAGACTTCACCACATATAAGAATTTTAATCGAAATATAAAATACATTCATAGTATGTATTACAATGTTTACGAGGAGCCGGTGTACAAATGTATTGTAGTACCATGTAGCGAGTAATGAATCCCAGGTGAGGGGGTTAATCTGTATATATCCCACCTTCCAAATTGAACAACGTGGAAAGACAATTTTCTGTAAAAGATATTTGTTAGTTTTCGATCTAGTAACGAATTTGCTATTTGAAACACGTGGTCGAAATTACTTTTGTTCATAAAAATCCGCTCATCCTTGACTCGCAAGTACGCAGTAAGCGGGGTGAGAGAGGTAAGTTTGACAATTCATGAAGGAGATATTTTGGAAGTAGAAGCGCAGCAGCATTACATTTCATTTGTAAGAAAAATAATTCGGTAACAAATATTGCAAATGTTCATCTAAAATGTTCCGTTTCGACGTATCAATGTATTAAAATGAAGCGAAATATGTAATAAATGTGATGTAATAGGTGAAATATGTAAAAATATGTAAAAAAAATAGTTCTAATTCATTCAAAATGTCTTATAAACTCTAGAAAATATAATTGAATGCGGGTATCTAGTTCCAGTAAAAAATGTTATTACATGGAAATCCGTTCCATACTGATTACTGATTACAACGATTTGATCGTAAATATAAAATGTAAAATATACAACAAAATACAAAGTATACCATTTTATTCCCAACAGACGCCGTCTATTGCATAATGACGCACATGATGAGAATTACCTCTTTTTCAACCCAACAATTGGATCTTAAGTACACACTTGCAAACTTGATACTGATTACACAGTGCATTTGCACGCACATGTTGGATTCATCTTGTACCAATGTTTATTCACGTCCAGCAGCGCATGTGCAGTTGGTTGCATACGCATATGCAATGCACGAACGCTGTGTTGCACTGCTTCCCAGTGTACATTGACTGGAGGGCGTGAGTCGACATAAACGCACGTCCATTAGAATGTACTACGTGAGAATCTGGTTGGAACGCGATTTAGTGCGTAGATTGTGTTTCTTCACTTGGCAGAGGCATGGGCATTCGTATAAATTTTAAAAAGTAACGCATCAAATGGAAAATAAAATCATTATATTTTCATTAAACATTTTTATTTTTTTTTTATTTAATAGGTAATTATTACAGGCAAATTAAAAATCTTGATGCTATGTGGCTAGGCCGAAGGCCTTTAAGCCATTACAATACCTACATTCTACAGCGTTCTAACCTTTCGAATTCTGGTATTCACCCCAAATGGTCTCTCCTTCGCATCAAAGCCGCGGAAAAGAGACCATAAGGTACGGCTGAGGAAAAACCCCCTGAAGGGGGAAAAACCTGCCGTCAGAAGCCGAGTACATGCTAATCTATCCGGTTTTTAAACCATTTATTTATTTGGCGCGGGCGTCAGGCATTCTCCTTCCAGTGTTTGGCCTCCTCCGCACCTGAAAACAAACAGCGCCACAGAAAATCGTCCGCACCAACGCCTCTGCCCTAATGTTTACGATTCCTACTTCCCTTCGCCTCCTAATGTGTTTAATTTTAACCGTTTCCTTTTATTTTATTTTAATTTCATTTACTTTTAATTTATTTAACTTATTTTAATTAATTTAATTTAAATTTATTTAACTTATTTTAATTAAATTACTTTAAATTTATTTAACTTATTTTAATTAATTTAATTTTAATTTATTTAACTTATTTTAATTATTTTAAGTTAATTTATTTATTTTTATTGACTTATTTATCTACTTATACTTAGCAATTGACTACAACTTATAACTTTTTTTTTGTACTGTTTACTAACCTAACATAACTTACTGACTAACTTAATTATTGTTAGTTTCTTGATTTATTATTTATTTCTCTCCAGTCTAGGCTCTGCTCGTACTAACCAGTGCTGTTTTCCCACTCCCTAATTTCAGTTTCTCTAATGGTCCGAACCTTTCCTAGAAATGTTCCTAATTCTTTCATGAAGTTGGATCTTTTATCACCTAGAATGTTTTGGGCGAGCGCTACGTTCCTATGCTGGAAGTAGTAATTTCCCATTCCCATCCATTTTCCTCTCCAAGTTTCGGTCGCATTGCAAATTAAAAGGATGTGGATCCAGTCTTCCCTATCACCGCAAAGCACACA